>ML677329.1:2685290-2785225 GCA_007922305.1 Dermatemys mawii
CCGACGAAGTGGGTATTAACCCACGAAAGCTTATGCTCTAAAATTTTAGTTAGTCTTTAAGGTGCCACAGGACTCTTTGTCAAAACAGAGTAAGAACTTTTACTTACCTATCTTGGAGGTATGTTGCAAGCAGGATAATTAATCAGTTAAGAAACCAAATGTGCTATGAAAACACCAAGCACTGAATAAGATTTGACACAAACAATTTGACCACCTGGTGAAAGAAAGTCCACCAAGGCAGAGAAGAATGATCTGGGCTAGACTCTGCTCCCATGAAATAAATAGCAAAACTCCCTTTGACTTCAGTGAGTGAGCACAGGACTGAGCTGTAGACTGAGCAGACAGCAGAACAAGAGCCCAGGGGAGCTGGTGTTCCCACTTTGAGTCCTATAGCATAGTGAAGGATCAACAAATGCACCAAATGTTCGGGTGGCAATGATGAAATGTCAATCATGAGTCAATATATCTTTAAAAATATGTATTTGTGTTCTCAAGTTAAAGATCAATGAAGAGACGAAGGATTTGCTGGTGAGATATTCTAAGGGGTTTATAAGTCATTTAAACATCTTCTCAGCTTATTTTTCTGAGCCATTCAGGAGCACTGTGAACATTTCTTTGTGATGTTTTACTGACAGGAACAGGCAAAGTCTGGGTTTATCTGTTACTTTTTGGATTATACTACTGGCAATTAACCATGCAAGGAGGATCAGCTATAAGAGGGTGTTATGTGAGATGTCTGACCTGTGGCCTCTACTTCAGGAATTGCTATTTTATCATTTTCTCAGCATGTGCAGTCTGGATTGGCTCATGGAGCAAAAATCTGAAGTGCAGACTCAGGGTGTTCTTGGGTCTCTTGAATGGGTTAAAGCCATTTTTTTATTGTAGTAATTAAAAACGATTCAGAGAGAGATACGAGGAACGCATATGAGACAGCTGAAATACTGTACAAGGATGCAGATTTCTTTAACAATCTCAAATATGCCACTGTAAAGCAAATCTATTACAAAACTGCTCATTTTGTTTGCAGTGAAACCTTCCCATTAGCACGACTATTAGGAAAAGATAAAGGCCAAGTTCAGTTCTCGGTTACATCCATGCAACCCCAGAGAATTCAATTTGGGTTGCACGGGGGTCATTGAGAACAGAATTGAGCTCCCTGCATTTTCTATGTAATGTTTTATCCATTTAGACAATGGATGAAAGAACAGTGGAGTCATATCTTCAGTTAGTATAAATCGGCTAGCACCTTTGAATTTAATAGAACTATGCATAATTATACCAGCTAGGGATCTGGCCCCAAGTTTTCAAAATAGTATATGGAAGAGATGTTCATAATCCACTAAAAACAAACCCCCTAAACACCTCCCAGAGTGCATTTAGCAAGTTCACCCCTAAATGTATGTATCAAATAATTGCAATTAAGCATTTAAATTATGAAGATTTTTAGCATGCACTGCGGCTTACAGAACATAAAGCACACGCTTTCCTAGATCACAGTGCTGGCTTCTCCGTATTTCAATATTAAAACAAAGGGGTACAGTGCCCTGGGAATCCAGCTCACAACTCCAATTAACAACAACTAATTCCCCATGCTGAATATTTACCCCTAAGTGTTGGCTAGATATAATAAGTCATGCATTTTGCATTTAAGCTCTTAATGCCCAGAGGATAACAAAAATCTATTTTGATCACTTTTTATTATCATCTGAAGAGAGAAGAATGCATCCCCCCATTAATCATATACATTACTGAATTAAAAATATGAAACAGACTGCCGCCGCCACGTTACCACATCTTTTTTTTTAAAGAGGAAAAGAGGATGACGGGATCATTTTGTTTTATTTGCTTTTAGCTAAGTAAATGTTAAACCGATGCAGAATTAGCCGTCTTGGACTGAAGGACGATCTATTGTTAAGGCACTGGACTGAGATGCTGAAGATCAACATTTAATTCCCAATTCTATGGCAGACTCCCAGCGTGGCCATGGGGAAGTCCTTAAATCTGTCTGTGCCTCAGAGTTCCCTATTTGTATAGGTGGAATAATATTTCCTTTCACCCACCTTTTGTCAGTCTTGTCTACTAAGACTGTGTGCTCTGTGGGGAATGATCTACATCGTGCTAGGTGTTTGCTTAGTGTTTAATATAGTGGGGCCCCTAGGTACACCAAATGAACAATAACATAATGATAATACCCAAAGTGGCAAATAGTCCAACCTGTCATTTCTCTGAATAATAATAAACAACAATAATAATAATAATTAATAATAATATATTATATGTGCTGCCTAGAGGTCTCATCTGGAATGAGATCCCATTATGTGAGGTATTATATAAGCAACACACATAAGAAACAGTCCCTGCTCCAAATAACTGATAAGCTAAATAGGCAAAATAAAGGCTGAGAGGGGGCACAGAGATTAAGGCCCAGATTTTTAAAGGTATTTAAGTTTTGCTCTGCTTAGCATTGCAAAGCCCATGTGATTTAGGAACTCAATGCTCATTTAAAAAAGTGGCTTAGGCAGTTAGTCTGCAAAACAATGCTTAAATGCTTTGAAAAATGTGGGACTAAGTGACTTGCTCATGATCATATGGCAGATCAGTAGAAGACCCAGGAATGGAACTCAGCTCTCTGGAGTCACAGCTGAATGGCCTAGTTATTAGCTCATAATGCCTCTTTCCTCAAAGTAAGATTTTTTTTGCTTAATGTAGAGAAAACTGCTGTGGGACCTTAGGTCACAATACAACTGAAATAAACCTCAGGTTTGGTTTCTAATGTGGACCAAGGTAGAAATGCTGAAAAGGAGAGTAACATCATTCCAGGCACCGGGCACACTGGGAACCAAAGAATATCATGCTCCTATGTGATGTGATCCAAAACATGAAAAAGAGCTGTCTGCCCTCCCTATATCAGTGTGTTGCACATTCATTTAGGGCCAGATCTGACCCCCATGCTCACACTGTGGGGTAGTTACAAACCTGCACAGCCCTCAGGAAGGCATTACTCATTGATAGGAAAGAGAAGACAGTAAGACTTTAGACAGCATACTCCAGAACATTTTCTCTAGGGACTAAACATTACTAAAGTTTGGAGCTGTCAAGAGTGTGGAAATGAATGTGGTATAAATACTTACTCTAGGGAGCTAGGTACTGTTATAACCAGAAAATAGAACAACTAAGAGCTATCTATACCCATACAATGTGCAACACACATGGAAATTTGTTGTAAAAAAATTAGATGTTGTGTGTTACAACAAGGAAATGATGCAATAAATACGGAGCCCATCAGTCTCCAATTGCACTAAGCAGATTGTGTGGCGATAATGGTTAATTCTAAAGATTCTCCCTTTCTGTTTTGCAAATTAAAACACAGCAGGTCACACTGCTTGCTAGCAACACAAAACCTCACCCTGTAACAGAAAAAGGGAATCAATAAGCTAAGGCTGCTTTAGGCATCTATGCCTATGATCTGCTGGCTACATATATGGCACAGAACACACAAAATATTTCTACATTATACCTTGCTCTATGGGGAGAATCCCCCTGGAGATTTTACCTTTCCGTGAGTTTGTGACAAGTTGGTTACCTCAATTAGGCTTCTCCTGGGTGAGCTGCTCCTTGCACAGGACTCTGAGATCTTTGTGGACACACAAAGAGCCAAATTTTCCCGTGCTCAGTTCTCAGCCTCAAAGCCAAAGATTTCCAGAAGGGCTCAGCACTCAGTGTGTAGCCACTTTTTTAGGTGCCTAAATGGGAACTGAGCTTTTCTGAAAACACTTGCCTAACGGCCAACTTCTGCTTTATCAGACATACCAGTGACAAGACTTTACACAACATTACAGAATATTTCTGACATGCTTGGAAATATTTTTCTTTCTATCTCTCTGTTCTGTAACTGGAGGATGGCAAGCAGATGCTTTTTGTACCCCACTGAAGGAATGTTTTGGCCTTATCTTGTGCTCAAGCAGATTTTAGCTCATTCTGCACTTTCCCCACAAGATGGTCCCCATTAAACAACAAAATGAGCAATACTGTGACAGATGGATTCAAAAAAGGGCTCTGTGTAGAACAAAACAATAAACAAATTAACATGATACCTCAGGGTCAAACTTCCTCCACACACTGGAAACCAGAAGAAAACAGCAGCACTAATGATTCTTTTCTTTCCAAAGGCTCTAGATTTTTAAGTACTTGGAGGAGATAGAAAACAAGCATTAAATTTTGATTAAAGGGACACCATCAGCTTATTTTAGGCTTAGAATTTAGGTCTTCTTAAAAAGCAGGGGTGCGTAGATGAGGGGCTTGTGTGTTGGATGTAAATATTTCCTTGCAATACTCGAACCCAAATATATTATCATTCTGCTAGTACATGAGAACCGTCATGCAAAAACCACTAGTAGTAGAAAGTGATATTGTCCAGTCTAGTTCTACTGTTGACGGGGAATCAAATGTGGAAAGTAAACACTATTTGACTTGTAACATTCCACATTATAACAAAGGTGTTATTAGTGGATTTAAAGGATTTAAAAAAATATATAGTGTTTATTTTAGCAATGACCAAAAGAACCTAAGTCCTGTTTTCAAAAATGTTTCGAGAAGGGAGGAATGTAAATCCCACTGATTTTCAATGAGAGGCTCCCGTGCCTAAGTCTCTTTTGAAAATGACACTTAGGCTCCTAAGTCAGTTACACACTTCTGAAAAAGAAAAGACACTGAGTAAAATTAAGAGTTCACCCAAGTTCTTTACAGCATCTTATCAAATTCCTCTTCTAGCATAGATATTGGACCCACAGAGAGGTCTCTCTGGGGTCCACAGAGTGAGAAGTTTCTGACTACCTATGGAGGTTTCTGACTACCTATATGGTAGCCACCACTGTAGTTTCTGAGCCCTCACAACATTCCTGTGAGGAAGAGCAGGGCGATTATCCCAATTTTCAGATAGGGAACTGAGGCACAGGGGGCAAAGTGACTTGGCCAAGATCATACAGGAAATGTATGGTGGAGCAGAGGACTGAATATGGATCTCTTGAGTCCAAGTTAGTGCCCTAATCAGTGAGCTATCCTTCCTTTCCCACCTTCTAGGGGACGCTAGGTGGCCTGTGGGGTCCCATGCTAGATTAGGACTCAGGAAACCTGAGTTCTATGTTTGGCTTGGCTAACCGGCCTGCTCAGTCACCTTGGGTAAATCACTTCACCTCCCCTTGCTTCCATTTCCCCAGCTGTAAAATGGTGTTAAAGATATTTATTGTCTGCCACCACCAAGCATCCCTTTGTGCGTTAGGGAGGGGATCCATGTGTGGATGCTCGGCTCTCGGGAAGGCACTCAGGGTCCATGTGACTTCCCAACCTTTTTCTTGTTTTTTTCCTGTTTGCTGACAGTGCATAGAATGATCAAGTTTTAATACTGTCAAGCTGTCCGGCAGTGGCTCAAGAGCAGACTGTTAAAAACAAGGACACAAATCCAAAATTGGTTTTGTGTGCTATACTTAGATTTCACCAACCAGTTATCAAGTATAAACTCCTCAGGTAATGTAACGGCCTTAATATGGAATCATAAGCAGTTCCCTTGGGTACTCCAGTCTGCCTTGCCACAAAGGTAATCCTATTTTTGTGATAGATGTTCCCTTATATCAAAAATCACAGCAATATTTAGGCTGTTCCCAGACCCAAAGTATCAGTCACTTACCCCAGGTCAGTTACATCTTAGATCTCACACCAAAGACAATACTTGTAGCCACTCCTATAATAAAAAGGAAACAAGAGAGTTATTTACAAGATTAAAGCAGGTGAACACACACTTACATATGAGTTCCAGTCTGAAATTTCAGAAAGTACTAGAAGTATCTACAATAAGCAAGCTCTATGTGTTTTTCAGGGCTAACCCAGGCTAAGCACAGGGGTTCTCTTGCTTATGCCTAGAAAACCTTGCCCCCTCAGAGTCCAAACAGCATAAATATCCTATTCCCCTTTGTTAGGGGATGTTATTCCTTTCCCTATTTCTGGTCTGAGCTGCAAATTCAGGCTTTGTCTACACTCAAACTTTTTAGCGACATGGCTGTGCTGCTACAGTCATGCTGCTAAAACACACCTAGTGTAGCCACTGTTTGTCAGCAGGAGACAGCTCTCTTGCCAACAAAAAAACTTCCACCCCCAGAGAGCGCCGGCAGCTTTGTGGGCAGGAGAGTACTGTTGCAGACAAAGTGCTGTTCACACAGGCACTTTTCGTCCACAAAACTTTTGTTCTTTGGGGTATATGTGTGTTTTTAACACCTCCGAATGACAAAAAGTTTTATTGTTCAGTTGTCAGTGTAGACAAAGCCTTTCACTTGCATGACTAATCTTCATGGGAGGGTGTATGTGTAAACAACAAAGTCTTTTGTCCTCTTTCATGTTCCATACTAGTCATCTGGTGTCAAGGCTTTCCATGTCCGACAGGACATAACACCTTATGTTGGAGACCAGCATTTCACACTAGTTAATGTCTCTCTCCTGTCTGGTGAGTTACACAGTCACAGGGACTTACACTACAAATGCTTAAATATAATCTTACAATATGGAATACAGATATGATAAGTGAGATTAATGCACACAGCAACTCGCAAGGCTTCAATGAAGTCTAAACACCAAATACATTCTTACAATCCTAATACCTATTTTAACTAGTAACACAGGTGAACCAGACTGATTCCAGCTATATATTTGTCAGTGTTTAATTGAGATATGGGGACCTTGACACGAACTGGCTCCTGATCTACCAGTATCATAAATACATGTGCAAATTCAGATTCCTTTGAATTGGCTTTGCAGCTTTGGGTTTGTTTGTTCTTCTTTCCCGAAAAGACAATTGTAGCAGATATTGCAGATTGTCTACTTGTCTGTGCAAACTTCTCATAAGAGTCCTGCCAGTGCGTCTCCCTTCTGACTTGCAAGCCACCCCAAACTACAGTTTTCTTGTCGCCCTCGATTATCCCTCTTCAGCACTTAAAACCAGTCAAGCTGTGACACAGATAAAATGTCCTATCACTAGAATGAGATCACACAATTCATTTTCCCCTATTATATACACTATATTTGAACCAAAAATTCCAAAAGTAAAAGGCTATACTATAGCATCTTCCTGCATATCACCACTTTAACACAGCCTGGCACTGTTGGGGTTTTGCATGTGAAACATATTATTAGGGGAAAATGACAGCACTGTGAATCAAAACCACATCCTCAGCTGGTGTAAATCATCATCGCTTCATCGCCTTCAGTAGAGTCATGCTGATTTATACCACCAAGGATCTGGCCTCCTATACAAAGAAACATTTGGCCTCAGTCATAGCAATCCAATGCAAGGAGGATGCAACTCAACTTGGCTACAAAGTTATTTCTGCTACAAGCACTTTTACATTACCTTTGCCATTTTTTATTAATTCAAATAAGTCCTTTGTAACCTGGAAGAAATGACCAAATGAATCAAAAGGGAAAAAGAATGGTGCCTAGACTTGCTCGCCTAAATACACACAAAGAACAACAGAATAATCAAATAACCAACCCTGTGGCATAAGATACATTTTGAGGGCAATGGAAGTGCCACACACCAAGGGCCTTGTACAACATGTAAGGGGTCCTTTCCAATGTTATTAAATATATATTATATAACCTGCCTCTGAGCTGATAGAGCTTAGAGGAATGTTGGAACACAAACTGAAAACTACTTGTTAAACAAGGTTAATTTGTTCTCATTCCACATTATAAAATAGCTTCAAACACTTCTAAACTAGGTCATTTGACTGCTCTGAAAGTACATGATGCAAGGCAGCTGTCTTTAGCAACAAGTTTATTGGAGAGTTTGATTGCATCCCAAAAGCATGATAGATATTTCTGACCATATCAAAGAAAATTCAACTGTTTTATCAAGGCACACTAATGAGACAGTTTGTTTAATTGAAATGCTTTAAATTACCATGTAGTACAGCATGAAAAAATCATTATTTTCATTAGATGAGCTACTCGTTAGCCAAAAATCCAAGTTACAAAACATCACTGCATGAGATAATAAATATGTTGTAAAAACATTAAAATCAGGCTATTAAGAGGAATTTTCATTTAAAATGATACGGTGATGTTAGCTGAGTGCAGTCTCTAATCATATCAATCAGGTTTGGGCTGTGCTTAATGTGTGCCAGGGCTTGCCAGGGCTGAGCCCCGGCACCTCTAAGCTTTGCAGTTCAGAGCCCTGGCACCTCTGGGCTTGCTGCGTCAGTTAGGACGCATGGCAGGGCTTAGGCTTTCTGCCCTAGGCCCCAGCAAGTCTAACACTGACCCTGCTTGGTGGACCCCCTGAAACCTGCTCATGGCCCCCCCAGGGTTGAGAACCCCTGTTGCCCCTGTGGTTGAGAGCCACTGTTCTAGATTAATGAAGACATTTTAACCTCAATTCTCATTTTAATAATAATCCCTTTTGTACCACAGAGTTACACATATATTATTTACTTGGCATCCACACAGGAGAAGGTTGGGACAATCCCTAGACTGGTGGATCTTTTAGATAACTTCACTCATGCTACTCCTCCTTTCTCCCCCGTGCCTGAGTAGCTCAGTAACACAAAAAAGCATATGGATTGTAGTCGGTGGACTACTTACACTATGGGCCAAAATCAGGCCCTATTCAATATTTATGTGGAAAAGAGCATACAACAGATGCTGACAATGTATCAATAAAGTGAGCCAATATTCAGGCCTGCCCAGAAATGGGCACTCCACCCCTTCCCACCACTGTTCAGATCACTCCTGCCAGAAACACACACAACCGCAACGAAACAGGGTGCACAGGGAATCAAATCCCTGTAAGTAAAAGGCAGGGACCACCCCTTCTCACCCCCTGCAGGTCTCTCTGCGGAGGGCCTGAAGAGTGCGAACTCTGAAGGATTTGGGGGACAGGGTAGGAAAGCTGCACTGCACCAAGTTGCCTCTTCCTTTCCATTCTGACATCGAGCTTTCCAAAGTTGTAGGGCTATGAGTTATCGTCTGCTCTTCCTTTTTAATGTGGGTTTTGTTAAACACTTTTAGAATCCCTTTTTTTTCTCTCAGGGGCCAGCAGGGATGTGGCTTGCAGATTAGTACTAGTATTAGCTCTATTTAACAGGACTTCTTTTTATCCCATTTAAGTAGAATAAAGAAGCTTCATTTGTTAGCTTAAAAAAAATGAAGACTTTAATTCTTCATTATTGCTCCCCAGAGAACCCAGCTGGAGTTCTCTCATCATCACTGATCAGCTCTGAACTTTTTATTGTTTGCTATTCAATCTCAGTTGCTTTCATGGTTTCAGAGGCTTTCAGCATTACAGAGACAGAAGATGGGACTCTAGCTACAGGATGGGAAAGTCCCCACAGCAATGGGGAAATGTTACATGGGATTCAGCTGCAGCCCTCCTCTCCATAAAGACACACATTTACATTAAATCAAAATTAATGAGTTGCATATTTTAATGATAGTGGTAATCATTCTGCATGGATCATTCTCATCATAATTTGAAACTTACTATTTCTTCTTGTTCCTTTTCTTTTTTGACAGATCTTCAACCAATTTTTCCCATTTCATGCCAGAGAAGAGATTTTATTTGGGACCAATATCAAAATCTCCTCTGATTCCTGAGACACGCTGTTAGTAGACTGCTCTGGGTCACCATCTGGTGAACTGGGAAGCAACCACTGCTGCATTGAAATCAAAGGGATGGAACTTGCTTATGCTAGGGATGAATTTACCCCATTGCTTTTCCAATTATAATTTTTTTCTAAGAAGTCAGTCAGGCCATTTGACATTGGGATCAGGATGGATCCCTGCTTTGCAAATCACTTTGCTAGTTCAGAAACAGTTAATTCAGTCTTTTTGCCTGATTGCTTGTGCCTGATCCCTCTGGAGCCTAAAGACTAAACACTAGGGTAGATTTGTCCTGTGAGTACCATCCCTTATCCGGTGGCTAGATGTGCTTTTGATGTGTTCACGTTAAGGTGGCCGAGACTCAAGCTGTGACCCTAGACATATGTAGGAAGCTGTCATAATAGGGAACCCAAATAGAAGCCTCCCCAAAACCAGTAAAATTACAAGCTGTGCAAAGTCTTTCTTATCTGTATGTCACATCGTTTAGTAGCATACCAGACCCTTTTATTCTCTGCACTGGCCTCTGGAGGTTTCAGAAGTAGTCTTGGAATAGGACTGTGAGTTCCAGGGTGAGCAACTTCTCCATTTACACTCTGCCACTTTTCACCTTAGATTTCCACACCTGTGACCTGTAAGGCCTTCTGTGTTTCTGGGCTTCTTGTCAAATGAAGGTGGCTCCATGACCGAATCTTGTGTGACTGAAGAATTTCACTGGCATCACCTCACCGGGATGCAGCACAGGATTATCTTGGAGGGATTCATTTTGCAGAAATAATGTGAAATGTGTGAAATCCATTCAGACATTAGCTTCAGCAACAAGATCTAACATCTGCAGGGCTCAGCTATGCCCCCACAGAGACTGAGTCAGGGTATAGAAGGGAAGAAGAGCACTGTCCAACTAGCAGTTCCTCCAAAGATGACAGGGATGTAAAATATCATTTTAATCATTTACATATTTAACTGATTAAAGGGAGAGGGGCTAGGGCTGCTCCAGATGGCCTGAAGCTGGGGTCAGGTTTGACCGACTGGTCAGCGTAGCTGAGGTTGGTCAGCCAGCCAATCTAGGGCTTCTGGTGTTTGCGAGCCGGCCAGCCCGGGACTGCTGGGGTCGGCAGGCCAACCAGCCCGGGGGTTAACAGTTAAGGCGGGTTAACTGGTAGGACTAATGTTAACTGGTTAATATTTTACATCCCTAATAGGGGTGCATGCTGGGCAAATGGCCTTTCTACATCTGTTGAAAAGCAGTGCCGTTTTGCTGGTGTTCAGGAGAATGAAGCATCACACGCAGGTGCCACTCTTTCTGGAGTTGCTAGCACTGCTAGCAACCTTACTCAGCTGCCCTGACTTGCATCTTTTGGCAAAAGACAAACATCTGCTTTTATGAAATGCCACAGGATCTTTAATGTCCATGTGGTCAGACTCTTGCCTTTTAACTCCAGAAGATCACCCCACCAGTAAACTGCATGAAATTCAACTTTTTTGCTTAGGATAGAAAACTTGAGATTGCCAGAATGTAAAGCTCTCATTCCAGCAAATTCAGGAATTTCATATGTGGTGCTTTTGCCACTTCTCTGTTCTCCATTCATGCAGAATAGATTGTACGATCTAAATGAAAATCGAGTGCAGCTCCTCCCCAAAATTAAACAGTTTAGTAAATGAAGCAGAAATAATGTACTTTTACACACGGAAACCTGCCAAACTCTAGCTGCATCAGAAACAGGATGATTTAGAAATAGCCATAGGCATATAAGAAACAAGCTAGGGATATGAAAACCAGTTTGAAAAAAAAAAAAGAACTTTCCTCCTTTCTTCCTCAAAACCTTTGTTCTCCCACTTGAAGAGAATCTTTTTAGAGGGACCAAATAAGTTTGTCTAATTTTCTTTTAAATTACTCTGCATTTCCATACAGCTCTGTGCATGCATGGATTCTTTCTAGAAGGGCTGAAATGTCACAAAAGAGGCCATTTTTGACTTTGATATTTCCAGTCCTACCAGAAGCAGGAAGTAGCCATAATGTCACCAGAGAGTCTGTTTTTTTGAGATTTTCAGTCCAGCTTTTCCAGGCCTGGGAGGATTGGGAATCAGCACCCATACTTGTTGGGAGTTTCTTCAAAATGAACTTCCAAATCCTCTGAGCTTTGTCCATATTAATAATGATGCACTTTGGGGATGTGCTACTTTTCAGCCTTTATCCCCATAAAAAAGAGGAGAAAATAATGGGCCACTGTCACTTACAAGGTTAAGGCATGTGGCATACCATTGGGAATCCTTTGGTTTCAATGGGAGTTGTAGGTTCTCAGTGCTTCTGAAAAATCAGGCCACTTTTATCGATGAGCCAAAATATGGAGGTAGGACCCTACATTTAGACACCCCCTGCTTTACACATTGTGGATTTAACTTTTTTGTGTCTCAGTTCCCCACATCTATTAAATACAGGGCTGTTGTGAACCTTAATTAATTATTTGTAAAGAATTTAGTAAAAAGTGCTTTAGAAATACAGAGTTCTTATTAATTACTATTTTTCCCTGCCTTATCTCTGGGATTCATCACAGGTGGTTTCTCTCCTTTGCAGTTTTCCCACTTAAAAATATTTCTTCCTTTGCAAAGTCAAGGTGGCAGATCTTTATTTATTTATTTAGGCTGGATGAAACTGTTCTCATTGCTGTTTACTAGCAGGTTTTTCTGAGCATGGTTGTTTGATTTAAGTTTCACTCATTGAAATTTGAGTTGATTAGTATAACCTAGAAAGAGAAGACACATTGCTATGTTATGTTGTGTTCCATATGACACTCTCCTGGCACCATCCCATCTCAGAAATATTTTGTACAGATCAGGTTTTCAGTTAGCATTGTTTGCGTATTTTGAAAACTCTGCCTTCACACTTACTTGAACTTGCATACAGTAGGGGTATAAACGGATCAACACTGATACTCTTAAGCTTGGCAAGTAAAAAATATTTTTTTAACTGAAAATCTCTGACAACAACTGCAGTTTGTGATTTGGAGGCAGGGTAGGGGTTAAATTGTGAGATAGCTGAATGTAGAAAATAGGAGAACAAAATTATTCTTTTTATTCACAGTGAATAAGGGCAACTCAGATTTCTTCCTGCAATTGAACTCATGATCAACAGAGGGCAGTAAAGGATGAAAAAGTAATCACAACTCAACCGATTCTGTTTGTTGCCTTCAGCACCAATTCACTAATTTTCTTTTAACACACTTTGAAAATGACCCTTTCATCCTGACAAACAAGGACTCTGCAATGCTGGCCATATGTGTGACATGCTAATATCATCCTCTTCCTGCATCACTCACATTACCAACGCAGTTTTAAATTGTGCTCTGTGTATGGTTGTGTGTTGTCCAAGGAGGAAGGAGGCAGAGGGCCAAAGGAATAAAGGTACAGAATATCTCTATAACAGTTTATTTAATTATTAGTTCATATCAGCCCATTTCGGATGCAGCATCAAATTTTCTCAGCAAAAACAAAGGCACGGGGCATTCCCACCAGTATAAGCTACCCCTATGAATGTTCATCTTCACTGATATGTAAGAAACAAAGAGCATGAGTCTGTCTGGGAAGAAGGCTGGGAAAGAATTTGTTTGTGAGGCTTGAAAAGGGGAATCAAGGAATTCCTCTGGAGCTTCTGCACCGGCGCAGCCTGTCAACCTCCCACCCCCCATAGGTTGTGGTTTAATACCTCCCTCACCCTTAGTTTTAATAATCCATCCCTACAGTTGATGCCCCTCCCAAAATGGCCAGAAGGCTCACTAGAGAGCAACGTGAGGCACTACCTTTTCCCCTCTCCCCACGGCTGAACTCATCGTCTTTAGAGTTAACTTGATACAGCACTTCTGTTCAAAGCTGAAAACATCCCACCAGTGATGCTGCCTGATACACTTGGGTTCCAGCAATGAGTGTTCCCTGCTGCAGATGTATCAGCACAGCAGCTCAGTAGCACATTCTCCCAGGAGGCGATGAGACTGGTTGGGACAGTAAATAATTAGCTTTTCTGCCTTTAGCTATAGAAATTATTATGAATTTTTAAGCACTGTGAGTGATTGAAGCCATTTCTGTTTGCTTTCTTCTAGTCACACTGCAGACTTTAGCTTCGAGAAGGAAAATACCCTTAGAGCAGGTTGACGTGCTGGTAGAAAAACATAAAGATGCAAAGGGGGCTAAAGTCAGGGGGCATGTCAACGAGCATTCGGAGGTGGGGAGGAAGTCAAGATAAAAAGGGACTTCATAATAGAGTGACCAAATGCCCTGATTTTATAGGGACAGTCCCAATTTTTGGGTCTTTTTCTTATATAGGCTCCTATTACCCCTCACCCTGTCCCAATTTTTCATACTTGCTGTCTGCCACGCTACTTCATAATAAAGGAGAATCTTGCCTGTTCAGTCCTGGCTTTATCTGATAATGGATTATTCTCCAAGCAGGTTGATAATATTAGCTCCTGGGGAGTTATTTTTGAGTGGGAGCTCATGGTTTGGCAGGAGTCACTTTTTCTTTAATTATTTTTTTAAAAAATGTAGCTTGAATTTTTTAAAATTAAAATACTGGTGAAAGGTAATGAACTGACAGCAGCAGAAATTTGTGTTCTCTATTTAGACACAGATCAGCTATGCCTAGGAAGCACCACTTCCCCCATATGTCTCTCAGTTCTGGTCTGGATTGGCATTCTTTATGCATAAGAGGTCTCCAGACCCATTCGATTCTTGACCTTTCTTCTGAGACTGCCAGTGAGGGGGCTAGTGAGTGCCAGCAGCAGTGATATTACTAGCAGCTTTATTACGTGGACACCTGTCAACTAAGAACTGAAATGAGCCCACCAGTGTATTTCACATGGACCACCGAGTAGCCTTCAGATGGTAATGACTTTCAGCTACTACTAGCCTGGGCCAAATTCAAAGCAGTGGCTTTTTGACATTGTGCAGCTGGCAGCCTTTCTCTTCTGGCTGTTGACCTTGCTGCAGCAATCCATTCCTTTCGTGGTCCCTAGACTAGACTTGTGTGTTGCTCTTTATTTGCGGCCACCCTTGAAAATTAGTCATAGTCTGCAGTTATTGCAGAATATAGAAGAATGACCAGTCAAGGAGGACTTTCACCTGTGCAGTGCAACCCACAATCTGTCTGCCCATTATTTGGAGAGGGCCTGATTTGAGGGCCTTGAGCCAAGGCCCACTGCAGTCAATGAGAGAATTTCTATTCACATCAATGGGCTTTGGATCAGGGCCCGAATGTATCTCAAGGTTTTACATATACAGTCTCGTATCTGTTGACTTTTGTCCTATGTAGTCAGTCGAGATAATCATTAATAACTAAATATAAATTAATGAGGGAATTTTCCAAACATTCCCTATTCATCTACTATATCATTTGACTGTTTAACTCTCACAATTTGCTAGGTGTCTAAGCAGCTTTCTTCAGTCTGCTCCTGATTTTATCTGCACTGCCAGCTTTTCACCTTTACCCATCGACTGGCTGTACCAATGGGCATTTTGCCTACATCAAAGTTTATCAGTGAAAACCTCAGTCCATCTTTGAAGTTCTAGCAACTATCATTTTGTAAGCAGAACAGCAAAAGAAATCATGACACCAGTCATTGAGATGAACTGAAGAGTCTGCTACATCAGCACAAGGCTAACTTGATTTCACAGCATCCTGAAGGTGGCAGTCATGGCACAGAACATTTGGTCCAGTGCATTGGTACCATGGTCACCCTATCACATAGCTCATGTGGGTATGTTTGAAAAGACTGTGGGGGCTTTGTATGTCTACACTACGAAATTAGGTCGAATTTATAAAAGTCGATTTTTCTGAACAGATTATATACATTCGATTGCGTGTGTCTCCACTAAACATGCAAAATCGTCAGAGTGCATTCACAGTACCAAGGCTAGCACTGACTCTCGGAGCGGTGTACTGTGAGAAGCTATCCCACAGTTCCCACAGTCTCTGCTGCCCACTGGAATTCTGGGTTTAGCTCCCAGTGCATGATGGGGCAAAAACACTGTCATAGGTGGTTTTGGGTACATGTCATCAGCCACTCCTCCCTCCGTGAAAGCAATGGCAGACAATAGTTTTGCGCCTTTTCTCCATGCAGATGCCATACTTCTTTCAGCAGACAGTGCCGTACGACTGCTAATTGTCATCATCCACCCACTGCTTCTGGTGCAGCTCTGCTCTCCTGGTGCCATGAATCCACTTCGCAGGTCCTCTCATCATTCTGTATAAATATCTATTCTCGTGGCATCCACCACTTCCACTGCA
This sequence comes from Dermatemys mawii, assembly GCA_007922305.1. Classification (NCBI taxonomy): domain Eukaryota; kingdom Metazoa; phylum Chordata; order Testudines; family Dermatemydidae; genus Dermatemys; species Dermatemys mawii. Next base: position 2,701,210 of record ML677329.1, read on the forward strand.
ACTGTTCTCCTGTTCTTGCCTCGATAGCGAATTTCTCCATGTTCTCTGTCATGGGCTCCTGGGAACGTCTGTTCTTCCTCAGTAAATGTGCGTGGTGCTAACCGTCGTTATCCAACACTTCCGTGCAATTCTGCTGTCCTGCAGATGCCATACCACAGCAAGCATGGAGCCCACTCAGCTCACCATTGTAAGCACCTCATGCATTATCCTGCAGTACATGCAGAATCCGCAAAAGCAGGTGAGGAGCCTTGATAAAAGACTGAGGAGGTACCTGATAATCGTCCTCAAATATGTTAAGGACTGTTATAAAAAAGATGGTGACCAATTGTTCTCCATGTCTACTGAAAGTAGGACAAGAAGTAATGGGCTCAGTCTGTGGCAAGGGAGATAGAGATTAGATGTTAGGAGAAAACGTTCTAACTATAAAGGACAGTGAAGTTTTGGAATAGGCTTCCAAGTGAGGGTCTTTGAATCTCTGCCACAGGAGGCTTTTAAGAACAAGTTAGACAAATACCTGTCAGAGATGGTCTAGGTCTACCTGGTCCTTCCTCAGTGCAGGCAGTTGGAACAGATGACTTCTTGAAGCTCTTTCCAGACCTGTACTTCTATGATTTTATGATATCTGAATCAGAAGTGGTCTCCTCTGCTATTAATAATGATGACCTGTTTATTATAGTCCTGTCAACCGGTCATCAATCCTGGGCAAGATAATGGAGCAGCTGATATGGGACTTAATTAATAAAGAATTAAAGGAGGGTAACATAATTAGTGCAAATCAGCATTGGTTTATGTTCTGTCAAACTAACGTGATATCTTTTTTTAAAAAATGAGTTTACAAGTTTGGTTGATAAAGGTAACAGTGTTGATGTAATAAACTTAGACTTCTGTAATGTATCTGACTTGGTACCATACAACATTTTGATTAAAAATTAGAATGATATCAGATTAACATGGCACACGTTAAATGGATTAAAAACTGATTAACTGATAGGTCTCAAAATGAAATAAATATAAATGAGGAACTGTCTCAGTCTATTTAGCGTAATAAAAAGAAGGTTAAGGGGAAACGTTTATAGTCTATAAGTACTTATATGGAGCACATATATTTAATAATCAGCTCTTCAATTTAACAGAGAAAGGTAAAAAACAATCCAATAGTTAGAAGTCAGCACTACACAAATTCAGACTAGAAATAAGGTTTAAATCTTTAATGGTGAGAGTAATTTAACCATTGGAACAATTTATCAAGAGCCGTGGTGGATTCTCCACTGCTGACATTTTTAAAATCAAGATTGGATGTTTTTCTAAAAAATATACTCTAGCAATTTTTTTTTTGAGGTGGGGGGGGGAGTTTTATGGCCTGTGTTATATAGGAGGTCAAATTAAATCAGTAGTTCTCAAATTGGGAGTTGGAACCCCTCAGGGGGTCATGAGGTTATTATATGGGAGGTCGTGAGCTGTCAGCCTGCACCCCAAACCCTGCTTTGCATCCAGCATTTATAATGGTGTTAAATATACAAAAAATGTTTTTAATTTATATGGGGGGCGTACGCACTCAGAGGTTTGCTATGTGAAAGGGGTCACCAATACAAAGTTTGAGAACTACTGAATTAGATGATCAAAATGGTCCCTTCTGGCCTTGAAATCTATGAATAAGCTTGTTATTTTTGTTTGTAATTTACTCAGAAAAGCTCAGGTAGGATCCAGACTCCAGTTTTCAAAGATTTCCTGCCTTTCTGTGGGCTGACTGAGGTCCTGTGAGTTGCCCAGGGAAACATAATTTCATCAGTCGCTCATCTCAGATTATAGCCTGTTGCCCAAGACCTTCATTGACTGCAGTACTTCACTTGAACTTGTTGATCCCAGTGTCTGCAGTCACTTGGCTAAGTCACAGCAACGGTATCTCCCACCTACTGGCTCTTCCTGGGCTGCTTTGGACACAGGGAGAGAGGACCGAGTTCCATTTTGTCTGCAGCAGAGTTCCTTTGAATGATTGAAAAATAGGCCAAACTCATCCAGGGTATAAGATCACTGGCAAGAATGGGGTTGCTTACAACTAGGGTTAAATTTGGGTCAGTGACTTCAGCGTGCTTTCTGCTAGGTGTTTGCATTATTGAGACTGGATGGGAGAAAAATTCCTCATAACTTCTTTCAAACACGTCAGCAGAGAGCCAGGCCCGAATGCAGTAAAGAATGTGCTATTACCTCCAAGGGATCAGAGAGAGTGTAATAACAGAGAAAATGCCTTATACAGAAGGGAGAATGTTAAATGTAGCTTAACCAAACATTTCTTTTCCTTTCCTTTGGGATAAGATTCTTTCCCATGGAAACTAAGGTTCCCCTACATGTGCAGCCTGGGGAGAGATGCTTTGATGTGAAAGAGGATCCTGGTAAAGTACCGGATGCAGAAGCCAATGTGAAAACAGGAGGAACTTCCAGAAGCAGGAAAAAGCATTGTCCCAGAGAAGGCTTATTTCATTCCCTCTCAGTCATCATTCAGACTGTCTGGTTAGTTTCCTCCTGCCGGTCACTCTGCTGTGAGGAGAGTCCTGCATTAATCATGGGGCAAAAGTTGATACATTTGATGAGTTTGTCAAAGAGAAAATATCAGATTTCATGGTGTGACAAAAAATGAAATGAAAACTCTGTGTACTATGAGCCAAATTCTGCTTTCAGTCACACTACTGCAAACCAGAGCAACCACGTCTATCTCAGTGAAGCTATTCTAGGGATTTACACTGGGGTAACTGTAAGCACAATTTGGCCCAGTATGTTGTATGAAAGATACAAAGAAAGGAAAGTGAATATAAACGTTTGATACAATGTCAAAGACGCAGTTTGAGAAAGCTGGATGAGAGGCTATCCAAAAGAGAGGCTAATTTGTGGGGACCTCTCCTTCAGTTTTCAGATGTATGTGTCACAGTAGGATCTGCCACTGCAATGGCCAGTGACCACCTCGCTCAGTGGTTTTCATCCTTTCCAGACTACTGTACCCCTTTCAAGAGTCTGATTTGTACCCCCAAGGTACATCTCACTTAGGAACTACTTGCGTACACAATCAGATATAAAAATAGAAAAGTAACACAGCAGACTATTACTGAAAAATTGCTTACATTCTCATTTTTACCATATAATTATAAAATAAATCATGCGGGATATAAATACTGTACTTACATTTCAGGGCATAGTATATAGAGCAGTATAAACAAGTCATTGTCTGTATGAAATTTTAGTTTGTACCATCTTCGCTAGTGCTTTTTATGTAGACTGTTGTAAAACTAGGCAAATAGCTACATGAGTTAATGTACCCAAACCACTGGCCTAGCTAACCCTAGTAAGTGAAAAGTAGTGCACTCTTTGTGGACTGCTCAGGGACTATCCCCACCACTACGTCTTCTTCTTCTGTGTGATCAGCACATGGTAACAGGTTCTTTCCCCACACCTTCTTCCCTACTTTGGGAGGTTTAGTCCTGTGTTAGATCAGGGGTGGGCAAACTTTTTGGCCTGAGGGCCATATCGGGGTTCCAAAACTATATGGAGGGTCAGGGAGGGAAAGCTGTGCCAGCCTAGTTCCCGCCCCTGATCTGCCCCCCCCAATTCCTACCCCCAGACTGCCCGTGTCAGAACCCCCCACCTATCCAGCCCCCCGGCTCCTTGTCCCCTGACCACCCACTCCCAGGACCTCACCCTCTATCCAACTCCCTCCCCCGGTCCCCTGACTGCCCTGACCCCTATCCACACCCCCGCCCCCTGCCAGGCCCCCCAGGACTCCAACGCCTATCCAACCTCCCCCTGCTCCATGTCCTGACTGCTCCCCGGGACTCCCTGCCCCTTATTTAACTTCCCCACTCTCCACCCCCTCACCATGCTGCTCAGAGCAGCATGTCTGGCAGCTGTGCCACCACGCTGCCCGGAAGAGCTCAGAGTGCTGGCAGCATGGCATGCTAAGGCTGCAGGGGAGGGAGGACAGCAGGGGAGGGGCCGGGGCTAGCCTTTCCGGCCAGGAGCTCAAGGGCTAGGCAGGACTGTCTGCGGGCCATAGTTTGCCGACGTCTGTGTTAGACTCGAACAATCCTTGTGCTCAAGGTAGTGCAAAGGATTGCTATTCCATGGTGTGCAAGGAGTGGAAGTTCTCTGAGCCTTCCCCACTTGGGCATCCATGCATATAGATTCTGGTCACAGTCAGGCCCCAGATCTCTTCAGTTACAGCAAAGTACTGGCCAAGAACATTTCCTTTCATCTAATTTGTCTCTTTTGTCAAGTTTTCTTAAGTATGAAAATTCCCCTTAACAATTGTGCTAAGGAAGCTGATACGCAAGGTCAGATATTATTTGTTCCAAAGTATCTACACAACCTGAGTATGGACTTCAAGGCTGAGCCCACGAGTAGACATGCAAAAGTGCATCTTCGTTTTCTATACCCACTGAACTGTGATGACTTGTCAAGGATATAGCAAAAGACTTGTCAGCACTTCCACTACAAAGCCCTATTTGTGGAGGTTTAAAGCTATTATAAACTGCATCCCAGAGTGAAATCTGGCACACAACTTTGCAGTCAGAACATTTTTTTTAAATTAAATTGTTGATTAAGATTATGTATTAAAGTTATTTCAGTGATAAATTGAGGGGGCTTCCTTTTTAAGAGGCCATCAAACCTCTCAGATTAATAGCCCATAATACACTTATTACTGAGTTAGCATGAAGTACCCTCATGTGAAACCCTCATGTGGTTGTTATTATTCTGAAATGTGCTCACCATCCTCTCACCCTTACGTTATAACCCCACTGCTCTGCCTACTGTTTTCAGCGCTCTCTGTGCAAATACCCACAACAGCATTCCATCTGGCTTTAGGAATCCACAGCTCTGGCTAAAACCATTGGGAATTGTAGGTGCTTAGCACGCTTTGTGATCAGGCCCTATAGCCAGCCTTTTCAGAAGTCTCCACTAATTCTGCTTACCTCCATTTCTGAATAACCATCTGAGACATACTAGGAGTCTCAAGATGGGTATCCAGAATCTGAGGTCCCCCACAAATTAGAGGCCTCCTTTGAAAAGTTGTTTGTAAACTTTCTCTGCCTGAGTTTACATCTGTAAAATGGGGGCAGTAATATCTTCCTACTTCACAGGGGTTCTCTGAGGCTTAAAATTATTAATGAACATTGAGATTCGCAGATGGAAGGCATTAGAAAAATGAACATATTCTTACAGTGCCAAAGTCTTACTCAGCCCTTATTCTGGCAAGCTTTCCTTGACTTGAGTAAAAGTCAAGTAAAAACACAGTGAGGACCTTAGAAATTTGTCTATATTATTCAGTCAATATTATGCATGTTTCCCTTTTCTGGACATTAAAATATACTAACAAGGGCTAATTTTTAAGGGCCCAATTGTGAGCTGTTTACTCACAACCCTGAGGAGTTACTGACATGAATAGTTCCATCCAAGTTAATAGGACCACTCATGCGAGTACTTGCTCACTAATCAAAGCAATCTGTTCCCATTAATAATACTTTAAAAAGAAGCTAAGAAAGATGAGGCCAGGAGGTAGATTCAGTTTAATAAGCGTTCTTCTTTTACCTGAGTTTTCTGTTCTGTTCTTTTATCGCTTTATCAAGGAAGCTGAATTCTAACATGCCTCAGGGTACAATAAACAACAGAAGGTGACAGAACTGCTGCTCATTACTGCATGACAGGTGAGTCACCCACTAGCTGTTATCTATGTTACTGGGACAGATTACTTGAGCGCTGAATCTGAAAACACCCCAACCCGTAAAATGCATCAGTGTAAATATTTCATGATGTGACATGTTTGTCTCTTTATTTCTATTTGAGTTTCTTTAATACAATTTACAGTTACAAAAATGTAATGAAGAGCATCTGTGCAGCATGTTTAAAATGATACCTATGCCACATTCCTATTAAGGCTCTGCTAGTATCCCTTGGCAAAAGTCCACAACACTCAGTGAAACTGCATGGCTGTTGCTCGTGAGTCCCATAGGCTAAGATCGGACAACTCACGTTCCACTCTTACTGCTAATATTGAGCCTTCTCTCAATATCCATTGTTTTGAATTAAATACCCTATGTCATATTATTTGTGTGGGATGGAAGGATGCTTTCATTGTCAAGTTCATGGGACCCACATGAGGATGTGCTGTGTAGGATATTCCTGTGAGAACTATCTTAACCATTAAAGATGACCACACAAACATATTCTACCAAATGCAGAATGCTTTGTTGTCATTTCTTTCACACACAGACCAGACAGGACACTGCTCAGATACTCAGAAAGAGAGATGCAGTGAGTGTAGAAGAATGTTCTGGAGGTCTCCTGAGGCCCTTACTCAAGCAAAAGCCTCACTGACTTCATCTCCTTCAGAGCGTGAATTTTAGCTATTGACTGTAGATTTTAGTCGCTGCAGTAAGTTTGTCATTATAAAATGAAGTCTGGAATATTTTCTTTTTACATTTTGACTCTATGAAAACACTTCAAGACAAAGAGTATTTATGAAGCAGAGAGGAGCAGTGGCAGTTGAAGCTCAGAAGAATTGGTGGGGTTGTAGATCACAAGCCACCCTCACACCTACTGGGACATTAGCCAGTGGGGGAGGGTCACAAGGAAGCATTTTCAAGGAAAATGGGAAGAAAAAGGGCCACCCTCCCCCGCTTCCCCTTTCAGAATGAAAACCTGGCACACTTCACAGTAAAGGGTAATGTGGGAGAGAACAGCATTTATGCCTTCACTGTTCTCTCCTTCTCTCAACCTCTCCCTCTCCAGTCTAACTGTTAACATCCCCTCCACAAACTCACCACCAATTTGCCCACACCCTCATTCCCATGTGATTCCAATTCCACTTTGCACTCAGCCTGCCAACCCAAACATCCCCCTTCTCATTCAGACCCCACCTCGTGCCTTCTCAGCTACTCCCAAACTAATTCCCCCAACTTGCCCACGCACACACCTATCCCTCCAGACTGCGGTCCCCTCCGTTTCGAACTCAGCCTCTTCACAGCTTATAACGATCACCTCAACTGAGACATCTCCCTTCCTGGTACGCCTGGACTCAGGACACACTCGCCCCCTCCAGGGCACAGCTCTTCCTCCTCACAACTGACACTCAAAAGCCCCCCTTCCTCTCCTCTTAGAAACTCCCTGCTCAGTTCAGAACCCACCCAGTCACATCTGGTTTAAGCCTCTCCTCCCCCCGGGCACTGTGTGTTCTGTGCTGCAGTTCTTATAGGTGCAGCACAGAATCTCACCCCAGTCGTAGCAACAACTTATATACCAAAATCCTTTTTAAGTTTGCCAGACAAATGAAGATATTTAAGAACTAAAATACCTTGACCAAAGAGAAGGAGAAGAGACAGGCTATATAGAGCTGCAAGTAGATTTTAACTCTTACTGGTAGGGTACCGACCCCGGCCCCCCTCACAAAAGAAGTTCCATGACTAGACTCCTGCGTGGATGCAAATTTATACCCGTGGATGCGGATAGCCACAGGTAGAAATTAGTATCTGCTGAACTGCAGGGCTCTCATGGGAACCACAGTGACGAAAGGAGCAGAACGAGGGGCTGCCACTCCTAGGAGCCAGCACCCCGCTCTGGCAGCTCTTTTGGCACAGCTGTACCACCCCAGCCCTTCCATGCAGCTGCGCTGGACAGCTGTGCTAGAAGAGCTGCCATCCTGGGGTGCTGGTTCCTGGGTGCAGCAGCCCCACATTCTGCTCCTTTCGCTGCTGTGCTTCCTCGGAAAGCCCTGTGGTTCGGCAGATACCGATTTCTCTCCATGGATAGCTGCATCCATGGGTATAAATTTGTATCCCCGCAGGGCTCTACAATTCATTCTCGAAAATGTGTCTTTACAGTATGGTGTATCGGCAATAAATGTCTTAATGGTATGGCATACCTGACTATACTGGCTTTCTTGCACCACTGAGGATATAATAAGCAGAAAGGGACATAGTAGATTCTTTCAGCTATTTATTTGCTGGTTATTCTATTTGTGGGGCTGTATTTCCATTTTGGGAACCAAATTCTGCCTTTGGACACAAGCCTGCAACTACTATTACTTGCACCTGTATATATGAAGACAGATTTTGTCCTCTAGGTTTTGAGTTCATTACCAGTGAAAAATAAACTACTTGGGCATTTCTCACTCTCCTTTGATTTTAAGGATTTATAATAGTGAGAATGGAAGTCTCTGCTTTAGAAACATGTGACTCAACTAAACTCTTGAAAAAGAAATCAGACTGAGATCACCCCTGTGCTTTGTATTTACCTCTGTTTACTTTATAAAGGTGTGTCCGTGAGATCAAAGAGCTAACTGTTATTGTACAGTAGCTCTCCATTTTAAATACAGAAGCTGCGGGAAATAGAATGGTCTCTTTGTTCATTTGGTTGGATTTTACAGCTGGAGTCAATGTGAGTCCTGAAACTACCAAGGTTCATGTTATTTTTATTTTATATAAGCAAAAAACTGTTTTGTGAGGGAGTGGTGAGTTAAGTGTTTTAGAGGAAACGGGGTTTTCAGTTACAGACACACACTGCTCTGAGTGCCCTTCATCAGCTTTCATCTCAGTTACATTCCTGGGTGTGTTAGATTGTGGTCAAATCAGTCCACAATTTTGGAGAGCTCAGAATAATGCCAACATTTTGTAAGAAACATTAAAAACATTAAGCAGTAAAGATCTCACTGAACTGAATAGGCAATTCAAGCTCTGAAACTAGGGCTGATCATTTGCTTGTTGAATAAATAGGGGAAATAAATGATTTCTCTCCCCTCTGCCCCACTTTTTCTTAATTTTGATACTTCAAAATTTGAAAGGTTCTGAAATCTGACATTTCAAAATTCAAAAAAACATTGACCAGATCAAAAAAAGGGGGAAGGGAGAAGTATTTGCGAACATTTTGTCCAAAATTTTCCCATTTATTTTTCAAATTTCCTTGAAATTTCAAAATTTGAATAATTGCAACCAGCTTTCATTGTAGTGAAGTCTAGGTGCGACATCTGCAGCAGGAAGAAGAAAGGGGGAGAAAGAAGGCGACCATTTAAAATCCTGACTAGAAGGACAGTAAATCCCAGTGGCCCAGAACACAGAGACGCTAGATGTTTTGTTTCCAAAGCTTATAGTGGGTTGAGTCTGTTTGAAAAAATTAATTCTGAGTAACATAAGTTACTGAAATCTTGCCATGTGTCTTTAATTTAATTTTAGATTCTTCCAGTGGGAAAATATTTCTCTCTCTCCCCCTCATTCTGGTTATTTTTTAAATTCAGCATGGTAACATCAAGCTAAAGAGACTAACCACGAAGAGCCAGATCCTCAGCTGATGAAAATCAGCCCAGATTCATGAAAGTCAATGGAGCTACCTGATTTACACTGGTGAAGGATCTGGCCCAAGAGGGGGACCTAAGTGTCTCTTCCGGTGCACATTTGACATCAAAGTCTTAATTGTTCTGTGCTTGGTCATGCAGAGTGCAAAAACAAAACAAAACAAAAAACCCACCCCAAACCAAAACAAACAAAATTGCTCTGTGTGTCAACGAAAAACTGGAACGGTCTATGAAAACTGGAAAGGTCCCTGAAAACAGAAGCTGTGCCTATGTGTCTGCCTTCAGATCAATGAGCATGTTAGCAGCGCACACCACACAGACGAGGCAGAAAAATATGAAGGTAGTTAATAAAAAATGTGGTATGACTAAATGCAGAGCATGTGCAGTATGTTTATACACTACTTTCCACTGTGCCTGGGGAAAGAGGCACTACGAGACCATACTGTAAAGCAGCTCTAGGTGGCTGTGTCTCATCAATTCCATGTGCAGCACAATACAGCTGTGACTGACCCCTTAAGATGCTAGTAATAAAATACATTAGATGTCATATTGGAGGCTTAAGACCTGATTTTTGCCACTGACTTCAATTAGATCAGGATCAGGCCCTTACACCTGTGTAACAGCTGCTTAAAGGACGCACATGGGTGCACAATGATCACAAAGACTAAAGGAGAGTAAATTTTAGATTCTGCATGCCTGCATGCCTGATGTTTTACTTCAATAGATATATCAGAATGATTAAATGACAATAGGGTTTTATGGACTATAGTTACAAAACCCATTGCCTGTTCTTATCTTCCCTTTCCCTGCTCTTTCTTTTAGTTTCATAACCCCCCTCCAGCTGAATAGCTTTTGCAGATGATTTTGTTTCCAATGTCAATTAGGGAACTGCTAGCACATTTCATTGCCAACATGATAAAAACAACCAAAGCTTTAATGTCGCTGTCTTCCTCCTCTACTCCTCAAGAGTAAAGGGCATTGTGCAGGCATATAGTAGAAAGCAGTCCAAGAAGACTTGCAACTTAGGTAAAGTACATCTTCTTGAACCCAGCTGATTGACTTCTATTCTTATTGCTTATTCTTACTCCCAGCATGCATAACTGCATTCCCATTCCCCACTCATGTACTCTCATACCAACTGGATGCAAGCTCTTGCTGACACCATCTGCTGGCCGTCTGATACCTGCCCTTTGGACTGCACAAATCTCTCACTTGAGCTGCTTGCTGTGGTTATGGACGGTCTGATAGTTTGTGGATCTCTCGGAGTCAGAAATAAGGGGTGTTTTTAATCCCAGGGGTAAAAACAGTCTCTTCCCTATATTCTTTCCATCAAGCCTCAAAGAAACTAAGCCCACTGATTGCTGATAATATTGAACAGTCATGAGGATTTAATGTCATTTCAAGCTTCCATATATGGGAGCAGTCTTTGAAGTATGTTTTCATCCTGTGCACGTCTATTCCAAAGGGGACAATCTGGTTCTATATGCGAAGTACTGCAAAAAACACTGGATTTAGCTCCTGAGCAAGAAGTCAATTATTTTGTGTTAGCTTGTCTCTGTGAGTTCTTGCCTCAGACAACTGTCTGAGGCGGAAAACTAATACAAGATACCATATCTCAGATTATATATTTTTTCTCTGACCACAAGAACCCCTAGGGCAGTTTTGTTATTAACTGAATATGCTGCACTTTTAAGAGCTTACAGAACAGATAGGAAAATGCAACAGCAGTCAGTTTTGTATGTTCTCTTCAGATGGAACCAGCTCACTTCCATGCCTGCTGAGTTAAGCAAGAGTTTGGAGAATTCCACTAGAGAGTGTTTCCTGTCTTACCTGCTGATAGCACAAACCCGACCATAATTCCAGCATGTGATCGAGTGGGGAAAGGTTATATACCAAGAGGGCCAGTTACTGCATATTTTATTGTACTTATGCCTTTCTTGCACTGCAGAAACGTGATTTACAACAGGAAAAGCAGTAGAACCAGTTCAGATGTTTGCTTATTAAACATATTTGTAACAAGAATCATAGACATGTGGGACTGGAAGGGACCTCAATAGGTCATGTAGTCCAGAACCCTGCACTGGTGCAGGACTAAGTATTACCTAAACCACCCCTGACAGGGGTTTGTCTAACTTGCTCTTAAAAATCTCCAGTGGGGGAGATTCCACAATGTCCCTGAATAGTTTGTTCCAGTGCTTAACTACCCTGAAATTTAGGAAGTTTTTCCTTATGTCTAATCTAAATCTTCCTTGCTGCAATTTAAGCCCATTATTTCTTGTCCTGTCCTCAGTGGATAAGAAGAACAATTTTTCACCCTCCTCTTTATAACAACCTTTTTACGTACTTGAACACTACTGTTATGTCCCCTCCTCAGTCTTATCTTCTCCACACTAGACAAAGCCAATTTTTTTCAATCTTTCCTTATACAGTATGTTTTATAGACCTTTACATATCTTTGTTGCTCTCCACTGGACGTTTCCAGTTTGTCCACATCTTTCCTGAAGTGTAATGCTCTGAACTGGACACAGTACTTCAGCTGAGGGCCTATCAGCGCTGAGTGGAAGAATTACTTCTCATGCCTTGCTTACAATGATCCAGCTTATACATCTCAGAATGATCACTTTTTTTTTTTTGCAACAGTGTTACATTGACGACTCATATTTAGTTTGTGATTTGCTATAGCCCCCAGATCTTTTCCTGCAGTACTCCTTCCTAGGTAGTCATTTCCCATTTTGTATGTGTGTAACTGATTAATCATTCCAAAGTGTGGTACTTCCCATTTGTCCTTATTGAATTTTGTCCTATTTATTTCAGATCATTTCTCCAGTTTGTCAAGATCATTCTGAATTCTAATTCTATCCTCCAAAGCACTTGCAACCCTTCCCAGCTTGGTATCGTCTGCAAACTTTGGAAGTGTACTCTCTTTACCATTATCATGGGCGTGCACAGCACATTTCATTAGGGTATGCACCCCCAGGAAATTTTATTTATTTATTTTTTTAAAAGGTGCCGCACTCTGCATTGAAAGACACTTTTTTTTGAGACATTACGGTGTGCTTGGGCACACCCTGTGTGCACGCCTATGGCCATTATATAAATAATTTATGATGATATTAAATAGAACCGGATGCAGGACAGATCCCTATGGGACTCCACTCGATATGCCTGTCCAGCTCGACTGTGAACCATTGTTAACCACTCTCTGGGAATGGTTTTCCAACCAGTTGTGCACCCACCTTATAGTCGGTTTGTCTAGCCTATATTTCCTAACGAGCCTTGTACTTCTTGTGCTGAGTAAAAAGAAAGCTGTGCATGTTAATAAGGTTGCTGCTGAGAATTTCATGGGAACAAGAGCAACTAATCCACAAAGTAAATGTGCATATTTATGTTATGATTGACTTTCTTTTTAAGGGCTAAATCTTGCCCTAACCAGGGACTTTGATAGCGGCATCCTCCATTCGAGTAATTCTGCTGGTCAGGATGGGATGCCACAAGATGGACCTGGTGGGACTCATGGTGGCAAACCCTTTAACACTGCTCTGAAAAGGAGTAGTGGTGTCCCAGCTTCTATGTACTGCTGACAACAGCATAGCAGCTGGGGGATAAGACAACACTTTTGGGCTGTGATAGTGAGGTTTTCTTCTAGAGACCTTTTGTGCAATAGGAATAGATCCTTCTATATTATTGCTTTGGATTATGAGCATGAGGAAGAGGCTTCCTACACCCGACGCACTTCCCCGATGACCTAGTACAGTACAGGACTGAATCTAGACCTAAATATCCTACTGTTCAGCATTTTGTTTGGTAGAGAATTACATGTTTCCTGTGAGTATGGCAAAAGGAGGTAGCAGGTATTATACTTGCTGTGTAGGAAAACATGGATTGTACTCTTGGTTCTTGACACTGTAGTAGATTTGCAAATGTTGTTTCAGCCAGGAGGCAGGATAGAGGACAAGACTTCAGCTCATAAACCATTAAGCTAATGCATAGGAAAATTGCTCCAAACCACTACTTTCATCTGCTAAGACTGACTGTCTCATATAACTAACTATAGAAGTTGAGGATGAAGTGCTGGACTTTGCTCTCACAAATGGAGGTGTACAAATAGCACAGTGCTATGGTCTTTTGATCTAAGTCAAAGGAACAGAGATGGGGGGAAGTTATGTTACCCACTAAGTGAAGTATTTTGAAGCTGCCAACTCAAGATGGCAGAGAGATAATTTGCTGCCAGGTTTCTTTTTTATCATTGTGATCGGTAGCAGCAGCAGTGGCTCATGGCCTTTATTCTTGGGATGTTTATTGCAATATATATAAAACACAGTATTTCAGAGGTGCTGGAAGATGGATAGCCTTATTGGTTAATTTATGAATTGTTCTAGACTTAATTTTCCAAGAGCACAGTGCAGAATTTTTGAATAGGAAACAAAGAAAAATAGATTTCACTAATTTTTAATTGTTCCTAATCCTGCAGATATAACAAAGAGCAAAATTCTCAATGAAATCCAGTCAAAGTTCCTATTGATTTAACTGATATTTGCACTGGATCAAATTTTTTGTCATTTATTAGATTAACCACAATGCAGATATCATTTGCAAAACCTAATGGGCAAATTCTTCCATGGTGCAACTCAATGAAAGCCAATGGATTTAAATAAGGGTTGAATTTGATACATCTCTTGATGCTACTAGGGTGGCAGTGTGTGTGTGATCTATATGACAGTGGCAACAGCAGTGAAAGCGAAGTTACAAAATAAAAAAGTACAAAGAAAAAAGTATCATATAGTCACTAAAAGAGCAGAGAAAAGAGAAAGGAGCAGAAATTAGGAACCACTGAAGAAACAGTATCTGAGCAGCTGCTGAGCTGAAGAAGTTGGAGATGGTGAGTCATGCTGCACTCAGATGACCTGAGGCACATTGGAGTGCCCCCTCCAGACCAGAGAAGTTCCCTTTTCCACCTACAGAGCATGCAGGGGACTCGTACCACATATAGTCCACATAGTCCAGCAGTAACAGCTGTGATGGCAAGAAGCTTATGCAGGAGAGACTGATAATCTGAAGGCAGAGATGAAGGTTTGCTTGACCCTACTCCAGTCTGCCTGTATGATGATCCGTGAGAATGTAAAGGACCCTGAACTAGGTGGGGAAGTCACCTTGATTCAGGGTGGGAGTGAAAAAAGGCAGGGATGGTCAAAGTGAGGTTATACCACAGAGCCCAGGCTAAGGGGAAGAATGTTCATGATGTAAACTGCTGTCATCTGAAATGATGAAAGGTATTGGCTGTTGGTCAAGCATCCTAGGCACAACCACTTCAGATATGTGATAGATATTGCAACTGCATGCAGTATCTTTGGGGAAACCTAGTATATGAAGTTTATGAATGGTTATGTATCACTGTGGGCCGGGGGTGATATGTAACTCAGGGAAGGAGGGGAAGGCTTGCCACAGCTCAGGGTGATTGAGGTGAATTGTGTAGGTTATAAACACCACCAAAGAGGTACTATCCTCTGGGGAAGCTTGCGTGTACTAGTTCAAACTGGGTTTTTCCAGGCCCCTCCAGACAAAGAAAGAGCTCTTGATATAAAAAGGCTGGATTTTAATGGACTCAGGCTAGTCTTCCTGATAAAGCAGATGGGCAGCATTTTCTGTGCAAGGGAGACCCTTAACCTTGCAGACAACTTTAGCCTACCAGGACCCACAAGATTTGATTTTGATCAAAAATTTCCAATTTTTTCATTAAAAAATTGAAAACTTTTTTTTGAAGACTTAAATGTTTTTCTAAATTAAACCTGGAAAATTTCCACAAAAATTTAGGAAACCCCTTATATGAAATTATACACAGAACCTGTGAAATTATACACGGAAAATACATTTTCTGACCAGGTCTAATGGATGGATAAAGGAGCTGGCTCTGTGGCAGGCGGGGAGGGTATGCTAGAGAGAGACATACACTTTTAACAATTTCCACTTCTAAGGTTGATTGCTTAATGCATTAGTAATTCCCACATACTACCAAAGTGTAAGCAAATTGAGAAAGACCTACAGGTCCCCAGGGTGGTGAGAGCAGGTGTTAAATTTTACATTACATACTTCAAGACCCACATTGCTTGTGTATGTGTTGTTGTGGAAGATAACTTCTTCTCCTCCCCACACCTCTCTAATGCTGTTGAAGGTCCACCAACACTTGAAAGCAGACTTGCTTGATTTACTGAGACTTAAAAACCTTTTGGTCACATTTGTCACTTCAGGAGGAAAAAAAGTTGTAGCAGCTGTGTAAAGAAAGGCATTTTAGAGAAAGGAAAAATGGGCCTTCATATGGCATGGAACCATCTGCATTTGTTTAAGAATGAGTCAAAGCAAAAGCGCCACAATTTTCATATTATATTATAGAAAATGAAGATTTCTCTGCTCTCCAGTTGATGTTTATAAGAGATTTTTCAGTGAGTGAGAAAATCACTATACAAAGGATGAGTGAAACTGAACAAACACAAAGTGCTGCAAAATGCACAGAATAAACAAACTGAAAAACATTTTCCCCACTAATTTCCTTCAATTACAATAATTTTAGGTGTTACTTACAACTATAGTAGGTACAACTATTTTGGACAGAAATGTGCTTTTTCAAGTAATCTGTTTCCCTTTAGGATTCAGTATTCTCATGCCTGTGGAATTCAAGAGGAAGTTTATGTACTTATTTCATATATTCATCAGAAAGAATTAGAAACTATAATATTCTAATAATGATCATCAGTAGAGTCAGTCCTTATACAATGGGGCAGAATTTTAAATTAAAGGAAATGTAAATGTAAATTAAAATTGATTTTTGACTGCAAAACTATAACAAAGTACATCTGTAATGTATTTTTGTGAGACTGTGTGTTTATTTTTTACAGTTTAAGTTACTTGCCTATTTGAGTGCCAGGTAACATATGCATTTGAATTTTTCATTAACACGTGCTAACATGTTAGTGATTTCTTAAAATTAAATTAGACAATGACTTCAAAATGCTGGTTATAAATAATCCTGTCCACATCTGCAACTTCCAGGAAATATAGAGGTCTGACTCTATATGTAAATAATTTCTGTATACTGCTGGCAGAGACACATTCATGGTGATGCAGTCCTGGAGCCTTATTGTTTCACCTTTTAAGTGAGTGTAATCTCAGAGTAGACTTGAATTGTGTAATAATCACCAAGAACCACACTGTCAGCCAATGTCTTGGCAAGCAAAGGGAAGCACTGCCAAATGGGATACCTAGACTCACAAGCAATCAGAGGATTTCAACTACCAGGGCCATGTAAGCTAGAAGTGTCTAAAACCAAATGCTCCAAGTCTCTTAGGGTAGGAGGGTGAAAAGTGGAGGATGTATAGTTTGCCTCCTTCTTTATTAGCACCCTCAACTTATACACTGGTGTGAGATAAACCTTTGACGAAGCTGCAAAAGACAGCAGGGTGAGTGCCATGAATGAGGCTCTGAAGGAAGGAAGACATTTGGTGGACAATTAGGTGTTTAGCTGAGTTTGCTGTGCAAACTGATACAGCTGCAGAGCCAGGCAGGAATCGAGCTGATAACAGCATGATGTAGCTTCTTACTAGAGAGCTCTGCAGAGACACCACTTCTTGAAAGTTCTCATAAAACAGATTTCAAATTTTTTTTTTCCATCCTGGAACAAAACAAAACTTTTCAAACATTTTTGTGAAACAGAATTTGGTCAGAATGTCTGTTTTCAGATTAAAAACCTGATTTTTCAATCTGGTCTCTTTCTCTTTAGAAGTGACCAGAGAGTCCTAAAACTTGAAAAACCTTCTGAACAAAAGCTTAGTTGAAACAGATATCTCTGTGAAACATTTTGTCTTTGATGCAACTGCAGATTTTTATGAAAATTCAATTAGTCATAAATGTTCCAATGAGCTCTACTTCTGACCACTAGTTGACTTTGGATGAGTAATGATGGTTGCTCTGACTATGGGTCAATGGTGACCCAAAATGAAGGAGTAAAGACCCCATCTGAATGAACTTGTAGGCCATGGCCAGGTTATGTTAAAGACAGCCCAAAGATGTTTGGAGGGAGTAAGAAATGAAATCAGTGATGCATATTGAAGAGAACATACTATAAAAAGTGGACAAGGAACTGTAAACATAGTACAATCTATTTCCATGTGGCCCACTTCCCCTTCCTGGGGCCTCCTTACTGAGGACCAAGCACATTATATGAATAATAACACCTGCAGATCACTGTAGAGACAGCAAAGAGTTAGGCCCTCTTAGTCAGGCTGTGCACCCACAATTATTTTTAAAATATATCTGTGTGAGAATAAGGGAAGGGGCCAGAAGTTTCAATGGAGGAGTGATTAAGTATCCGAGTGAGCCTGTCTCTTCCACTCATTTGCTGACCACCACAAACCAGAGAACATTTAAAATTCTTTCCTGGTGGGAATTCTGCTGCCAATTTATATCCTAACCCTAAATAAAATAACATATTCATTGAAAAGAAAACATTACATTTAATGTGACAACCACTAAATTAGTCTTGTGTTAGGCAGAAGTTAATCAGAAGAAATACTGCGTGTCAAAATCCATGCTCTTGGAAATACCCACACATGAATTCCACTGATTCATTGGGTGTGGTTAGGGGATCTTAGATGTCCGATTTAGAGAATTCTATTTTCCCTTGATAGATTTGTGTAATATTGGCTTTATGGACAAGAAACTACATCACACTGCCATCATTAGGCTAACAAATTATATCTCCTAAAGAAAAAAAACAAATAAAGTTATAGAGATACTAGCATTCCTTTAATTTATGTTGTGTTAACTGGCAATTTGAAATTCTGAGTGTTATATAAATTAGACTGGCTGTAAAAATTAGAGGAGAATTTCAGATTAATTTTGCAGGTCCACACATAAAATCCCTAGGCAGATCCTCAGCTGATGTAAATTGTCATTGCTTCATTGACTGCAGTGAGGATATGGCAGTTTAAACCACCTGAGGATCTGTCATTGGTGCTTTGGGTATTGTTCACAATCAGAACTGAACCTGCTGCTAATACTCTAACAATTTTGCTCTCTCTGGATTTTCTTGTAAAGGTGAAGCAAGTGCCCACAGGCAGAGTCAAGCGACCCCAGGTGGTGCTGTTCCATGTGGCTCTCTTAGGTTCTATTTCCATTTGACAAGTGCTTCTGGCATTGTGACAGTAACATGGGAAATCCCTGTACTGAGATAATCTAGGATTAGAGATAAGTGGTTCTGCAAATTCCTGAGGCTGATGAAGTAAATTTGGATTAGGACTACAACCAAAACATTTTTGAAGCCCTACTTCTGTACAAATGGAGACATGCATACAAGTATATCATAATTACCTTTGACATCTGTTGAATATTTTGGTCTTTATATCTATGTGCACAACTCTATAGATATTAATAATTATAGTGAGCACAGAGATGAAGAAGAGCCTGGAGTGTAGAGGTAGTTAACTAATATGATCTTGTCTGAGAGCCCAATAACTGAAAAACAATGAGACGAAACCATTTAATCATTACTTACTAAATATACTTAGATCCATAGTTAGACATTGAACCTCCCCCAGACTGAGAGGAGGCCCAAAGAAGGCAAAATTAGTACTCACAATTGCTGGTCCCTAAAACACTGTCAAAGTCAGATCTGGAGGCAGAGTATTTCCCAGGACACAGATTGTCAGGTAACCAGGAAAGAATTTTAAATGTTCTCTGGTTTGTGGTGGTCAGCAAATGAGTGGAAGAAAGAGGCTCACTCGATACTTATTATCGATACTTATCGATACCTCTATTGAAACTTCTGGCCCCTTCCCTCATTCCTACACAGATGTATTTTAAAAATAATTATGTGTGCACAGTCTAAGAGGGCCTAACTCTTTGCTGTCTCTACCATGACCTACAGCTGTTATCATTCGTATAATGTGCGTGGTCCTCAGTAAGGAGGCCCCAGGGACGAGAAGTGGGCTACATGGAAATTAGAGATAAAGGAAAAGTCTCAACCACTTCCAAACCCATCAGATAAACAGAGATGAGAAGCCCTAAGCCCTGCTTCGGGCCTGATCCAATGCCCATTGCAGCCAATGGGAGGATTCCCACTGGTTTCAGTGAGGTTTGGATCAGGCTCTTGATGAAAAGACAAGAGAACCTGATGCCCCTATTCTCTGCTAAGGGAGAGGAAGGGAGATGTTCCCTGAAGACACCAGACTCAGACCTGCCATTCTCTCCTGATGATGAAAGATGTGAGGCAAAGAGGGCAGCAAGTCACTGCACCTCTCCACAAGAAGACAACTGCAGGGCAGAGGACTTACTGGACAATGAAGGCTCATGGGGTTTTCATAGATTGGGATAAACATCCAAATTCCTGGAGGCTTATTTGAATCTCAAACCCTCTTAGGACCTGATAAACAAGATAAACATATTAGAAATAACCTATAAGCTGGATGCACAAACACCCCTGACTGATCTAGAGAGCTGAGCAACCCACAGACTATATCTGGGAATGTTGGCAATGAGGCTTTATCCAGTTCAGATACTCTTTGGCTTATTTACACCGAGGCCCACTTAAAAGAAAAGCTGTTGAAAGAACCAACTTGTTTAAGGAATTGATTTCCTTTTTTCCTAAAAGATATAAGGAAAATAGAATGAAACCTTTGAAAAATAAGAATCAGAGGGGTAGCCGTGTTAGTCTGGAATCGCAGAAGTGACAAAGAGTCCTGTGGCACCTTAAAGACTAACTAAAATTTTTATTTAAGAAAGCTTTTATTTTATTTTATTTTATTTTAGAAAGCTTAGAAAGCTAACTATTTTAGAAAGCTTTTATTTTATTTTATTTAGAAAGCTTTTACTTTATTTTAGAAAGCTGATGCTCTAAAATTTTAGTTAGTCTTTAAGGTGCCACAGGACTCTTTGTCACTTTGAAAAATAAAACACCTTATGAAAGTGTAAACCAATTAATAATAGTTCAGAAAGGTAAAACGTCTTGCTCAAGGGGAGATTTTTGTAAAAATAACTAGCAGCATTTATCCAAGGTTCCCTGCCATAAATTACAAAGATTCAAAATTGCCAACAGAACACAAAACCTCCCTCCCCGCACACAGATCTGAATCCCACCAAAACCCAATCCTCCACGGCAGCTGACGTAAATAGGTGCACCTGCAGTGTGCCTTGAAGACCAACAAATCAGGACTATTTCAAACTGGCGGAAATAGAATTTCAGACTGAGAGTCCCTCATGGTGAACTTTCTACGTAGTCCCCTCCTTTTTAATTTGAGGTTAATTTCACACACTAAACATATTAAAAACTGGCTGATAGGCCTCAAAATGTAATTGTAAGCAGGAAATCATCATCAAGTGGGTGTGTTTCCCATGGAGTCCAGCAGGGATTGGTCCTTGGCCTAAGCTATTTAACATTTTTAATCAATGATCTGGAAGAAAATATAAAATCATCACAGATAAAGTTTGCAGATGACACAAAAACTTGGGGGTAGTAGATAATGAAGAAAACAGTTCACTGATACAGAGAAATTTTGATCACATGGTAAACTGGGCACAAGCAAATTATATACTTTTTAATGTGATTATATGTAAATGTATACATCCAGGAACAAAGAAGGTAGGGCATATTTACGGAATGGGAGGCTCTATCCTGGGAAGCAATGACTTGAAAAAGAGTTGGGGGTTGAGGTGGATAATCAGCTGATTCCCAATGTGATGCTGTGATCAAAAAAGCTAATGTGATCTTGGGATGCATAAACTCGAGTGGTAGTAGAGAAGTTACTTTTCCTCTGCATTTGGCATTGGTAGACTACTGCTGTAATTCAGTGTCCAGTTCTGGTGCCCAAAACTGAAAACAATGGAGAGGATTCAAAGAAGTGCCATGAGAATGATTAAATGATGAGAAAACATGCCTTATAGTGATAGCCTCAAAGAAAGATGTTATCTGTGGATACTGTACAATCCTCCCAACTGCCTCTTGGGATTGGTGACATTTTATAGATTATGGAATTCTTTTGTCTTTGGCATTGTCTAAAACAAGATGGATGGGTGAGGGAAGTTCAAAATAAGCATGATTTCGTGCTGGAGTACCTTGTTGAATCAGGGCATAAATCAGTATGCCGTGTTCAGACCTAATACAGTTTAGGTAATACTAATGATCAAACACCGTTATCATCTGATGGCTGTTCGGCAGCCTAGGAAAAATGATCTTAGGGTCTCATTCCAGTTCCCAGATGTCCACATCTCATTGCATCTGGCACTAACAGGTACCCTTGTTGGCAGCTCATCAGAATAGGTCAAGAATTGAAAGTACCAGGAACAGCAACACTCCTTCTACTAGCTCAGGGTTAAGACACATTTGAGGGACATGGTGGGAAAGCTTTCACCAATACTGCTCATGTTCTGCCTTTTGGTCTGATCCATTACGGCCATTCTTATGTTCTTATGTGGCTAAACAGCGAACTTCAGTTTCCAATGCTATCAACTCAAACCGAAGACTTAAATTCACTGTAACCTTTTTTTTTAAAAAAAAAAATAAATCTTACACGGATGTTTTGTTCTTTAGGAGATGTGTGGTAGAGAAATAACAATATTATTTATGTGACTTCTTGAGGGGGGTTTCCTTTCTACAAAGAAGGAATCATATCCTGAGGTCTTCTAAGTTTATTTAACCCAGGATACAATTATTACCAAATTAACAGGAAGCACCCTCAACTTACCGACTGACTGACATGATCCATTGATATGCTCCCATTGAGATAGGACTTTGAAATTTGGTACACTCGATTAGGGACTGCTGGTCATAGGGTGCGAGGGAAAGACCATTCCTATCATTACATGCCAAAAGGACCCTAATCAAACACTTAAAAATAGATATTTTAATTTTTCTTTGAGACCAAAAGCTCCCATCCCTGAGCATTTCAAATGTCATTGTGACTATTTTGTAACCTCTAGTGAAGGGTCAGTAACTGTACAGCATCCCTGCACCATGATTACCAAGACTATTTCATTTCAGTGTCACTGGGGAGACAACTTCCTCCCAAAAAATTCTTTCTTAAATTAATTTTTAATTCCAAGTAGACACATAGGCACCAATCCTCAGCTGTGACTAAGGAGCACACAGCATAGCTCTGCATGTGGAGGGATGGCATTTGTGCTCCCTTAAGTCTTAGCCCACTCCATGCAAGGACAGTCCTCCAGCATAACTCAGAGCAGTCAGCAAGTGTGATGTTTAGCAGCTGCACTGAACCAGATGATCTGACCTGTTATCTTCACAGAATTTCAGCTCCCCTGGTGGTTCTAGAATACCTGCCAGCTGTTCCTCCAAAAATCTCACCTACCCCAGTGGATGTCAGTAGAGTTAAAGAAGTGTCCCTGCTCTACTCCCCACCACTGGCAGGCACAGCCTGTGCAAGGTGTGACTTTGCAATAACACATTATATTGCACCTTCCATCAAAGGACCTGAAAGTACTTTGCAGAGGTTATTTAAGGTTCACAACACCTTTAGGAAGCAGAGAAGTATCATTGTCCATTGTACAAATGGCTAAACTGAAGTGCAGAGAAGTTAAGTAACTTGCCCTAGGTCACACAATAAATTGGTGCTAGTGGCAGAATAGCATCCAGGTGTCATGAAACCTAGTTTCCATGCTCCAACTGCTTGACAGAACTTCCTCACCAATTAGAAATTGTGAATAATATATATGGAGAGGGACAGAGTGATAGTGTGTACGCCAGATACTAACCAATTTTAAAGTGGTCTTGTTTTTCTGTAGCTGGAGTTTAGAGTTGCTATATTAGCATCTACCGCAAGATGGTGCTGAATAATTAGAGAGCCCTAACGTGGCTAGTAAGCAGATGGTGAGGCAGTATAATAGGAATAATACCTATTTCCCTCCCTTCCTTTCCACCTCCTGCCATTTTCTCAGATTGGCTGATGTTCTAAAAGTGTTTCTTCTGGAATGTCTAATGATAACTGAATCCCTTTCATATTTAAGACCAAGGTGGGTAAACATCATTAGTGAACTCATCCTTTCATCTATACTAAGAAGAGAACTGCCTCATAGCATGAAATATATAAGTTGGCGAGCTTTTTGTCCATCTTTTCAATAATAAAGTAGCTTTTGAAACACATGGATTACGTGTGTGTTTGTTTTTTAATTTAAAGCATGCATTGGACTCACCCTTTAACAACACAATGGACAGCTCAGGATCACCAGCACCCAAAAGTCAGTGCTGGGCATGTACTAACCGGAATATTTATAGATCCAAAAAGGGTGTCAATGTAAGACTGAGAAATTGCTCGCTCTCTCACTCACACACACACACAAATAGTCCCTTGTAAAAATAAATAAAATAATTAAGCCTATGTCAAGATAGGAAATCAAGTTTCCTTTTCAATTAAGATCTTTACGTTTAATTCTGTCAGAGTCCTCTTGGCAGCCTAAAATGTATCCTGTTTAAACAGGAGCTTGCATTCAATCACACTTTTAAAAAAACTATCCTATCCCCTCATTACAGTCCTAAGCAAATTAGATTAGATAGATAGATAGATAGACAGACAGACAGACATCAGAACTAAAGTCATCTTTGTTTCAGCCTTTCCTGTCCTTTAGCTTGGGGGGAAACCTGACAACTGGGCAATCCCAAAATACTCACAGGAGAATGCCCTGTATGATCCACAGTGGGAGACAACAGCCTGCCTTATACATTTTATAAATGCTAGATAATTGGGTAATATAAAATTACTGAAATAACTATGTCCAGAAGAAAATATCTTGCATGTTTTTTTAAAACATATTATTACTATTTTCCCAACCACTGACTCGTGTCATTTTTCGACTCTTAGCTCAAACCCACTGGAAAAGTGCTTCCATGTATGAATGCAAGAAAAGCTAGAATTAAAGTCCTCTTACAGCTCATAGACTCATGGACTTTAAGGTCAGAAGGGACCATTATGATCATCTAGTCTTACCTCCCGCATAACGCAGGCCACAGTATCTCAGCCACCCATTCCATTCCTGATGGAAGAGGTGGACTGAGGAAGCACATTGTTTAATTTAGTTGGAAAGACCTAATCAAGTGTTATCCCAAATAACAATCCACGGTAATGACGACATTGCGACTGCTGAATAAGGTATCTCCATTCTATAGTGAAGATTCTTTGATTTACTCTGATTTGTACTCTCAGCCTTTCCCTTCTTCTCTTAAAATGGGCAACTGCCACAGCTGCTTCTTTTTAAAAAAACAAAAACCAAAAAAAAAAAACTTCCATCCAGGAAGAAAGGAACTTGATCCTGAGTGTGTTTTTGTGGGTCAGAAAAAGAGGCATGTGGGAGGGAGACTCTGTGGGGTGATTGTGAAAGAGTAGGGGTGTGTGAGAATGTGAGTGGGAGTGTAAGAAGAGAACAGAGAGTGAATGTATGTAGTCGAAAAATATGGAGCGAGTATGAGGTGTACTACATGTAAGACAGGGGGTTCAATATCTGTAAGGGGGAAAAGGGGTGTGTGTGTGTTCTGTTTGTGAAAGAGGTGGGGTGAGTGTGAGAAGTGTGCGAAAGGGAATAAGCATGAGGCACGCATGTGTAACTGGGAATACATCTGGGCATCCAAAATGCCTCATTGTTGAGAGTGTTGAGAAATAAAGCAAATTTTTACTGTAATTAATGATTTTTAAAACAATCACTAGAAGCGAGATAGGAAAAACAGACTGTTCTCTGAGGAGTTGATAATGAATAACAAAACTGCTCTAGTGCATTGTCCAGAATGGCACACTGTATAATCACATAGCCAGCACCAGGGCTTAATATTACAGTCCATGGTTTCCAGTGTTCCAGTGTTTCCTCAGACACTGTATGATCCATGACTGACCACAGCGATTAGCCCAGCACAAAATCTGCTGGCCAATCTAAGCGCCAGAGGGAAAGATCATGCCTGGTATGAGTTACCACTCCAGTGACCACAGCAAACATTGTAGGAAAGAGTGGTTCAGGACTGTTACATATTGCTTACAGCTGTTAGACTTGGTTCACTTGGGCAATTTGAAACACAGCTGTCTTATGCAGGGTGCTTCTCTGAGAAAATCTGCAGCAGTGCATCAGTCAAGCAAATAGAACTGTGCAAGAGAACTAAACCCTGGGGAGCAGAGGAAAGCAGAATAAGAAGCTGGAGGATAAAGAAGAAATATAAGAGGATATGTATAAAGCCCCAGAGCCAAATTCATCCTTGTTGTAACTTCACCGTAGCAATGGTCGCAACTGTTACCAAAGGGATGAATTTGGCCCATTGTTCTTATCTACTCTAAATGCAGTATGGGATCGGAAGATGGTCTAGCAGACAGGACATTGGCTTGGGATTCAAGAGACCTGAGTTCATTTCTCTCTCACAGGGAGTCTGACTAGGGGCAAGTCATTTAATCTATCATGTGCCTCAGGTTCCTTTCTGTAAAATGGAAGTTAATACTTTCCTGCTTCCCAGAGGTGTTGTGAGGATTAAATCCATGTATGACTGTGAGGTGTATGGATACCACAGGGAGGACAGACAGCATTTTTAACACATCTCGCACGGTACTACCTAAATGCCGGGCTCTTATAACTACTGAAGAGGCATGTCGGAGTTTGGCAGATCTGTGTTGTTCACAATTAGTATCTATGTGGAGTAGGAGAAAAAAAGAAACCACATGGGAGCTTTGTGCATCACAGCTGACGTGCCTTTGAAACAGTGAAGCATTATTCTGCAAACATTTTTTATTGAATTATGCCCCCAGACAATGCTTAACCTCTAAACTCACTCTGACAGCTTAAGAACTGCAAACATTTGGGTGTTGTCATTCACATCATGGCTGTACATGGAAACTTTGTGGGCATCACAGTTCCGGGCAGTGTTGCTTAGCACTGCTTGCTGGAAAGAAAGTTAAAAGTAGTAAAGGCCCCAGCAGGGTGGCATCCATCACAGCACTTTTCATGATGCCAAGTGGTGGAGACCCTACTTAAACAATTGATCCTGGGGGCACCCTTGTCAGGACAGATCATGTGGGTTATGCAGTGTCCATCACGTGGTACATACTCCCCATGCAGAGTGTAATTCATATCCAAAGGATACTGACGGCAAACTCCAAGGAGATGCCATATGTACAGCGTGGGGATTCAGAGTGTATGAAAGGTTAGATGCAGACTCCTACTAGATTATTACAAAGAGATGAAGGACATGCCCTTGGAGAGAGAATTACCCTTAGATCTGACCTGTGACCTTGATGTACAATAGAGTAACCACGTCTTCAAACAAGTGTTGCTATTTTCTCTCATCTTTGTATACTCCCCTCCCTGTCATCTGCTATTTAGTATGTTTTTCCAGTTGTGGCACTGGTATTTTCTCCAGTCTCTTCCTCACACATAGTGTAAGTTTTTACCTTGTTCCCCTTCCTGTTGTATTCTTTATTGCTTTTCCACAGCTGTAGCCTTCTTTCTACCCTCTAACACCAAGTCAACTTTTAGTTCTTATTTCACTCCTTCTGTCTGTGTCTTTTGTCATCATCCTGCTATTTCTGGTATTTTGTTTCCTCTCTTTCTCCGTCTCCCTCTTTTTCCATCCAGATCTCGTATCCCCTTATTAAATCTTTCAGGTCAATACCCCATCCTGGTCTCAGGTCCTCGCTTAGCCTCAAGACTCTACATACTATTCTTTCACTTCTTTTCACATCTCCTTTTCTCTTCTCTAACCCAATTCCTCCCCACCAACTCTCTTACACTCCCCTTTCTCTCCCCATCCCCCACTTTGCTGGCCATAGGCCTCAAGATATCCTTTCTGCTGAGCTGAGAACTCACTGTTGCTTCAGCTCTCCTCTTTGCATCTTTCCATTGTTGCCAAAAATGGAGATGGCTTTCAATCCCTTGCTGATCAACTCAGAAGCAGATGGGGCAGGGGGAGAGCAGTGACATTATATGAAACACACACTGCAGCACTAATGGAAAAGACCAGACTGATCAGATACAGTGTTGCCAACTGGAATTTTAATCATCAGTCTCATGGTATTTGATGGGTTGTTTTTTAAAGTCCCAGCTCCTGGAATCAAGTTATTTTGTGAGATTTGAGGCTTTCAGTTAAAAAGACATTTCTAGCCCTCACAGTTGCAAAGGAAACTTGAGAAAGTGAATCCTAAAGCCTCAAATACCAGAAGGCAGCTCAAAGTTTATTATTTTTTAAAAATTGCGTTATTTTAAAGCCAATCTCATGATTACGTTGAGACCTGGTTCATGATTTTTGAATGCTTGAGGTTGGCTACACTGCAAATGTCCAAAGATTTTAATGAAAAAGACAAAATATTTTTTTCAATAAAACAGACCAGCACACCAAAAAAGTCCCTTCAAATTAGAACAGTATCAGTATATCCTGATGTCTGCTTATCATACTTGATGTCTCAAAAATTGGCTTCTCTTAATATATCCTTTCCTTGGTGAATATTACCACTAATAGGGATGTAAGTCACATGGCTCAAGAAGTATTTCCTTTTCCATCCTGACCAGAGAGATACATTTTAAGTCCATGAAGAAGCAGTCACATGGTCTTTCAGACTTCCCAGTAGATGGGTGTTCAAGCCCATGAAAATTCCCATACAGGATCTCCCAGGCTTGCCTCCAGGGGCAAGCTAGTTTCTTAAAGAGACACTAGCTCCTTGTAGTGACAAGGAGTCCTGTGGCACCTTAAAGACTAACTAAAGTATTAGAGCATAAGCTTTCGTGGGCTGATACCCACTTCGTCAGATGCATGCAGTGGAAGAATCCAGGGCCAGGTATAAATAGGTAGGCAAGAACCAGGTTAAAGATAACAGAGTGGGTCCAATGAGGCTGAACAAGCTGTTATCTCTAATCAGGGAGGGTGAGGTATTCCTCTAGCAGCTGAATTGGAGGTGTGAACAGCAAAAGAAGAGAAACTGCTCTTGTAGTTACCTAGCCATTCAAAATCTCTATTCAGTGCCAAACTGATTGTGTCAAATTTGCAAATGAATTGCAACTCTGCAGTTTCTCTTTGCAGTCTGGTCTTTAAGTTTTTTTGCTGCAAAATGCTGATCTTTAAGTCTTTCATGGTGTGTGCAGGGAGACTGAAGTGTTCTCCTACAGGTTTTTGTATATTGCCATTCCTGATATTTGATTTGTGTCCATTTATCCTTTTTTCGTAGGGACTGTCCAGTTTGGCCGATGTACATAGCAGAGGGGCAATGCTGACACATAATGTCATATATTACATTGGTAGATGTGCAGGTGAATGAACCAATGATGGTATGGCTGATCTGGTTAGGTCCTGTGATGGTATTGCTGGTGTAGATATGTGGGCAGAGTTGGCATCGAGGTTTGTTGCATGGATTGGTTCCTGAGTTAGAGGAGTTATGGCGCGGTGTGCTGTTGCTGGTGAGAATATGCTTGAGGTTGGCGGGTTGTCTGTGGGCCAAGACTGGCCTGCCTCCCAAGGCCTGTGAAAGAGAGGGATTGTTGTCCAGGATGGGTTGTGGATCACTGATGATGCGTTGGAGAGGTTTTAACTGAGGACAGTAGGTGATGACCAGTGGTGTTCTGTTGTTTCCTTTCTTGGGCTTGTCTTGCAGCAGCAGGCTTCCGGGTACACGTCTGGCTCTGTTGATCTGTGTCCTTATTTCCAGGTCTGGCTCTGTTGATCTGTGTCCTTATTTCCACATCTGGCTCTGTTGATCTGTGTCCTTATTTCCTAGACACTACGGCGCAAATTAATGATGGCCACATCAACACCACCCTATACCGAAAACCTACTGACAGCTACGCCTAGCTTCATGCCACCAGCTTCCATCCCGAACACACCACACGATCCATTGTCTATAGCCAAGCACTGAGGTACAATCGTATTTGCTCCAACCCCTCAGACAGAGATCAACACCTACAAGATCTTCACCAAGCTTTCTCAAAACTACAATACCTGCACAAGGAAATAAGGACACAGATCAACAGAGCCATTTGCAAATTTGACACAATCAATTTGGGACTGAAGAGAGATTTTGAATGGCTAGGTAACTACAAGAGCAGTTTCTCTTCTTTCGCTGTTCACACCTCCAATTCAGCTGTTAGAGGAACACCTCACCCTCCCTGATTAGAGATAACAGCTTGTTCAGCCTCATTGGACCCACCCTGTTATCTTTAACCTGGTTCTTGCCTACCTATTTATACCTGCCCCTGGATTCTTCCACTGCATGCATCCGACGAAGTGGGTATTAGCCCACGAAAGCTTATGTTCTAATACTTTAGTTAGTCTTTAAGGTGCCACAGGACTCCTTGTCACTTCTGCAATTCCAGACTAACACGGCTACCCCTCTGATTCTTAGCTCCTTATAGTTGCAAACATATGCTGAATGTAGTTAAGCACATGGAATTCATTTTGTAAATAAACATATTTCATAAATAAACTATGGTGATTCTGAATAATCCAAAACAAAGAGACAAACACTAACGTTCCAAACAATGAAAACAGATTCCTAACAGCTTCATTTAGAATAAAGAAAATCTGCAAATGTCAAGAAATGCTGTATTATCACATGGCATAACAAAATTAAATGCAGCTGCATTGGATGTAATTGAAGTTTGCTAATAATGATATTGTTCACATATTTCTGTATGTCTGATAATATTAGCAAAGGGAAAAAAATATTGCACTGCAAAGCCAGCAAGCACTTGTGAGGAAAATATTTTTCCAGCACCTATTTCTATTTATTAATCTTTTCAATTTTTGAATGCTTGAGGTTGTGTCAGGAAAAGAAGCATATGCTGATGCTCTCAAAACCAAAACAAGTGGTCAGCAGTCTCTGTACAAAAGGCAATAGTTCAACACAATAGTCCACTGTTGCTGTGACTCTCAGCGTTGTTTACCTCTCACAGAAATTCCAAGTAGAAACTCCTTCCAACAAACCACAGACTCTAAACTAAATCCATCCACCAGGTTAAGAAAATAAATATTGACTGTGTTTGAGGGTCATAGCAGTAAACTATTGCCCCTGGGTTAAAAGAGTTTCTTTGTTTGGGCAATATTGTCCAGAGCCTTCAAACAATATAGCACTATCTCTGCTGAATCCTCAGGCACTATATTATTGGTTTGTCCATCATCTCACAGCTGACTATTTTCTAAGCTGGAATCTGTAATAATGAATTCTTTCCTTTCTGATATTTCTTTACTTGGGGAATCTTGATGCCTCTTGTCTTCACTCAAGCAGATGATTAACTCCTGAGGACCTGATCTGTAACAGTTAAAGGGTCCAATTCTGCCCTCAGCTACTCACACAGAACTCCCATTGCCCACGACTGAAGTTGCGTGTCAGTAGCCATGCATGGAATTTGGCTTATGATATGTAGAAACCATGCCACCTCAGGATGCTGGGATTTTCTATCTGTATTTGCTCTGAATTATTAGAAGTATATTATATCCTCAGTTCTGCCCTCAGCTACATGTATGCATGTCCCATTTGCTCCAATGACACTGAATTCAATGAGAACTGCCCTGTGTGCCTGAGGACTCTGAAGCTGGCTTTGAAGGCCAGATTTTCTAAGGATTTCTGCTCCCATGTTAACCCATCAAAACAAGAGGCTGGACTTGCAAAAAAGCAATGGATGTTGAGCTTTGTTGAAAGTTCATCCACTACTGCGGGTGCTGAGAGTTTGAAAAGCCTGACTCAAGTGTGTTCCACAAGATACAAGAGTTAAAGAATGAGAGGGTTTTTAATGTTATAGCACGTTATGTGTGTGAAACAGGTCTGTACCCAAACCCACTATGTTGTACACAAGTTTGGTATTTTTATTCCTGGGGTGAGGGAAGACTGTTATTTTGATCAAAAAAGGAAATAAAGGGATTAAACAAATCAGACGAGTGCTTTGTAATTGGTCTCCAGACTGCTCTTCTTCCTTCAGTGAAGTGCATGCAAGTGAATAAAACTGCATGGACAGACTTTATTAACTGCAGCTTTTCTTTCCAACCCTGGGATTAATGGACTACTTTAACCTTGACACATTCATCTTATACTCATAAAGCTCCACTTTTAACAGTCCCTTCACTTTACCTTTTCATACTTGTCTGATTCTGGCAAATTCCTTTGTAAATTAAAAGAGGATAGTGCTGTCCCTTTTCTTTTTATACAACAAAAAATTGATTTTTCTCACTTATCTTTGTTAGCAAGAGCATCAGGGAATTCAAGATGGTTTATCATCAACACATATTCTAAAAGCCTATTGCAGATGCAAAAATATAGCCTAAGCAGAGGTTTATATACATAGCACTCTCTCCAAAGAATAAATGCATTAGGCAGTTATTTAAACATATTCAAGCAAAAGTAGAAGGCACATGTCTTTATTCACTTGACTGTAATGTAAAGCAGTCTACAAATATATGCTCTTTATGTATCTGAGAGAAATGATGCCTTTTTGAAGGTCCAATTGTACTAGAGCAGTGGTTCTCAAATTTACTTGATTGTGCCCCTCTTCTTTGTGTCTGTAGTAGTTTATCCCCCATCTCTCCCCACCATACAAGTACATATCCTGATAAAAAAAAATCAACATGCAACTCTGACTAAATATTAAAAATGGTAAGGCATTGATTCAAACTGAGCCAATGATCCATTGTAATAAGAGCAAACGCAAAACTGCAGTTGTGGTCGATGCTTACATTTAAATGTGCACTCCGTCACAGCAATCAGATTAATGTATAGATGGCAACAACTTGTGGAATATTATGCAAGCTTGACAGAAATCAGTGAAATCCACAGCATCATCTGAGGACCTGCTATGTCTAGAGGAATTAGCTTTCCTAGTTATTCATTGCTGTGGGTAAAATGCGCACAGTACTTCCCCCCCTTGCCAAGCTTCTCACATCTCCCCAGAATACATTCCGCGTCCCACCGGGAGCCCTCCCCTCCAGTTTGAGAACCTCTGTACTAGACAAATCTGGGGTGAGATTTTCACAAGCGCTTAGCATGGTCTAACTCTGTTCCAGTTGAACTCAATCGTTAAATTGCCAGTGCTGAGCGCTTGTGTGTGAAAATCTGGGATGATAACCTCCATATTGGCCCTCTTTCTCTTTTTAAAACAGCTAGATGAAATTTGTTGTGGAAATCCTTTCACACCCACCTCCAGAAAATGTAAATTTGGCTTAACCAAAACAATTCACGAACTTGGGTCAGTTATGGTACGTTGTTTCAGTCAGAAAAAAGAAAAAGGAAAAAAATTCAGAAATGTCAAACCCATTCATTTTGGCATTTCTGAAATGAAAAGTTTGGACATTTCACTTTGGAAAGAGATTTTGCTTCAGAATTTCCCTCCATTTTATTTTTTTTAAAAAAAATTAAAAACCACAACAATCAAAACTAATTGTTTACCTTCAGGTTAAGCAAACTGTTTTTATTGATCCAAAATAATTTTTTTTTCAACATTTCAGTTTTAGGTTGATTCAAAAGTTTTTATTTTTTATTTTTCAGACCTTCACCTAAACCAAATATTCTGCTAGTGTCACAGCCTTAATCCCAACACACTTAGCATGCTCACATAAAACCAGAGGAGTTGGTCAGAGTGATTGCGAGGCATAAGGGAGAGAGGCAATGAATGGGGGGGGGAGCGCCTGAATGAAACACTTGAAAGTTAATTGCAGAATAAAAGAAGATCCCTCAAAGGTATGCATTTCCCCAGTGCACCGATTTATTATAATTACAGAGTTTACTTTTACCTTTTTTCTTTATCCAGCCACATATCTGAGTTAGATTAAAGTATATGTCTTCTTAACTATGGCATTTAGTTCTCAACTTGTAATTGG
The DNA here is from genome assembly GCA_007922305.1 of Dermatemys mawii. Lineage (NCBI taxonomy): Eukaryota > Metazoa > Chordata > Testudines > Dermatemydidae > Dermatemys > Dermatemys mawii. The sequence goes on from ML677329.1 coordinate 2,734,353, forward strand.
TGTCTGGTGCTCCTAAGCGCCTATAATTCTTCTTGTCACTGTTTCAGGGGGCCTGTTTAAAATGCCTGAGGTAAACTAAAATGGAAAGTACCATCTTACTTAAGTAATTTGGGTGATTTCTTGTGGCTTTATTGATTTAATGTTGCACTGGTGGGGGGCGGGGAAGATAGGAAGGGATCACTATGGGCAGAGCTGTCTGCCAAGATTTAATCAAGCATGATGCTCAGCGCCAATAATAATTGTAAAGGGATTATTATTATGTTCTCTGGGAAGATAAAAGTAACACTAAAAATACACAAACAGCACTAGATATTGAATAAACCCAGTAAACCAAACTGATGAGGACTTCCATGCATCATCTTCCTTTAAAAATATGTTCTATGGCTGTGTGCGAGGAAGTCTGCTAACTGATCAAATTGCAATTGCATCCCAGTGTTTGGGAAATGTGTCATTCCCCCACACAAACATCCTTCCCCACCCAAAAAAAATCCCATCCTTTTTATCATTTGATTTACAGTTATTTATTCATACACTATGAAATTGGAGGCTGCCTAAAGGCAGGGACAAAAGATTCAACTGCAACTTTGTGAATACTTGAGACTGGCCCACCCTCTGGCTCTCAGATGCTGAAGAATTCTTGCTATCACATAATAAACTAAAAACAATTAGCTCATCATCTCCTAACAGGATGGCCTAATATCTCTGGCCACATAAAATGTCTGATTTCCCCTTTCCTTCTTCCACTCCCCATTATGCCCTTCCCATCCAGGTATCAATACAGCAGATCAAAGATAAAGTAACTGATCTGATGGGCACTTCCTCTCTGCCAAAAATTCCTACATAGCCTGTCAGCCTTGCACAGCACATATATGTTCACAGTAGCTATTGATCCTGTTCTACAAGTCCCTGCTGCTTGGAGGTGTCCAGGAGTATCATTATTTACTCACTGCGCTGCTGTCCTGTGCTAGGCAGCAAACAAAACTCTGTGCTTGTTGTGACAGGATGAGTCACACAAACCCCGTTGTGAACTACCACCTGATGTGCTGGGACTACCTCTGAGCCCATATTCCCTGGCAGCTTGGGACCTCAGTGCCCTGCCTGGTTATGCCAGACATGCTAGCTTGCTACACACACAGACCCAGGTCTGAACTACACCCCGCAAAAGCTGCAGCTGAAAACAGCTTAAGAAGTGCTCCTGTCTCCAGATACCCAGTTCCCAATGAGATCCAAACCCCCAATAAATCCGTTTTACTCTGTGTAAAGCTCTACAACACTGAGCTGAGATATGCTGAGATATGCATAGCTGTTTGCTCCCTCAGGAATTAAATGCTTGCTCTGGGTTAATTAATAAGTAAAAACTGATTTTATTAAATATAAAAAGTAGGATTTAAGTTGTTTCAAGTAATAACAGACAGAACAAAGTGAATTACCAAGCAAAATACAATAAAACATGCAAGCCTAAGCCTTATACAGTAAGAAACTAAATGCAGATAAATCTCACCCTCAGAGATGTTCCAATAAGCTTCTTTGGCAGACTACACTCCATCCTAGTCTGGGTCCAGCAATCACTCACCCCCCTATAATTACTGTCCTTTGTTCCAGTTTCTTTCAGGCATCTCTTTGCAGTGGAGAGGTTATCTCTTAAGCCAGCTGAAGACAAAATGGAGGGATTTCCAGGGGCTTACATAGTCTGTCACTTGTGGGTGGAATGGAAACCCCTCTCTCTCTAAGTAGAATCACAGCTACAAGATGGAGCTTTGGTGTCACATGGGCAAGTCACATGTCCATGCATGACTCAGTTCTCTACAGGCCAAGCCATTGCCCACGTTAGCCCGAATGTTTCCAGGAAAGCTCCGATGTAGATTGGCATCTATCAAGGTCCATTGGTAGCAAAGTACTTCTATTTACTTGACTAACCCCTTCACACTATGTTGATCAAATCTGCCTTAGATGCTTTCTACAGCAAACACTTTAAATACAAGCATAGAGCCAATGCTCATACCTTCATATATAAAAATGATATGTGCGTAGGAATAGGATGAATACATTTAGTAGAACATAACCTTTGCAAAGACATGTTACATTCCATATCTAGCATAAAACGTATTCCTATTATGTTATATTTACACCCATAAGCATATTTCTATAAAGCATTATGGGGTGCAATATCACACTTGTCACCCACACTGGGGGAGAGATCCCTTTGTCCCATCAGTGCTGTGTTTGTGAAAGAAAGTGACAGCAACCCTGTGATGCATTGTACCTCAGGGGAACACCTAACCCCCCCCATGTTCATCCTTGTGAAATGATTGTGTGGTATCCAATGCAAAGTTTGTCATGTTGGGTATCTTCAGAAGACTCATGATATACTGAGCATTGTTGTTATAGAGATGTTATAGTTATGTTATGGTGTAGCGGGGTGATTACCCGCTCCAACCCTGGAAGGGTTAAAAGGCAGCCCTGTAGACAGCTGCAACTGGGGAAATCAGCAGAATCAACAAAATGCTACAGACTCCATTGTGCCCCATAGATAAGCCTTGTGCTGAGAGCCATGTGCAACATTTCCCATGTCAGAGCCACCCGGTACACACAGGGAGAGTATGTACCCTGCTAAACACTGCAGCACGCTTCCTCCACAAGGATGGCCAAAGTGCAAGCAGCAAAGCTATGGATCTGCCTACTGCTTGTCCCTCCTACCCCCTTTGAGGTTCTGTGCTTTCTGCAGAGAGACAGTAAGGATCAGCCCCTGTGCTCCCCTGAACATAAAGAACAGCAATTCTGCACATCTCTTCCACAGCCCACCGCGCCACTTCCCGCAGCCCCCATTGGAGTGGGATGGCGAACTGCGGCCAGTGGGAGTCGCAGTCGGCGAAACGCCAGGTAAACAAAGCGGCGGGGCCCGCTAAGGGTGCTTACCCTGCGGTCCTGCATGCCAACGTTGCCGATCCCTGATAGAACCTAGTCGTATAAAAATACACCGTAGGGGAAAATCCTTCACTAGAATGGGGGATGAATTAGACTAGATGCCCCACACAGTAAGTCTTTTCTACCACTCATTTCTGCAGTGTCTGCTTCTTTGAGCCGTCAAGCATTTATCGCTGCATGGTTTTCTTTTCCTGTCCTTTTATCTGCTGTTTATGCCAGGTTTTGTTTAAATTCACTATGCATTCTTCAGTGCAAAAGGAAAAGATCCAAAATGTACACTTTTCTTCCAGTTCATTCAGAATGACCACAGATTTTCTTTTACTAATGGATAATTACCATTGGCACTACATTCTTTAGAGTTGAACACTTTGCTGACATAATTTCCATTTAACTGGTGTCATGTGTAGAAGAATACATAATGCTTGTCCGAAGTCTCGTGCAAAAACTTTCCTGGCAGTTACATGTTTTTCCACTACAACATCAAAATCAGTAAAAAGAAAAAAAAATATGGCTACACAATCAATTCTCTGTACAGATTTTACACCTAGCCTATTCAGAATCTTGTAGAGCAGTGATTACAGCAAAGGGTTACAAATCAGAAGGACCTCAGAGCATGTCTTCACTACAGAGCTAAATCAGCGCTGCTGCAATCATTGCAGTTGCTATCAATTTAGCAGGCCAGATGAAGACAAGCTAAGTTGATGGCATAGTGCTCTCTCGTCAACACAGCATGGTGTAGACACCACTGTAAGTGGATCTAGGTACGTCGACTTCAGTGATGTTATTCATGTAACTGAAGTAGCGTAGCTTAGATCAATTTACTGTGGAGGTGTAGACCTGACCTCAGATTCTAAAATCCTAACTGAGAGGCCAACTCACAGTTTAAGTTGGAATTAGTTACTTGACCAATGTTTGTCTTAATCAGCCCCACCTGGAGAACTAGGTGAAACCCAGATCCTCACTGAAAATCAAATATTTTAGGGGAAATAGAATACAAACAAGAAAAAACAAAAAATATTTTTATTAGGGAAAATTTAGTCATCAGCTAACATTTTCAGATGTGCCTATATGACTTAGGAGCCTAAGTTTCATTTTCAGAAGTGAGGCAGGCATTTAGGAACAGTTTTAAAATGTCGTTTAACAACTTCTGAAAATTTTAGCCTTTGTCTCCAGAATTACCTACACCTAGTTTTCAAAAATCATGACTCACGTTCCCCAGTGTCAGGAGATTGGCTTAGAAAGCATGAGATTTTTTTAAAAATAATAAACATTGGGTTCTTTTGATTTGCCTTCTGTTTTTTGAGTGTTTACTTTGCACAGGGTCACATTTTCAAGATTTTTTCTGCAACCATTTGGGCTAGAAACTTATTCTTTTAAAGATGAAAGCTGCGATTCTCATGTAATTGCTTGGGTCCTTAAGCTGGGTCTTTATGTTAAACATCAACTATTGTGAGACTTGTGATAAAAGTTAGAGTTAGCAATACTGCATCTGCAGTGGTGATGAAAGTAAGGTTATATTAATGGCACTAGTTTTAGGTTTCATTTATACTAGAGCTCAAACAGTTTTATCGAACCAGTTCAAAGTGCACAAACCAGGACAAAACCAGGTTTGAACCAAGTTTGCAAACTATGTTCTAGCCTAAGCTTAAGATCATTTAAAAGAAAAAAATTACAGCTTTGAAATGGACATTGGTATATTGTGTTTCTACAGTTGCCTATCCACTTTATAATGTAAGTTGTTAAGTAGAATCCATGTCTTCCTTTCTGGTAGCTCCAAGCACATCAAGAGCACTCAATACATGACATATAAAGTAACAATAAGAAATAATAATTGGGGCCTTAAAGAAACAATAGCAAGCTTGGTAACTGATCTCCTTAGTCTCTTATTGATCAGGCACTGAAAGGTCCTTTATAGTACATTTGTGAAGGACTGCTGTGCAAACCTTTATTCAGAATGTCCTGAGTTTTCTAAGGGTTTGGTTACACTAAGATTTTATAGCGCTCAAACTTGCTAGCTCAGGGGTGTGAAAAATCACCCCCCTGAGCACAAGAAGTCTGAGCACTTTAAAGCGCTAGTGTGGACAGGCTCCGAGCACTGGGAGCTGGGCGCCTAGCGCTCTGAACTGATCCCCTCATGGAGGTGGATTACCAGGAGCGCTGGGAGAGCTCTCTCCCAGTGCTCCCACATGATCACACTTCACACTCCGCTGTCGTGGAGTGTTCCTGTGACAGCGCTTTGAAATTTCAAGTATAGCCAAACCCTAACTTACTTCAGGTTTATGATACATATTTATCTGCAGAAGGCTTTCTCTGTAGAAAGTATTCACAGAGGAACAGTTTCTGTCTTGAACTCTTTGTGCTCTGTCGAGGTTAAAGCTTTTGATACAGAAAGACAGTTCGGGGTGTCTACAAGTTCTGCTGGTGGGGTCATCAGAAGTCTCATTCCTGCAATGAGTGCAGCGTGGGCCCACCCTTCTGTCTGAGCAGAGCTTGTTCAGGGAGCAGGGCCAGAGTTTGTAAACTCCACAATCTCACTAGCTCTTTAAATTCTGCAGGTCCAATCACTCCAGAGGAAGGATGTACAAGCTGTGCAAGCTCTATAGGTTTGGGTTGTTTCTAAATGAAAAACATGAAGTACTGTTACTGTACTATGCTGTTAAGCTTGCTGTTTAAAATCAATATTCAGAAAAAACAAAACATAGAATTATAGAAATGTAGAGCTAAAAAGGACCTTGAGAAGTCATCTAGTCTAGTCCCCTGTTCTGAGGCAGGACAAGTATATCTAGATCATCCCAGACACGTGTTTATTTAATGTGTTCTTAAAAGCCTCCAATGATGGAGATTCCATAGCCTCTCTAGGTAACCTGTGTGACACTGCACCCCATATTCTTCATGGTGATATTATGATAGGACTATGGCATAATTATGATGCATTTTGTAGAAGATGATTCATGTAAGGTGTCATTGGAAAAGTTATGATTTTCTGAATATGATTATCCTATTTGTATGCATGTATCATTTTTGTATCTGAAGTTGTGAATATTGACTATGTATCTGTATTTCACATGTAGCCACTCCAGGTGCAGGGCTGGATTACCCAATAGGCAGACTAAGCACGTGCCTAGGGCACCAGCAAAGTAGGGGGCACCAAAAAAGATTTTTTTAAAAAAATTTGATATTTCAAAAAAAGCATCAAAGTAGTCATCATGGGAAAAATCAGAACTTTGTTAGACTTCCTTACACTCTACTACACACTCTTCCCCCATTTTTCTGTTCTCTTTTTATTACTTATTCTCACCTAAACCAGGGGGGCCTCCTACTAACGTAGATCGAAATAAGGTGAGGAAATCAGATCCTGTCATGTATTGCAATAAATTTGTTTTATTTTTGATATATTCTTCTGAGTTATACATACTTGCTTCATTTTTTCTTTCATATATATATTATACATAAAAATAGTGTACATTGTGTAATTTTTTTTTAAGTTCAGATAACTGAGATAAGGGGCAGGATGAAACACAGGGCTAGTCTTCACTAGCGCAGGGGATCAACTGTAGATATGCAATTTCAGCTACGTTAATAACGTAGCTGAAATCGGCTTATCTACAGCCGACTTACCTGCCATCCTCACGGCGGCGGCGGGTGGCGGCACACTTCTCCATTGACTCCAGCTTGTGCCTTTTGGCAAGCTGGAGTTACAGAGTCGATGGGGGCGCTGCTGGCGATCGATTTATCGCGTCTTGACGAGACGCGATAAATCGATCGCCATAAGATCGATCTCTCCCGGCTCTAGTGAAGACAAACTCATAGTGCTGTTGATTGTTAGCCCATGAAAGCTTATGCTCTAATACTTTAGTTAGTCTTTAAGGTGCCACAGAACTCTTTGTTACTTCTGCAATTCCAGACTAACACGGCTACCCCTCTGATTCTTCTCAACAGTCCGGTTACTTTATACATTTTTCTCTGCCTCAACACACTGATGGGCAGTTCTTAAAACATCTTTGGGCAATGATCGTGTGTTGAAATCTCTTTCTAATACTCGCTGACAGGCACATGCAGTGGCAACAAGTGCAATTCTGGAATCCTACTGAAAGATTGTGGATGCATTAGAAAGTACAGCTGAAGACCAATCACAAAAGGGAGAGATTATACCTGAGGCCATGGTTACACTGGCACTTTATAGCGCTATAAAGCCCCCACGAGCGCTATAACCTACTCCCCGTCCACACTGGCAAGGCACTAATAGCGCTATAACTGCTGAGTTATAGCGCTATTATTAATCCACCTCCGCATGGGGAATAAGGGCTGTAGCGCAGCTGCTGTAGCGCTACAGCAAGAATGTGGACACCCACTGCGCTACAAGTAATCTCTGGAGATGCCTAGAGCCATTTAAGGCAATTGACGTCTCTTCCCTTTGTTTTGAACTCGGCTGGAGGAATGCGGAAGTACCTCTTTAGAGTTTCTTTCTTAACTTCGCAGATAAGCAATGCAAATGTTTAAGGAGGGAGCCTGTGTGAAAACAAAGCCTTCTGTGAATGGAGGCTCACTGACAGGCTTTCAGAAAAACGAAAAAACCACTGTCTCTCTCCCTCCGCATACACACAACGCGTCCCCCCTCACCCCCCTCGTTTAAAAAGCACGTTGCACCCAGCTGAATGCTGGGATACCTGCCCTAATGCGCTGCTCTTAATGCCGCATTAAGTGCCCCAAATGTGGCCATGCTATACCGCAGGAGCATCTGAGTGTGGACATACAATAGCGCTATACATATTACTGTATAAGGGGACCGCTATAACCTATAGCGCTATAATCTTGTAAGTGTAACCATACCCTGAGGCAGAAAACATTGCAAACAAGATGCAAGAACTAGAGTCTGTATTCATATTGACCGCATGGAATGAAATTTTACAACACTTTTACCACACAAAAGTAAAGCTCTCCAAGAAAAAGAATTGGATTTGAAAACATGTGCAGACCTCCGTCAATCATTAGCAGACCATTTACACACTTTGAGGAATGATTTCGAAAGCTTTGAAGACATATCAAAAGAGATCTTGCCCGATACTAACTACAAAGAAGCCCAGTCCCACAAGCGAATCAGGAAAAAACAAGCAAATGATAGCAGAACAACAGAAACAGCATTGAATCCTAGAGACAAATTTCATGTATCTACTTACTACGTTATAATTCAGGGATCAGCAACCTTGGCACATAGGACCTCACCCTTAGCAGGCCCAGCTAGTTTGTTTACTTGCCATTTCGCTGACTGTGGCTCCCACTGGCCGCGGTTCACAGTCTCGGTCAAATGGGCGCTGAGGGAAGTGGCAGCCAGCTCTGCGCCGCTTCCCGCAGCCCCCATTGGACTGGGATGGCAAACCGCAGTCAGTGGGAGCTGTGATCAGCAAAACGGCAAGTAAACAAACTGGCGGGGCCCACTAAAGGTGCTTACCCTGGGGTCCCATGCTCCAAGGTTGCCAATCCCTGTTATAATTGATACACTTGAAGCTCATATGAAGAGGAGAAGTGAAGTATACGAAGTAGTATCAAGTAGATTTTTTTCTAAAGGATATGGACTTATCCAATGAACAATATTCACAAGGTTTCCAAAAGCTAGTTGACTCACACCCTATTGACTTGAACATGAATCTCTGTGAAGAAGTACGGCAGTTCTACTGTTATATGCGCGCAAATTTTAATGAAACAGGAAAAATGAAATTCAGTCACAATGATCTTCAGGACACACTACTGAAAGACGGAATACAATGTGTATTTCCAAATGTAGAGATCGCACTATGTATTTTTCTAACATTGATAATTACTAACTGCTCCACAGAACACTCTTTTTCTCAGCGGAAAAGAATAAAAAACCCTCAGAGAACAACAATGTGTCAGGACAGACTTGATTCACTTTCCCTATTGTGTATGGAAGTGGATATGCTTTGTTAAGTCAGCTTCGATGAACTTATCCAGAATTTTGCAATCCGAAAATCTGGAAGGAAGCTATTTTAATTTCAGCATACATTTAAGATTTGTGTGATTTTGAAAAATAAAATTTTATTTTACGGTATAATATTGTTTTTATTTTGAATTACATATGCGGGGGGGGCACTATTATCTTTTCAGTGCTTAGGGCCTCTAAAGGTCTTAATCCGGCCCGCCCGGGTAACACCCACCAGGCAAAATGCTTCCAGTCTAAATAGCTAGTTGTAAAGGGCCTAGTCAGGGTATTGGGCCATTATTAAAACAATAGGCCTTAGGAAAAGCTTATCCCCCACCTGGGAGCCTTCCTAAGAACGCTCCAGACAGCTTCCAAGTAATGGCTGCTAGGACTCTGCAAGGGCATGTGACCAGACCACATGACGCTGGACTCCATGTTGGGGACCTGTATTTCCACAAACTGGGCTGGGAACTATTTTTGGCACAAAGAGTTCTCGCCATATGCTAAAGATATTGAAGGCAGGGAGTGACCTCATCTGTTGTTCTTCATTCCCCCACAACTCAACACTGAGAAAAGCTCTGAAAGTAAAGGACTGGGAACAGGGGGACCCCAACCTGCAAAACAAGTGCAGCTTGTCCCTTAAGGCATGGTCTAGAGCTTGTCACAGCAGCACAGTGTGAGAGGGAGCCAAGGCTAGTCAGTCAGAGGGCTCAGTGGTACCCCAGTTCCAGGTGGCACCCCAGGGAACCCACCACAACCTGTTTCAGTGCTTCAAATGTGTTTCAGTCCCAGTGACATCAAAGTCCCATTGAAGTCAAAGGGACTGAAGCACTTGCTGAAAATTGAGCATGTGCTTAGTCTCAAGGCTTAAAATTCTCCCTTGTACAGAGAGTCAATCCATGGACTATGCACTATTTAAATTCTTCTTGAGCCTTGTTTTGAGGGCTAAAGTGAGAGTCAAATGATTCATAGTCCTTATGTTGGCCTTCAGCACATGGATGAACTTATTCACAAAAAAGATGGGTAAAAAAACAAAATCTGAGAGGCATATATAATCTAAGCCTTTTGAGGCAGAGATGATGTCTCCCTATGTTTTTGCACAGCACTATCACAAAGGGCCCTGATTATGACTGGGAGGTCTCTTGGTGTTACAGTAACAGAAATATTAAATAACAACACACAAAAATCCTCCACCCAGGAAGCAATAAGTATGGAATTCTTACTCACAGGTAGGCAATAAAAGTTTTATATTATAATTGTCTCAAATTCCAACTCCTAAAAATCCCTTTTATATTTAATACACAATAATTTCCTTATTGTGTATCGTGATATTTAGGTAACCTGAGAAAGCTAGAAAGGGATTCCTGCTGATTTCTCTCCTCCAGGCTACTCATAAAGAGAATGATGTATAACATGAAAAATTTTATTTTAGAATCACTGCAGACTTTCATTTTACAAAGTTAAGAACAAGATTAGGGGAAATTCTTCCTCAAAAATTAGAATCCCTTTTTTGGGGCCACCTTTCCTGTAGCTGTTTCTTCCTAATCACAACTCCATATGTACAAATGTGTGTCCACAACTGAAGTCCTCTTTTCCTTTCTCAGTCTGTTGACACCAATAAGCCGCACAAACCCTTTGATAACACAACTTCTGAGAGGAATAGATGTACAGTTAGCATATCCAGTGAGATATAACAGGGGCACATTTTCAAAGGTGGGCACACTGGATGTACTTGCAGAAAGATTGGCGCAGCCATATAACAACACTTCATTGGTGCATGCACTTTGGATAGCTGTGCACACAAATGTGCAGTTCGGCATGTAATTCCCGGATTTGCACATGCAAAAAGAAAGCAATTTTTTCAAGCACACCCACTGACCTCATACTGGAAAATTTTACCCAAAGAATCAATTATGAGGAAGATTAAAAAAACCAAACCTTACTATTTACACCATCTGAAAAAGAACTGGGTTGATCAGAATAATATGCACGTGACTTAAGTGGGTAACCTAGGGACCTGGCTCCACAATTTTTGATTATATGCAAATTCTGCCAAGGCATAATGCTATCATTAATCAGAGGTTACATGTGGCTACCTACCATGTATCTGTGTTCCTTCATCTTTGGAAACCACCTATAGGCGCAAGAGGATAGTGCAGTCTCCATGATCAATCATTAGCCTCTCTACTAAGACTGCCACCAAGGAGGCATACTAGTGCCATTTGTCAAGTAGACCCCTGAGTATTAGATATTGGAGCAAGACCAACAATCTAATTTCACATGCACTACTAAAAAGCTAAGAGAAGCAATGGCTTTTGATCACTAATGACTGGAGCTGAATTCAAGGCAGTCATTTAAAAGTGAAAGACTCCATCCCCTTTACCAATCTCCTGAGCCACCCCGTTCCATTCTCACAGTACAGAAACCAGTGTGATTCTCCTCTCCCACCAGTGACACCCAGGACAAGTTTCACTGGAGTTGCACCAGTGTAAAACTGGAGTAGGTGAGAGAAGAACTAGGCCCTTCATGTTTTAGACAGTTTACATGACAGGAACACTTTTCACCCATTCTTTCCCCTGCAGCCAAACCAAAGTGACCCAGTTTTCCCAGATACTTCCAAAGCCAAAACATTTCTTTTTAAACATTATGATTTCCTTACACTCCAATCAATCATAAAAAAATTACAAGTAAAAATAAACAAGATAAACATGGCCCTGGATTATCTCCAAAGGCCTGTGGGACCATTGCAGGCAGAGGATAATATAATTAAATGCGGGCAGTCTATTGACTGCTGTCACACTCGGATGGGTGAAAGCTGAAGCAGTTTGTCCTGTTGCAAACATTTGCTTCACAGTCACACAACTGAATTTAGCATGGAAAGCTTCCGCAGGCATTAGTAACGTCTTACCTCACTCACGTGTAGGAATAATATAACCTTTTCAACTTTGTGGGCAAAAATTCCTTCTCACATCCATACTCCAGTCTTCTATGCAGATAAGGCACTCAGGTCTGCAGAGATGCACAGGCTGCAAATAAATGAGCAAGGGAACAGAGTTAAAACAGTACCTCCTGTGGAAAATATAGGAAAGAACATATAAAATGTACTGATGTACTTTACCAAAAGGAGGGTGTGGAGGGATTACACTGAGTATGCTGGAGTTTGCCCATTTCTGAGGCTGGTAAATCACCTATACAAAGATGAGTTATTCGAGGTAGGGTGAGCAGCCATTCCTAATTGGGCAGGATAGTCCCAAAATGCACATAGCAAGTCCCGGTCCTGAGCTGCAGGGGCAGTGCTTCAGGTGGGAGCAGTGTGCAGAGCCACCTTGCTGCCCCTACACATAGGAGCCTGAATGGGGCCATGCCGCTGCTTCTGGGAGAGGCATGGAGTGGCCCCTGACCCTGCTTCCCAGCTGGACTGACGGAGTGGGGCAAGCCCCAGAACCCACTCCTCAGCAGGGGTTCAAGGGTTGGCTTAAAATGGCTGGTAGGCCTGATCCAGCCTATAGGCCATAGTATGCCCACCTCTGCCGGTGGGCAAACTATGGCCTATAGGTACTGCAAGATAATATGCTTGTCACTGAACAATGTGCAGTCTCATATATGCACACACAGTCGGGGTAAGCATAGGAAGGAGATTTAGCCTAAACCCAAAATTTTCTGGTGGTTCTGGTTTTTAGGGTTATTTTCATGACTTCTGTAGCACAATATATTTGCACTAGTGCTGTAGATGGCAAATTAACTTTTTGATGCCATTTTCAGGTATTGGCTAGCTGTTTATTTTTCATACACTGGGATGTTCCAAGCACGTGTGAACACTGTGTTTCATCACGAGACTAATTAAACAATGCACCTGGGAGAGGACATACCCTGCAGCTCATTGTTTATGAGATCATCCTACCAGAGATCCACATCTGTGCCGGGTGTAGCATACGGCATCAAGTTCTCAGAGAACACATGTCCTTAGCAATATTGCCAACAACAGGTCTTTGAAATGGCCTGTCAAATATTTTCAAAGCTAGTTCTTATGCCAGTATTGCCGAGGCAGTCTCTCCTTTGGTGTGTATTTGTATATAAAAAGATACCAAGAATAGATAAATGTCAGCACCTGGTTTAATCCTGACTCATTCCCACATGACTCATTTGGGTGTCAAAGGATGGCAAACAAACTGGCAATATGATTGCGTTGCTAGATGAGAGGCCAAATAACAGCCTGTCTGCTTTCATGGATCATAGAATAATCATGTACAGTTTTTACCTGTACAGATCTGCAACAGGCAGAGAGCTGATTTTATTTTGCTAGTCACAGGCAGAAAAGTAGCTCCTCAAATCCCCTAACAGGCCTTTGGGCCTGCCTCAGATAGGGGAGTAATGACAGCATCCATCAGAGCCATCAGGCAACCCTCCATTGTGTGTCACAATGCAAACAGCACATCAGAAAGTGCTTTCTAGCATTTGGAGAAGGTCGGGACTGACTTTAAAAGGGACCTTGGACAAATCAGTTTAATCTCAATCTGCCTCAGTTTATCTATCTATTTACAAAACAATTTCCATTCTCAAAGGGTTTGTGAGAAGATTTGTGGTAGTGAAATCTGATTTAAACAGCCTGAGAAGGTATAGGCAGCAAGTACAAGAGACCAGGGGAGGTTAAGCCTCCCCAAACTGCTAGCCTTCTGCTTTTGGAGTACACCGGAGTTGAAAGGGTGGATGCTCCGGCTGTGACCCTGCCTGCACTCCGCCCCAAGGCCCCGCTCCTGCTCATCCTCTTCCCCAAAACCTTCCCATCCCTGCTCTGCCCACATGGGGACCTTGCAGAAGAGGGTGAAGAGGTGCATGCAAGGGGTGAGTGACCGGCCATCTGGTTGGCTGGCCAATGGGTGGGACCAAGGGAGCAGGCAAAGAGGCATGAGCAGCAGGCAGGGGTGGGGCCTCAGAGAAGGAGCTGAATGGGGCCAGAGGTGGAGCCTGGGTGGGACTTCATGGGGAGGAGCTGAGCAGGGGAAGGCCTCAGGGCAGGCCTGAGGTCTGGGTATACACAGCCTCCCTAAATGGAGGAGTCATGTGCCGCCCATGTGACAAGGATTCCCCTAGTGCAAAGGAAGTTTCACTCCAACTTTCTGTAGCAGTTCCACAGGGCTCAGCCCTACTCTACTCCCCGCAACATTTATCTCTGGGTAAACTCATTCACAAAACAGAAATTCAACTGCCATCACCATGAGGATGATTCACAAATACACCTCTACATGTCAAACCTGTCTGCTTCTGTCCAAACTAATATCTCAGATTATCTCTCGGATATCTCCTTGTGGATGACTAGCTGTCAGCTCAAACTCAACATGGCTAAAACAGAGATACTAATAGCCTCTCCACCTCATGTCCTCCTCGTTGCCCCCTTTCTCAAGTGCTGTGGGCAACACTTCCATATTGCCAGTCAGTCACTCATGACCATAACCTGGGCATCATCTTCAACTCAGACCTCTTTCAAGGTCCTCATATCTGGGCTAAGTCTTGCATATTCTTTTTGCATAACATCTCTAAAATATGGCTTTCTTACCCAGGCACAATGCTAAAACTCTTATCCAAGCTCTTATCTCGTGTTTTGATTACTGCAACAACCTTCTCTCTGGCCTTAATACATGCACTCCTTCATCCAACATAAACCACTTGTCTTCACTTTCAAGGCCTTTCACGGCCCTTCCACCTTACCTATCATCTTTCACTTACTGTAGAAATGTCAGTTCCCGCCTCCAGTCAGCCCATGATGGAAGCTTCCATCATCCACTTGTTAAATTCACGAACAAGCACATTCTTTCCCATACTACCTCACACACTCTCCATAAACATCTGAAAAATGAACTCCCTAGCCTCCTTCAAAATCCTTCTCAAAACTCTACTTTTCCACAATGCCTACAAAAAACTTGACAACGTTTAGGCTGCTGATGTGCTGAGACCAGTGCCTAATGTGCTGACCAATATGGTCTCATTGTTTCCTGGTTGTCTGTATCCATCTGTTGCATCTTGTCTTATACTTAGCTCCTGCTCTAAAGAGCTAACAATCTATCTTTTTGTTCTGTGTTTATACAACATCTAACACAAGGAGGTCCTTGCGGATGACTAGGGCCATGGCAATACAAATAGTAAAATAAGAATAATAATTGGCCGATATCAACATAGCTAGCCCTATGCCAGTCACTTAGGAAGCTTAAAGCATGAGAGGAATGTTGGAGGCAAAGTTAAAACACTGCTTCACTCCAGCTATCCCTGGCTGATACAATGGCCTTTGGGGGACTGGTGCAGTTGGGCATTAGTTAGAAAAGCCTCTACCAAACCCCAAGATCAGGAAGGGGAGAAATAAAGGTGGCATATGGAACATTTTTGCCTCCTGCATCACCCCCCCCCCCACCCCAGTCAGGTCCTGCACTAAGTGCAGATCAGCTAGCCCTAGGATTGATCCTTGTTAGGTGTTTATTCCCCTCTACTTGGAGTAGAAACTAAATGCAGCAGTTCAGATACCTCTAGGTGCTAACCTCTGATTAATGTTTATTTCTAAATGGCCACCCCTTCACACTGGGGCATCTGCTTCCACCCAGAACAAACAGTGCACAGACAGGCAAAAATGAAGAAAAGAATTAACCAGTATTTCCAGTAACTGTTTTTCTTCAGAACTCAGACAAGGACAACTCTTTGTGAAATCAAATGATGCGCCACGGAGCCCAGTCAGCCATAATCCAGGAAACAAAAAACCCATCATACTTACTGTCTTGACAAAATGATGTCATACTGTGGACCCCAAGTTTAAATTAATTATTAGTCAACACTTATGCTGTGGTAACACCAACAGGCCTCAGGGTCCCGTTGTGCTAGGTACAAACACACAGTAAAGGATAGTCCCTGTCTCCAAACACTTTACAGTCCACAGCACAAGATGTACCAGGAAAGGGAAAAACACACAGGCAGGGTGGGGAGGGATAATGGGCTATCGCTAATAAGAGATGTTTCAGGATAGACTAGCTGTCTATGTAGTTCATAATGTCAGGAGCGAGCTGCTTGAGTTGAGTCTGAGGACTGGCCAGCCTAGGCTCCAGGCTGGTTAATGAGCTCAGCTGGATTACAGTTGGACTGCCTGATTGGCTGACCTGCCTGATTGGCTGACCTGCCTGATTGGCTGACAGGAGCCAGCAGACCTGCTTTTAAGTTCAGGAGCAGGTTACTGACTGCTCACTGCTTTTGTCTGCCACTGTGATTACTCCTGTGCCTTATTCCCAGCCTTATTCTCATCCTGCTCCAGCCCTACTTCCTCCTGACTCTCAACTCTGGTTCCTCACTCCTGCTCTAGGCACCGGGTCCTGACAACCCATGCCCTGGTTGTGACACACAGATGTAATAAACCCTTCTGTAGCAGCCTGTCCTAATATTTCGTTATTGATTCATTTTAGGGCTACATTAGAAAGTGGGTCTTTTGGCTAGTTGACTAGGAAGACAAAGTTTGCTATATATACATAATGATACTGTGGTTGTTACATGAGGGAAGAGGAAAACAAAGCATGAAGACAAGCTTTTGAGTCATCCTGCTTCGTGCTTATGCCAGATGTTGTAGAATTAAGGAACAGGCACTGACATGCACTCATGAGAGAATATGCTGTTGCTTTAGATTTAGTCTCTCCCAGAAAGTGCTGCTGCAGGGCAGTGGGACTAAGGGGAGTTAAAAAAAAAATGGAATGATAACTGGGATAAAATGGGGAGGGGAAGAAACTTCTCAGCGTATAAATCTCAAAGTGTCAAAGGCGTTATATCTTTTGACACCTAATTCTCACATGCCTACTCTAATGAGTGCTGAACAGAGGAACTAGCAAATCTTCTGGATTAATTCTCTTTGTGTATTTCTCCTTATTGATGTTTTACCTTTACAAACCTTAATCCATAAGCATTTGCTCAGTACTTCTCAGTAGACTCAGCGGGAGATTATGGTAAGATTTTGTTGAGATAAATGGCCTAGACAGGAACGAGAGTCTGTGCTTTCAAGACTGAGGTGTGCAATACTTTTGTAATGAAATCCAGATCATCGAGAATCCAAAACTCATGTCAATGGCACAAAATGTTTGCCAAAATTTGCAAACATGGAGTGAGATTGGTGAGAATGAACCTGAGCCAAATTAAGTGAGGCTGGTTTAGGGCTGGGGCCGTCAGTTATTTTTTGTCAAGATCCAAATTTCTTGGTCAAGGTGTAATCAAGGTCCAGACTCCAGAGAAACATTTTTCACACTGCAATCATAATGATGATGATAAGTAAATAAAAAGATTTTGCAGTCCATTTGAAAGCATCTGGTGGTTTGGATTTGGCCCCCGGTCCACCTATTGACTACCCCTGGTTTAGGTTTTCAGATGGTATCACAATACAAACCAATAATAAAATAAAATAATAACATTAAAATCAGTTTCTGATGTGGTGCCTGATTTCTTGTTTTCCCAGTCTGTTCACAAGTGTCCATCTTATTCATCTCCTACTCACTGCTGCTAGAAGAGCTGGTTAAAATTTTTCTAAGACTCCCCCCACACAAAATAAAGACAAGTTTTCACCATATAAAAAGAACCCACCCACACAAAAATCCTATTTTCCCACTGGCAACTAGAGTTTGCCAGCTCTCAAAAAAGGAGAGGGGGGATCCAATTTTTACTTTACAAGAAAGAGCCCCAAAACCTCAGCCTGGATCCATGCTGAGGGCTGGCACAACCACTAGGTGACCTAGGCAGTCACCTAGGGTGGCACGATTTGCGGGGAAGTTTTTAGCTGCCCTTGGTGGCATTTTGGCGGCAGCTCTTCCTGGGTGGGGCGGCACTAGCAGCGAACACTGAGGGGCAGCACGCCGTCCAGAATTGGGGAGGCGCTCAGCAGCATTTCGGCGGCCATGGCCACTTCACCGCATCGTCCGCTAGCGGTGTTTCGGGGACAGCTCTACAAGGTTTTTGTTTGTTTGTTTGTTTTTTGCTTTGCTGCTTAGGGCGACAAAACAGCTGATGCTGGCACTGTCCATGCTCACCACATCTTCGAGAAGCCACATTATCCTGCATCTGGAGGGAAGGGATGAGGTGAGGCAAAGACCATGGCTGACAAGGAAAGATATGTGTTTCATTGGCCTACTTAGTTAATCTAGCCCTGGCCTGAGGAATTTCACAGGTTTCGAACATCTTAAATATCACAAATTAGGTTTAGCTCCAACGAAGTCACACTAATACTAAAGTCAAGTTCAGGCCTGATTAATACCAAACTTAGAGTTGCAATTTCAGACCCATAGTAGCAGGGGTAGTATGAATTTAAGCCCCATGCAGGCCTTTAATTTCAATGTTCCAAAGTCATCCTGAGTGTAAATTCACAGCTATCAATAGAGTTATTCCACAGGGTTCAATAGGGTATCAATCAGCAATGAATTTGTACCAGTCCGATTTATATTTTTTAGTTGTCTGGAATTTCAGAAATAACAGAATTTTTAGGAGCATTTTTTCATGTGCTCAATAAAATCTTAACCATCGAGGCTGGGATTTTCAAAGGAACCTATAGGCAGTAGGGGTTCAAACCAACTGAAAATCTCAGTCTTAAAATTTTATAATACCAGGGCCAAATCAGATCCATCCTGAGCCCAATTGCTTCCAAGATGGCTAGTGAGGCCGTGCAGCAAACTTCAGTTGCTTTCTAATTTGTTACTTTATAAAGTTTTCCCTTTACCTCCTCAAGCCATAATGAAAAGAGGCAAAAAAATGTACTGAAAAGTGAAAGAACGTTTCTGTTTCTTGTACATCTGTAGCTCATTAGGGAGATGATCAGAACAGA
Organism: Dermatemys mawii; assembly: GCA_007922305.1. Taxonomy (NCBI): domain Eukaryota; kingdom Metazoa; phylum Chordata; order Testudines; family Dermatemydidae; genus Dermatemys; species Dermatemys mawii. The sequence continues at coordinate 2,753,042 of ML677329.1, forward strand.
AGACAGTTTGACTAGGCAACTTCAGGCTTCCTCCGGTACAGATCTAAAAAAGGTAGTGGTTGATGGAACATCAGTAATCACTGACTGCCTGGCAGAAGCAGCAACAGCTGCCACCTCCCCAGTGTGAAGTGAACTCTTAGGTGAAGACACCCCTGGAGGTCTGAGAAACTACCTAAGAAGCCACAATCTCTTCAAATTACTTTGGCATGTCAGAACCCACAGAAAAATGTTCCTTCTATGTATTATTTATTGCTTTCCTGTATTTATATAATATCCAGCTTCCTGAAAGTAATTTGTTTTGGATTGTGTAACACTGGGCAGAACATCAAAGGTATGTTAATCAGTGGTAATAAAACACTAAAGTTTATGGTCACTGAGGTATTAAATATTGCTAATAAATTACAGGGTTAGCATTTTAAATGAGCTATAGTTTGGAGAAGAGCAGTAGCACGATGTCTAAAAGCATTAATTGCCATTGCCTGACTCAGTAATTATCAAGAGAGTCAGATATTTTTTTTAAAACCAACATATCACAGTATGATATGCATGCTATGAAAAGCAGCCGCATTTGAAGAGATTCAGTAGTGCTTAGCACTTAACCCCTTCAAAAGCACTCTACTAATGTTAAAACACAACACCTCTGTTAGGTAGCTAATTAGCGTCATCATCTGCATTTTACACATAAGGAAACTGAAGCACAGAGAGGTTAACCCATTACAGATACTGAGGTGAATGGGCCTAGGTCTACCCAGAAATAAAAGCCTTCCCCCGGGAGAAACCATAGAGCCTAGATCACAGAGATGTTAAAATGCTCTTCAAAGACAATACATATTTAGACTTCAGGAGCTCATGGTCTCTAGTCCCATGCTGTAAGATAGGGGTGGGCAACCTATGGCACGTGTGCCAAAGACAGCACATGAGGTGATTTTCAGTGGCTCTCACACTGCCTGGGTCCTGCCCAGGGGGCTCTGCATTTTAATTTAATTTTAAATGAAGCTTTTTAAACATTTTAAAAACCTTATTTACTTTACATACAACAATAGTTTAGTTCTATATTATAGACTTATAGAAAGAGACCTTCTAAAAAGGTTAGAATGTATCACCAGCACATGAAACCTTAAATTAGAGTGAGTAGAAGAAGACTCGGCACACCACTTCTGAAAGGTTGCCGACCCCTGGTCTAAGGACTAGATATCACTGCTTTTCTTCTGAGGGGTGGCCTAGTGGTCCTGTAATAGGGATCTGAACGCAAATACTGTGCCTGTTTTTGTTTTGTTTTTTTCTCCTCCTGGGCTGCCTTGAATTGGGTGCACCAAAAGAATGCAATTCTTTCATGAAGACACGCAGCAGAGAGATAGCACTGCATGTTACTGCAGTACTCTACAGCAGGGCTTCTCCTGCTTTTTCGGAGAGTGGACCACATCTTAATAGAAAGATGCTTTTTCATGAATCACCTCCCCAGTCATTTACCTTCATGTGGACTACCACCCCTCCTATTCACCATCACACGGACCACCTCCCTTTTGCATCACCCACCAGTGCATACTGTTGTAGCTGCTGCAAAAGCAACTACTTACATAGAAAAGTAATGCTAGGACAGTATTCAGCTACTGTCAGCTGCTCTAACATGTAATTCCTTTGACAGTATTAATCACACTGCCTCTTTTTGCCCTTCACTTCACCTCCTCAACCCATCTGTGCCACTTTTCTCCACCGGCTTCCCTGCCACCTAGGCCTCTCTCCTTCATGCCCTTCCCTGCCTCTTGGTTCTCCATTTCCCTGGATGTGCTGTCTTGCTCTCTGTACCTCTTCCCCTCCCACTCCCCATACTGCCTCACTCTCTTGTCCCTAGGATACGCCTCACACTGGGAGCTGGTCATTCCTACCTCCTCTCTTCCCGCTCTGCTTCTGAGGCAGTGGCCCTTAGTAAAAACAGCTAGGCTTAGATCTCCTTGTTCCCAGCTTATTTTACAAACTTTATGCTCTTTTCCCTATAGCTGACTACCTAGATTCAGATACTGAGATGGTATAAACTGATGTAATACCACTGAAGTCAATGCAATACTTATCAGTTGAGAAGCTGGCCTTTCAATTTTGCATATCTAAAGCACCTTTCATTCAAGGATCTTACAGCACTTGACAGACATACGTTACTTCTTACAGCATACTTGTGTGCTAGGTAATTTTATAGAAGTTGCGCAGCTATAATTAAGGGTAAAAATTGTCTCATTTTCTCTCCTAGATAGACTGTAGAAGGCAACAGGCAAATCCAACATTTGTCACACATTTCTCCCACTTCCTTATCTGTTTGTAAAATCTGCCTAATAATTGTCTAAGTATTTCCCTCTCAGAATAGAGGCACTGCTTCCTAGCTCTTCTTTAAAACAAAAATTCTCTGTGATAATGACTAATCATTTATGAGTAGGAGTCTACTCAGAGCAATCACACTTTTTGTGGGTTGGTCACAATGTAGATAGCAAATTTCTCAGATCTGAGAAAATTTACTATTTATGCCACAACCAAACCACAAAAAAATGTCACTTCTCCACGGCATTTCTCAAACTGGGGGCCCAAAAGGGGATTGCAAGTCTAATGTCAGGAGGGAGCTTCATGGTATTGCCACACTTACTTCTGCGCTGCTGCTGGTGGCAGCACTGCTTGAAGCTGGGTGGTGAGAGAGCGGTGGCTGCTGGCTGGACACCCAGCTCTGAAGGCAGTGCCATGGCCAGCAGTGGCACAGATGTAAAGGTGACAATGGTATGTATTGCCAGCCTTACCCTTCTGTGTTGCTGCTGTTGGGAGCACCGCCTTCGCAGCTGGGCAGCCAGAGACCAGATTTCGCGGTCAATGACATGATTTTTGTGGCCATGAATTTGGTAGACTACTTATGGACAATGTACGATAACTAAATTGGCACTCAGGATGAAAGGAGGACAAACATTTCAACAAGGGAACACGTTTCAATTTCAAGCTTTCAAAGGGCTTTTAAACACAGATAAAAAATAATTTACTTTTTAAATTATGAAATATTTTGATAGTGTCCATCCTTAATGCAGCACCATTCTTTTGGTTGCATAATGCTAAGATCTTCCAAGTGGTGCAAGCTACATACATTTTTCTTTACAGTCCATTATATCTTCACTGCACTTGTAAGGTAGTTACTTAAACTTATCTATTACAGCTCCAGTCCTGCTTGCTAAAGATTCTCATGGTATGTCTACACGTGGAACCGGAGGTGTCATTTCCAGCTGGAGGAGACATACCCATGCTCGCTCTGATCAAGCTAACATGCTAAGAATAATGTCCAGCAGTGGTAGCACATGTGGCAGAAAGGGCTAGCTGTCCCAAGCATGATCCTGTCCGAGACACTTGGCATGTACTCAGGGCAGCTAGCTATTCCCACCTCTGCATTCTACTTCTTGCACACTGGCTTAAGGAGAGCTAGGTAAGTATGTCTCCTGGGGCTGGGAATCACACCCCAGCTTGAAGGGTAGACATGCCCTTAGCCTCTGCAAAATTACTGTTGCTATAGAAGTTAGACGGGCTCAAATGCACAGGTTTAAACAACTGCATAGGCTACAAGGCAGTGGAGAATCAGGCTCTAGTCTCCTGATTCACTGCATCTGCCTTTTGTATGCTGGCTAATCAATAAGGTATCAGACAGACAGAATCCCATGAGTCACGTGAAGAGCCCTTAGCTTGAACAGATGCTGCTGATACAGAAGAAAGAGCCTTGGTGGATGAGAGACCAGACACAATAGCATTCCCTAGCAAGACTATATCTGCATGAAGACAGATGGATGCGATGACCGTTTGAAGACAAGCCTGAGACAGAACAAGGAGTGTTCACACACCATGAGTCACACTGGTCATTGCATGTGTGATTCAGATGGTCTAGAATGTGACTTCAAAAGTGGTCAGAAGACACTATCCAAAACCAAAGTAACTGCTTCAATAGCAGCATAGTTCTACGTGACTTAGAGAGCTACCTTATGGCTAACCTGTGCCTAATGCACAGGCCCGCAGCAAGGGAGTGCTGAAATACACAACCACACTGGGGCCCTCCAGAGGCATTGGCCATGATTCTGAGTTCAGTTACACTGCAGTAACTTCACTCATGGAGCAAGAGGAGAATGAGGCCCAATGCATCTAAAGCAAGCATAGTTCCTCCATGGAGGTTGGAAGACTGTGGACCGAAGCAGTCCCTGCTGTACCCTTTGAAAGACTGCAGCTTTTTTTCCTGAGCCTGTGCAGAACCAGCACTTCTGCTCAATGTGGAATAGGAGGCTAGCAGTGCTTTCCTAACTAGCCTTGAGCAGTCCTTGTCCTGCCTGGAATCAAGGATTCATACTATGTTTGCCCTTTGCACAGATGTGCAAGTTAGGTGGGAAGGCTCCTTGACCCATTCCCTCCACCGCGCACACCCATGCTGGAACAGACACCTTCCATTCTGACAAAATAGCAGCCTCTCTGTCAAGGAAGGGACTCATCTGCCTACTCCACTGGAACATCTCACAGTGAGAGGAATTGACTGCAGCTTGGGATGGAAAGAAAGACAGAAAGGAAATCCCGAAGGCCTAGGCACATTTTGACATTTCCTGGTCATGTGGAATATGGGAATATAGATTGCCCACAAATTGCAGCAGTCATGTGTCCAGAACCCAAATCAGGCATGACACAAAACATCACAGACCAGAAAGTGACATTTATAAAATGAGAAGAGGATTCATGCCAGAGTTTCTGCAGGAAAAGTTCTCTAAGCTCTGCAGAAAAATCTCCTCAACATTCAATACAACAGTGCCAGTGCTGTGGGCTCCTAAACTTCTATCTTATCCCTTTTTATATTACTTAAGAAAACTGAATGAGTCATTTAACCTGCTCCTAACACAGACATTTTCATAAAAAATGAAAACTAACATCCCAGTGTTGCAGTGTATCTAGGACTCTATTGACACTACACAAAAGATAAATGAGAAGCTTGGTTGAAAACCACAGGTTACAGCTTCTGTTTCACTGCTGACATTTGTTTCTGTTTTTAATACCAGTATAAAATCTTTAAGCCATCAGTAAAACCCCAGCCTGGCCTTTTCTCTCTGTTGAAGCCCTTGGCACATTCTGGAGCTGCACACTGAAGCCACTGATGTTCACTCAGAAATGGAATTGATGTGTTCAGTGCCAAATCCTGCTTGTGTTTCTTACTCAGGAGTCAGTGGAATTACTTGATAAAGAGGGGAGCAGGATCCAACCTCATGTTAGAACAGCTGTGCTCTAATTTAGGCAACTGCTACAGCATGGTGTTTGAATATTTTTCCATAATGACTTGACCCCATCCCCGTTACCCATCCAAACGCAGTTAGAGACACTTTTGGCCACAAGTAGGTTGGACTGGTGATTAGCAAAGTTTGACACTTTGTTATCCTGCTGTTGTGGACAGGCTCTGAGACAATGTAGCTCCCTCCAGTTGGCGGACTCCCTTTTGCTCACTTGGGGCTTGATTCCCCGACCACTGATGTCTGTGAGAGTTCTGCTGTAGGTTTCAATGGAGGCAAGACCAGGAACTTGGTACAGTAGATACCTGGAGCTCACAAACATTCTGGTTGGAGTCTCATCTGCTACAGTATTAGGGCAAGTCCAGTCACTGGATGAGAGTTTGTACTAGCAGCCCACATTCACTTGAAGAGTCTGGTTGCAGGTATTTCTTTCTTGGAATATTAAAATGCTGAAGGTATTTTTCTCCCTAGACTACCCCAAAACATTTTATTTAAAAAGCTGATTTTGGAAACCACAAAAGACGACAGCCCTGCTACAGCCCAGAACTGCTTCCACATCAAAGCCATCTTCTTTTTCTGCCAGATTTATCAAGTTTTGATTCTTATCCCTCCTGACAACCTAAAACACCACAAGTATTTACAGTGGTGTCCAACATACACCTCCTTTCCTGCTTGAGCACTGTATACAACAGCACTTCAGTTGTGAGGCAAATACAGTTTCCCTTTTTTCCCCCCTTATGGTCTCCTTGGCAGTATACACTTAAGCACCCCTGGCCAGTCCACTTGTGCAACCTTTGGCAGCAGAGAGTATGACATTCCTCTCTCTTTCAGTCTGATCCCAATTCTCCTTGTGTGGAGTGGCAAGTGTTTCAGGGGCACCTGAGGGCACCTTACTGCTGTGGTTCTTAAATTCTAGGTCATGCAACTTCTTAGGGGTTGGCACATTTCTTGGAGGGTAGAAGTCACAAACACTATTATTCTTTTTAATTAACTTATGTTTCAGCTCCTATTAACCCCTTACCAATATAGGTGTTTCCCACTGACATAGCTTTTGCTGCTCTCATAGGTGGGTTTTTTATGCCAATGGGAGAGAGCTGTAAGCTGTAAGCAAGCCCCTGCATTACAGTGGACTGGGTCACCTAAAGGAAAGAAAAGAGTTCTGAGGTAAGTTTGAGGGGTTTGTTAGTGGTGAGGCTGGCAGGGATGATGCAGCCATAGACAAAACAGCACATTTCAAGGAACACATCAGCAGCAACCACCCTCACCCTAGGGTATTTTTCTGCTCTTTTGGGACATCAGTGCCTATGTTTTCAAAAGCAACTAGTGATATTAGCTGCCCAGCTTGCGACACCTTAAAGGGGTTTGATTTTCAAGCAGGGTGATACATATAAGGGGCTGAGAGTCAGGAATGCTGACTACAGGCTTTGTGAATTTCTAGGTAGAAATAAATGACATTGGTGTATTTTGGTTCATCTTCTGTCTTTTTAACTCTTGTGTTTGGCAGCGTTCAACAGCGTGTAGGAATCTGCTACCTTGATGCTCTGGGCCCACTCTCAGTGAACCTATGTGTAAGATAAGGTAGCCCCTAACAGATAACATCCAAGCCACATCACAGTGGTTTCTTATTACTTTTCTGCTCTCTAGGATTAAAAGAGCTTCCATGTCTCACTGAAAGGCTGCTGGAGCACTACATATGCATTCACAGAAGCTGTCCCAGACCTTAACTTCTATCGTAAATAAATGAAATTCCACCACAGAGCATTGACACAGACTTAGCATTGCCCTGATACCACTAAGTCTGGCCCTTGAGGTGGGACTAAAAATCAGAAACAGAGCTAAGGATGAACAGGGTAGCTTCAGACAAACCAAATATGTGGGTGCTTGGGTACTGAGTATAAGAATTCTCAAGCTGCATTCACTTCCATTCCTGCTGTCAGAGGAGGAGACAATTGACTACTTCACCTCATTTTGAGGGTCCTTTTGTAGCTAGGTCTTTGTCACATTCCAGCGTCCAATCCAGACCACTGAGGAGTTGTGTCACCACTTACTCCTCAGCGTTGGGTGCTTCACAATGTTTTGCTGTTGTAGCTCCCAATCAGGGCCCCTCACAAACAGCCTAACAGTCACACTCAGAGTCTGTGTATAGCTGGAGTCTTGCTCCAACAATGCTGACCTCAGCATCCTGTCAGCAATGCTCCAGTCACTCTGGCTTCCAGCAGCCTTGGTTACTGCAGGGTGACCCTTTAACATACTCCCAGGTCCAAATTTTCCCAAAACATGTGTTCTGCACTGTCCAGCACTCTCCTGAACAGTTCAGATATTAAAGGTAAATTAAATATTTCAGTTCAGATATTAAAGCGTAAATTAGAACATCCATCAGGTTGACCTGATTTATATAGAAAGCCAGCTCTAGCATATCTGGGTGCAAAGGTGGTGAAAAGCCGTCTTTGTCTCCCACTTCCCAGGTCCTGTAGGAAGCACAGGTCAGCCAGATAAGCCCTTGTATTTCTGTACTGGGAAGCCTGCACTCAAACTCCTGATCCAATTACTGCTGAACATAGGGGCTTGTCATCTGGATCAAAATCAGAACTTTCCCATACTGCCAAGTAGTCAGGTGGCTTATTATCATTTTATGCTCCAAGCTCAGATCGAGAACATTGGCTTGGGGCTACCTTTCCACTTAATCTCTTTCCTCCCCTTGAGACTTCTAGCTAACGTCTCTTATAAGGACTTTCTTAAGATCTTCAGGACAGTCTTTCCTTCCACTTTATTCTGACTTCTCTCTGTTGTGACTCCCTGTTAGAAAAGTGTTCTCCTCTATTCTAAACTGTCCAGTCCAAGATGCAGTTGCTCTGACTCATGTCTGCATTTCACACTAGTGTAAGATTCAGTTCAGTGCAACTAGCAAAGATTGAATCATCCATTTAAAGTTCTACATGCACTCCCAGGTGTTAGCTATTAGAGATTAAATTGGTCACATGCCCTAAGGCACATTGCGCATATGCTAAAGAGATTTACAATGAGGGATTCCACATCTGGATTACTTTACTTGTCACAATTCTAAAAAGACAAGAAGGATGTCATGAGAAAGAGGAGAAAGTTCTGGAAGCTTTCACATGGTTATTGTTGCTAGGAAACCATCTCCTGGGTATCTACATGTCCAGTATCCCTGATTCTCAGACAATGCTACATGGACTGTGACCCAAAGAAGAAAAGTGCCAAAAAATACTATTTTAGAGCACAAACTCCTCAATAAAAGCATTCCAAGGGATCTCAAATGCTATTTTGGCTTAATTTTTGGACTAATTTGCAATTTAAGGTTGTACAAATGGTATAAGGGAAGAGAAACAGCCTTGTCTATCTGAGGTGCTTATATATCCTGCACAACTTTAGAACTTCACCATCTGATGTATATATCCTCACAACCCCTCTGAGAGGTAGGGCAGCACTATTTCCCCCATTTTACAGGTGTAAAAATGAGACACAAAGTGACTGAGACCAAGGTTGTCAAAAGTAATTTTGGTGTTTAGCTCCCAATTAAATCAAGTGACTTGCTCAGGATCACACAGGAAGTCTGTAGTTGTGCTGAGTATCTACAGCCCTAGGCTAGTGCCCTAATCACTGAACCACCCATCCTCTCTTATTACTTAAAAAAAAAATTGAGGAATATTCTGTTTTCTGAGCTGTCCACAGGCCGTCTGAGTGTAAACCAAAGATTAGAGCAGTAATCCAGGAGACAGAATTGATTGAGTGTAGTCCCAGCTCTGTTCCTGATTTGCAGGGTAGCTTTAGACATGTCACATCCCCAATTTGTGCCTCTGTTTCCCCATCCTAAACAATCTGGCTAATATCTGCTTTCCAAGGATATTTGTGATGCTTTTGTGTAGAACCAGTAAATATAATCCACATCAATATCTGCAGGAGGCAGTTGTGATTGGGGCGGGCAAGCATAAATTTAGCTCTTTTTATTTTCATATCATGTGACCTGTGCAAAGTCTGCTTCGGTCATGGTTTCTTGCTGTATTTCCTCCTCCCCCATCACTGGAAGCTTTCACATAGACTTCAGCAGAAAAACTGTCAACAGTTTGTCAATGGATCAAACCCCTTCAGACGTTGTGTACAAGTTTCAATGCTATTTTCACATTCACTTCCTTTCTTGTTTCCGTGCAGATAACCCTTTGATGCTAGTGAATCAATTTGGACAGCAGACACACAATCCACATTTGGGAGAATTTTTCAACAGCTGTGTTCATGACCATGACTAGTTTGGCATGAAGGACGTTTCTTTGACCTAATGTGGCATCTTATCTTGATTTGCAGTGCTTCTTTTTAGGGAAAAGATTTTTATAAAAAAGAGATAAGGCTTTCAAAATTCTGTGTTTTACCTTCATTTAATCCCTTTGACTACTTTCTGTGCAATAGTCCAACCCCATAAACTCTTACTACTGGTTATAGTGCTTTCTCCTGGTAATAAGAACACCCTACAGTAGTAAATGTTTGCATAATTAGGTCTTAAGAAAAAATAAAATCCATCCAAAGTCTGTGTTGATTTTCTACAATCCAAACTGTTATAGCAAATTGAATTTGGATCCAAACTTCCCTAGAGCTTGACAAGGTTCAGATCCAATCTGAGTATCATCTCCAGTAGCTGGAGGTAAAGTGGACATGAACAAAAGCACCCACCACTCTTTTTTGGGGATGGCAGGGGGTGAGAGGAAGGGAGGAGAGGGCCTATTGTTGTTTATCCCAGGCTAGATTATGAGTGGTGCTGTCCAACATAAGTAAGATTATCACAATCTGGCCCATAACAAATATTTATAAAGCATAGTGCTATTCAAAAACCAGGGAACCAGTATTCAGTCCTACTTGTTCAGCGCTGAAAATAAATCCGCGCTACACAATATGACAGTGCATTTTCTATACCGTCAGTCTACAGTATCTGTTTTTTAGATTTTTGTTCTACATCTATGGAAAAGCAATGCTGACGACTGTGATTAGTGATTCTGTGTTTCCAGCCAGCCCGCAGGGCCTCTTTCTGCAGCACTTTAATTTCAGATTTGTCATCCTGCTTGGCAGACCTGAGGGAGTGGGAGGCAATGTGTTCTGCTTTGGGGGCAGCCTTGGAACACTCTCAGAGCAGCCATTACAGATTGGTCCTGGACCGATACTGCAGGAAGCCCTAGCCAGCCCTCCTGGCTGGAGGAAGTATTGGCACAGAGACTCTCTCCAGGGAGGAAGGAGGGAACAAACAAACAAACAAACAAAAAACAATTGGGGGATGTCTTCAGGGAGCTTTACTCAGCTAAGCTCAAAGACAGTGAAAGCTCATCGGGGATGGGAGGAGACCACATGCTTGCTGGTAGCAGTGTCACTTCTGCAGGGGTCTGCATCTGACAGATTTTTAAACCATCCCCAAACATATAGCAGAAACTGAAACTGTTCACTAAGGTCCAAGTGGATATAATGCAGATTACAGGCCCAATCCTACAGACCTTCTCAAGCAGTACTCCATGTGAATATAGCACAGCAGGCTCAGGCCCGAGGAACGCTAGGCATACCCACTGTTTGGAAGGATAGAACAGGGAGGTTTATAGAAGAGAACAAAAGATAGCGAAGAGACATTTTCCTGTCCCAAAGCTTAGGATTTAGAGATTAGGCTTTTAGGGGTTTGCCACGCCCTCAGAACTGCTCCCAAAACCTCAGGGGTTGTTCTGCAGCAGTGACCATAGCAGGTACTGTGGCCATGGGTGCCAGAATGATGAAAGTGACATTGCAGAAATGACTCCTGGGCTGGCAGGTCCCATGTGGGGCCGCTCTGGAACCTCCACTTTGCCTAGATTCACAAAGTAGGGCACATGTCATCTGCATCATTTAGAAACCAGTTCTCAGTTTCTCCGGTTTTGAAAGATTTTCCCTGTTTGTGAGAAATTCCCTGTCACTTGGGTTTTCAGCCTGGCAGTCAGAACTATCGCTGTGGAAGTAACTGAATATTTGGCTCAGATGCATGTCCAAAAACACTGAGGGGAAAATTCACCGTGGGTCAACACAAAAATCTTTCAAAATTTGGAGCATACCAAACTGTCAAAAAGAAAGTTTCATTTTGATTTTGAGGTTTTTAAGATGTTTTAAAACATTTTTAATTAAAACGGAGGGAAATTCTAAAATGAAACCCTTTTCCAAAACAAAATGTTTCCTTCTGGAAGTGCCAGAGCAAGCTGTTCCAACATTTCCAAAATATTTCTCTTTTTTTCCCACCTCCCCCACCCCCAACCAAAATAATTTGCCAAACTAGACCCAAGTTCTTGAATTGTTTTGGATCACCTCAAATTTGGATTTATTTTCTCAAAAAAGGGTTTCATCCGGCTCTAGTCAGGACCATGGTAGCATGCTATACCTCTCCATTGTTCCCTGTGGGAAGAGGTGGGCACTGATCGGGTCGCAGAATCCACAGTACAGCTCCTCTGGCTATGCTATTCAGAATCTCCATCCTCTTTTGATGGGGAGTTAAACAGTCCAAACAAAACGTTAATACATGCTTCAGCAGCACACAAAAAGCAGAGCCTAGGCTTTCAGGAAGCCAAAAGAAAGGAAAAAGGAAAAGTACCAGTCCTTTACCTTTCTTCCAGGAGGACCTGGGCAGCCAAGGCTCTCAAGCCATTTCACCACTCAGCAATCCTTTCTTCCAGGGAACTCTGAGTTGCAGTTCTCCTTCAGAGCACCATCCTCCATTGAGCAGTGATCCTCCCTTTAAGGACAGCCCATCTCCAGGCTTGATAAACCTCACAGGCGCATGGGGGTTGGGCCGATTGTGCCCAGAGGTGCTCTTTAACTCTTTCCTGGCAGGTGGGGATCTTTCTTTCTAGCTAAATGGATGGAAGGCCCCAAAACTTTCTTCTGTTGTAACATAGGATCACAGACTGAGAAGCTGAGAACCACTGCCCTGTAATTATAATGGGAAATAACCAGTAAGATGTTTCCAAACTAAAGAAAACTTTTAAATGTAATCACAGTATTTCAGGAGAATTCAGAAAGCTTTAATCAGATTTAGAGGAGAGTTACATTTTTCATTCAGGATCAAGTCAAGCATCATCAGCTTCTTTCACGCTTTCCCCCCGTTTTCAGGCTACAAGTTTTGAAAGATTTTTTCAAGTCTCCATTTTTCCTGAGTCTAGCGTGGTCTTTAATCAAGAATCTTGTCAGAACTTTGGATTTCTCCACATTATTTCACAGTCTTTGCACATCAGTATTATTTTCTACCTGTTCGGTTTTTGTGTCATTAGTGACGAGACAAGGACTCAATAGAAGAATAAACTTTCTTTCCAAGTTCACTATTGCATCAAAAATACTATACTATTAAATCCAATTTAATTAGTCATGACCAGCTTTGAATGTAGACAATGTTGCCTGTGCAGCTTAAGAAAGCTCCATCGATACATTCTCCTACAACATCTAGGAATAAGAATTTCTCCCTTAGGTTCCTGTTTCCTATTGATCTGGGGTAAGTCAAGAGTTAAAGATTTCTCCAACAAATCCATCTCCTACTGGCTTTAGGTTGAAGCTTATAAGCCATCCTGTGACTTTCCATGGGGTATAGGCTCAACAACATTCAACAAGTTCAAGATTCAAAATTCCCAAACTAACTCCAAAAGTATATAACCCCCATTATATGAGCTCAACTGAGGCCAAAGAAAATTAAAGTGGTATTATCAACCAGACTTAAAATCAAGCCTCAAACCAGAACAAATTAGATAGTGTGCAGCTGATCTTAACTCAATAGTCAGCAGAACTCTGATAGTTCCCAAACTCAGAAAGGCAGAAAAGTTGTTAGCCTGATAAATTCAACAGAGCAAAACCAAGCTTTACCCAGTGCCAAAAACAAACAGAAATTGCTCATTGCTTAAAAATTAATGCCTCACAGCCAGCAAAGACCGTTGAAGAGATCCCAACAGCTAGCACTCCATAATGAGAGCTACCACTTCCGCTTCTGTCAGGGACAGGAAGTCCAAAATTATGTGGAAATGACCATAATAATTAATAAAGCAACAGTTTTTTAACTTCAGAAGAGGTTCAGGTTTGGTTCAGATTTTGGACAACTTTTTTAGTTTTTTTAAAATTTTATTTCAACCATTCACTCATCCGTAGGATTTACCACAAAGAAGAGAAATAGTGCAATTTGCATGAAAAGTCCAGTGCTTCAGCTTTGAATTCAACAAACAGAACTGCTGTTTTATATACAAATTCAGGAGAGTTTTCATAGTTGTTGTGTATGTTCCTATGAAGCCATGATGCATTTGGTGCTTGGAGTAGTGCACTTTACATTTCTAGGCATTCTTCAAGTGTACAGAATTCTGCTGCCGTTTTGTTCGTGAAGCTCCATACAGCCGGCGTGTGAAGAGAGACACACACTGTGCTTTTTCCTGGAGATTTTTGTTCTTTCTTGTCCTGTTCTCTTAATACTGATTTCTCACTGTGTATGGAAAAAAACATAAAATGTTTCCACAGATAAATGTCTTTTCCCTTCCAGATGCTGTAATTCTGTAGTTCCCTCTGAGCACCCGTATTCCATAAAAGTTGCCATTAAACCAGTTCTGCTCTGTAATATGATACATTCCAGGGTGACACTTTTAGCAAAGAAAAATCAGGTCCTGGGAAAGGCAACTGTTAGGCTGGTTGATAACAGGCATTGGTATAGTTTATTAATGGGTACCAAGACTTCGCCCAGCCGTGCCTGTAAGGAATGAAACCACCACCACAGTGGCATATGGAAAATAAGTTACACTGACTGAAAAACATAAATCTGTCCATTTTAACTGAGCTCATGATGGATTCTCTCTCCCTGAATTCCATCCCACCAGAGACTCTCTACCAGCATGTCAAGCTTTTCATAAGTAGTGATGAACAACAACATTTTGTGTTTGCAGATCATGAAGTGGGGATTTGTTTTGCAACACCAAAACTAAGGTTGGTTTGGGGATTTTTGTCTCATTTTACTTAAACCCCCAAAATTCAGGTGTGTGGGAGATTGAACAAAGAATTCTCTTCTATAGCCTCTTTTGTTTGGTAGCTGCAGCTGTTGTTCTCTATATGGTCACCCTGGATTTAATTAATGTGATAAGGTGCAGAAGCATTGGCTATTAAATTATTTAATGAACATTTAAAGCCTAGTCACATTTTATCCTCTGAAGTATATCGTCTATGTTTTCTTTTCATGAGCTGTTCCAATATTTTTCTCTCTATCTTAGGGTTTGTGCTAGCTCCCATCACAGTAGCATCTGATTGCCTCCCACTTGAATTAGATGGGCAAGACATGGCTCCTAGTGGATCGCATGGAGTCTTCTACTTTTCTCTGGTCCCCAATTACAGGGTCCTTTCTTAAGGATTTGTGGGTATTTCATGTGTTTTGTTTCTTCTTTTTATTTTTTTCGGGAGGTAGGGGACAAAGGTTGAGTTTTTGGTTGTGTCTTGGGGTCTTTTTGCTACATATTATTGCCGTGTTTCATACTTTTTTGATATTTAAAAATAATAGAAGTAAAGAGAGCAATTCAATCATAACATCTGCCACGCCAGGACTTGCTCCCTCAGAAATCAGCCTTCATTAGTTATATAAATACACTCACTGATGTGGATAAATTCCACTCTTAAGATATATGTGCTCAATCTGAAAAACAGAATATTTAATTAAAATATAGAACACAAAGAGATTATTTATTACAGTTGCAGTGTGTGACTATGATACAGTAGGATTTAGAGCCATACTGGACTATAGCTCACCCCAGCAACAAAAGTAGTACCAAACTGGAGTGACCAAACTAATTCACTCACATTCTAGGAACTGTGCTTTGTCTATACGGCAGCAAGACCATGGTTGTCCACAGCTGAGGAAGAGGCTCAGGGACACATTGTTGATATCCCTTGTTCATAAGGGACAACTATTATTCATTTTGTGGTAGGTACTGCCCAAATAACTCATAATTTAATTAAAATCAAACAAACAACAGGCAAAAGAGAGGAATGAAATATACAATCAAAGCAATATGTTTGTTTTAAATGGGTATCAACTTTTTTAAACTGGCCCTCTACCCAGGTGTTACCGTTAGATATTATGGGAGAAGTAGGTCTCAAAAAGGGATTTGAAGGAGAGTGGACTTATAGACTAATTCAGGGAGGGTGTTCCTTGGTACGCACTGGTTCAGACGCAAGCGCATAGGTAGATAGTATAAACTGATAAATGGGATCAAAACTAGCATTGATGGAGGAATCCGATGGTGGAGGTGAACCAGGATTGGAGGCAGTTGGGTGGGGTTGTCTGATTGGATAGAGTGACAAAAGAACCAAAAGGTGAAGGAAAGAGTGAAGTGGAGAGAATCAATAAGGATCCCTTGAGGGAGCAGAGTGACAGCAGAGAAACTGCTGGGGGTGGCTGAGAAGTGATGTACTAATGGATTGGAAGCCTTAAAAGGGAAGGGCAGAGAGACAAGAGGGTAAGTTTGCTGAAGCAAATGAAGTGATAGTCAAAGAGAGGGAATGTGGTGCTGCAATGATCAGAATAGGAGCAGTGTTTAGGGAAGACAAGAGTGAAGGGCCATTTTGGTGAGTGAGATTGTTGATCCAGGGCTGAAGGTCAAATGAAGAGGTGAGGGAGCAGAGGTAGGAGGCTAAGGGGTCAGACAAGATGTCAGTGCAGAAGGACAAGTCATCAAACTCACTGAGGATAAGGGTGTGACGAAAAGAAATGATCCACCCTGCTATTGTGTCTAGGGAAGCAGGTAGAAACCTGAGCAAGGGGCAGAGACATGGCAAACAAGGATGCAGTGCTGGGACAGGATTATCATGAGTAAAATGGGTTAGCGTTGTGAGACATACAGAATATAAATAGATTGTTGGGCTTTTAAAAGTCTAGCAGGTTCTCTCTGATGGCAGCCCCCACCCATCCACACCCCATTGCAATGAATGGCTCCATTCATTCCAACTGGAGTTTTGTGGGTATTAATTTTAGAATCTCTTGTAAAACAAAAATTCATTGGAGGCCCATACCCCTTGACTCACCCATTTCCTGAGAGTTGCCTTGAGATCAGAGGATTCTTGGTATATGCCCTCAGGAAAGGGAAGAGCCCAGCTCACAATTCTGGGGAGGCTACAAAAAAGTCATTAATCAGTAAACTACCCCTGACCACACAGGCAAATGTCTCACAGAGTCCTCTTGTTTGCGTTTGTCAGTGCAGCCTCCATTCAAGAGATCCGTTACTCTTTCTACAATCTAAACATTCGGCATTAGTTTTACCTTACAAGGAATATTAGGGTTTAAGCATTCAAGTTTAAAATTCAGAAAGAAAATTGCAGTAATTATTTTATAGTAGAGGGGGAGATTTGGGGAATTCTTTAAAATATGCAGATTACTGATTGCAGACATTTTTGAAAGAAGTTGCTACATTAGCCATGAAATCCAATGAGACCATGGTGGCACAATATTAAGCAGCAGTCAGCGATGGTCAGGCAGCTGCTGTGCTGAGACTGCTGCTTATCACACTGACTGGCATCGTCCAGTTGTTTTCTTGTGCTCCTGCCTCTGTCTGTATCCAGCTGTTGTTCCTTGTCTTATAACTAGACTGTAAGATCTTTTTTTGGGGGGGCGGGGGAGCAGGGGCGGCGCAGGGACCATCTGTTTGTTCGGTGCTTAGCACAGTGGTGTCCTGGTTCATGAATGGGGCTCCAAAGCATTACCATAAAATAGAAAAATAATAGTTCTGGTGAGGTTCTAAATGCTATATATCTGTCTGTCTAGATAGATATCTGACATGCAAAATGCACATAAAACATAAAATGAATGTTATTGTTATGTAGCATTCTTATCATACAGTATCACAAAAACATAAAATGGAGTCTTTGAACACAGGGTTTGTTAAAAAAAAAGGAACTAAATAGCTTTTATGAGAAGAGTAATGAAATAAAGATCCTTTCATCTCTTAGATAACGGTTAAATTCTGACTATGCTGGGAATGAAAGCTGCTACTTGATGGTTGCTCAGTCTATGCGAAGTGGTTTTGGTGTCTTTCATCCCTTCCACATGACAAGGTGCATCCATAAGAAAAGCTGTCATCCCTACAGTTGGATAAAAAAGATTTGGGATGCTTTTTTTTTTTAAACAAAAAATGAAAAGTAGCCCTTTTTTCTAAATGAAACTTTTCACCAAAAATTTGTTTCATTTGAAGTTTCTCAGTTTTTCAACAAAGAACCAAAACCAAAGTGTTTCAGTTTTTGCAAAATGGAAACCAAAACCATTACTGCGTTGGCTTATTCCTCCTTTCAGCACTTTCTTCCCCTCTTCCACCTTTCCTCCCCCACCACCCCTTTTTTTCTCCATTTTGCTACTGAGTGGGAAGAATGGGAGAGGGGAAGGGAGAGAAAAAGGGAGAAGTTTTGGCAAAAAAACGCCACAAAACGAACATGAAAAGAGTGCAGAGAATTTAAAAAACCTGAATGTTTTGACCAGCTCTACTCATCACACTTAGCACTAATTGTTGGTACAGTCTCATGAGGGAGGAAGGGGCTGGAGAACAAACTGTCCCCTCTCCAAAAGGATTTCTTCAGGTGAGGTTAATTCACAAGGGAGGAGATAGAAGCTAACACTGCCATTTCCTGTGCTGTTCTCGGGAATAAAGGGGTTTGGTCAGGAGGTTAGTCAAGCTAACCCCTTTCTGGAGTGCTCAAACGGCACTGGGGAAAAAATTATCAAACTAAAACCAAGCAGGCATTTTCACCCTCAAACAAGACTAAAATTGTTTTCTTCTGCTCAAGATCGCTGATGTTTTAAGTGACTTTGTTTCTGGCTCTGTTCTTCAAACAGAGTCTCTAACAACAGACCTGACCTCTATGGCAGTGACTCAGCAAAGGAGTTATTAGTATCACTTCACCTTGCAAATGGAAAAATCATTCTGTTCCCTCTTTACCTGCTCATAGCAGTTTGTGGTAGGTTAATTATGTATCGTTCCCAGTTGTTCCACTAATCACACATACAATAAACTCCAGACAATCTGTAGCTGAATAGAGGTCATTGTGTGGTACTCCTGCCTTTTAATTGTACAGCCTGAATCCCATTCAATAAGCCCATCAGCTTTAGACCTAAAAGCACAAGGGTCAAGTGATTCTGGCAAGCCAATTGACTTAATATTTGTACAGTGCTTTTGAAGATGTGTTGTCTAGAAGTGCTAAGTAGAAGGGAGTAGATCTATAAACAAAGCACAGGAGAATTTGATTTACATGTGGCTGATTTAAAGTATATATTTAAAGGACACACTAAGGAACTCTTTTCTGAAGAATCAGGAACTTACCCTCTCACCTCCAAAACCCAATGAACAGGAAAACTTGCATGTAGGATTGATTGCTAACCTCACCTGCACTTTCACATTTGTCCTCTTTTATAAATAAATGCTTTTCATTGCTTTTTAGGCAAAGTATAACAGATCTCGCAGAGTTTATTACAATTATAACGAGGGTATTGAGTTGCAGGACTACCTTGGCATTGTTAAGCTCCCTGATCAGGGTTTTGTGACAATGCCGATCAAATGTTTGGAAATCTTGCTCAGCCAGAACATTGTCTATTAGCTCTCCCTGTTTGCAAGTGCTCTGAGTTATTGTGTAAAAATAAAGTTCCTAAAATTAAACTGTGGGTGGCTAAGAAATGCCAGCTATTGGATAAGGTGAAAGTGATTTCTCTTCAGATCTGCGCAAAAGTGATAGGGACTTCAGAAGAAGAGCGTTCTATTCCCCCACTTTAGTCATCAAGAACTCAAAGTTTAATAGGATTCAAAAAAAGGATCCGACATTTATATGGTTAACAAGAATTTACATCAGCAAGAAATAAAAATAACTTGCAAAACAGAATTTTGGAAAGGATATAAACCCTCATGCTTCAGGACATAAGGCAACCTCATACTAGTATGGTCAGGTAGAAACTGCCTGTGGGTGGTATAGCCCATAATCACCCACTCTATGGGTTCCTGTGCCTTCCTCTGAATCATCAAGTATCGGCAACTGTCAAGTCCATTGAGCGAAATTTGGGGCCATGGTACATTATGTTGACTAAATCACCTTCCCCTCTTATTTCAATTTATTTACACAGATGCTGCAGATGTTTAGGGAGGCCCTCAGAGCTCAGTACAATTTCTCCACTATCCCTTCTTCTTCAGTTCTGGTCACTATCAGAAATAGGATACTGGAATTAGTGGCTGATTGGTCTAATCTGGTATGGCAATTCCTTTGTTCCAAGGACAGAACCATGACTGGGGAGGCTGCAGATAAACATATCACTTACAGGTGGGTTGGAGAGCTGTTGGGATGGAGCATACAGAACCTACCACAGCCTTCCCTCTCCCTGAATGGTCAGGGCAAAATAATTCCTAGACCATATCTATAGATTTTAGTACATAAAACAGAATATAGGGAGAGAAAGCAGGGCCAGGAAATAACAGAAGGTGTTGATCTCTGTAACCCAAAGCACCGCTGAACTCACACCCCACACACTACTGAAATAATCTTTGTACAAAATATGCCTTGTGACATATCATTTGAAAACTAGTAACTCACTGGTCAATAATATCATTGTGAAATGTATGTAAAGTTATGAATTTCCCTTCTATGGTGCTACTTGTTCAAAACCAGACAGCCTTGCCCAAGCAAAAGTTGTTAAACAGGCCTATCCTAAACAAAGAAATATGTGTTTACCTCAGATTACATATACATAGAGAACAGAGTCATCAAGGGAGCAGGAGGAGGAGATGGCAGGGAGCAGAACAATTTGCATTTCAGCAAATGCACATGTGGAGAAACGAGCCTGGAGCCTCCTCCACCTCCAGACTGCATGTCACCTTCCTCCCTACTTGAATAAGCTCTACATTGAGGGATAGCCTGCAGAAGACTCCGCCTCAGAGATTCGATGGACTATAAAAGAAAGGGGCAGAGAATGCCGACTTGTCTCTTTCCCCTAAGAGGACAAAGGCACCAGCACCAGGTAGTCCTCTGACTGAGGAGAGGGTCAGCCACCACCTTGTTGGCAGGCTCTGGATGAGAAAGGCTACCTTGAAGAAAGTGTGTGTTTTTGCACTTTTATTTGTTTGTAACCATTTCTAACTTCATCTTTTATACTTGAACTCACTTCTTTTGTTAATAAACTTCTTTTATGATTAAACTAAACCTACAGTGCTGAGTTTGTGTTAAAGAGAATGTCAATGCCAATTAATGTGGCACACTGGTATGTTTTGTCTCCTTAAAGGAGCAAACAAATCCTATTATTTCTCTGAACTGTCCAGGAAAGGGCTGGATGTTGCAGAGCATACACTGTGGGGAAAATTCAGGACTGGGGGTGTGGTAGAGGTAACCTTGCAAGTAGTAACCAAGATTGCTGGAAGCCGGAGTTGGGCTGTAGTCAGACTGCTGAGGTCGGAGCTGCTGAAC
The DNA here is from genome assembly GCA_007922305.1 of Dermatemys mawii. Classification (NCBI taxonomy): domain Eukaryota; kingdom Metazoa; phylum Chordata; order Testudines; family Dermatemydidae; genus Dermatemys; species Dermatemys mawii. Next base: position 2,773,762 of record ML677329.1, read on the forward strand.
CAGGGCTGTCTAGCACACAGACAAACAGTGACACAATCTCTCAGAGGTCTGGATTGCACCCCTGACCACACCAGTCTCTGGCTAGTGATTAGCTCCTTGGGGCAGCTGTGTTTGTACAGTATCTATCATAACAGGGTCCTGTTCATTACTTGGGCTCCTAAGCACTATAACAACACTACTGATAAATAATAATGAGTTATTCTTGTTTTATGCAATGTACAGAACATGCCCTGCTGAATTTGCTGCAAGTTTCAGTAAAGAGTTCAGTTCTAATACAGAGTCTTCAATTCTCCTGCTTAATGCAAAAAGTGTATTGGGGGGAGCAACCTGATAGTTGCACTTATTGTATTCATTCCCCTAACTCGTCTGTATCTGAATCATGGACCGGATGTGACTAATACATTAGTCTTAGAAGTTCCTACTTCTGGAGATGAGACTTTGCTCATTATGTCATAATTTTCCTTGCCTGCCACTTCTCAGGTTCACACTATGGGAATCCAAAATCTAAACTGCTCAGACAAGAGTAGATTGATCTGTTATGATTATTTAAACTATAGGGGACATTTCATATTATGTCATCTTATAGTCCTATGACAAAGTTACGGTTAAGGATTAGTGAAATAAATGAGACTGAAACACTGCAATGGTCCATTTGGGGAATTTCTCTCTTTCATTGCTTGACAACATAATTTAGCACTTTGTACTTAGAGAATTTTATTTCTGGGAGTTAAAAGATTCCTCTCCTCCCCCCCCCCAACCCCAAATGATGTGAAAAAGGATTGAATTTAGGAAATGATTAATAGATCATATATCCTCCACAAAGTCTTAGTGAAATGATGCAGCTGCACTTACCAGAGTCTTAGATCTGAAACAAATCAACAAAAATAGTTAGCCTCAGTCGACAACCTCCGAAAACTAATAAACTTAGCATTATAAACAGCCTGTCAGAATGGGTAACAGCTGCACGAGACAAGAAAAGGACATCATTGCCACTTTGTACCGTAGTGAAGCAGTACGCTTGTGCCCTGTACTGTAATGTACGAGAGAACGACAAGTTAAAACGTTTCTCTTTATTCATTCGTTTTCCAGCAATAGTGTATTAAAAATTTTGGGGCACTGCTTTTTGGTGCCCCCAAATCTTGGCACCCTAGGCAGCCATCTAGTTCGCCTAGTGGTTACACCAGCCCTGGGTCCAGCTACTACCAGTGCTGAATTGGGAAGAGCTGGCCACTACTTTTCCCATTGCAGAGAAGGGAGGATGAGGCAAGCGGAGAAAGGGTTTTAAATTAGATGCCTTGCCTTTCAGTGGAGTGGCAGGTTTGGCTATATTATAATAATCTGTTTGGTAAAGAGGCTACAGAGACAGGCTGGGTGTTTTCTTCTGGGAATCAGTCACAAGGATAGAAAGCCTCTTCAGCCTGCAGGCTTCAGCCAAGCGATTTTTATGTAGCCAAGTGACAGGGATGTCTCTTAAAACCTTCCCCTCTTCTCCTGCTCCTCTCCCTCCCTCATTCCCATCAGACATGTGCAGTGTTTCATGAGTGCAGCAATAGTGGGACTCCAAATGGAGCTCACCTTTGCCATTGCACTGAGCTAGAAGCAATACCTTCTTCCCTCAGACACTGCGACCACCACTCAGAGGAAGCAGGTCATTAGATATTCTTTGAAATGTCCTCACTTCATCTGCAGGGAGATGGTAGATATTCAATTATAGGTGGAGCTGGAAGAATCACTCTTTAAGCCCAGAAAGGGAGACTGGGACTGGCAAGGCAAGGAGCAGGGAATTGAATCTGGGTCTTCTGAGTCCCGAAGTAGCACCCTGACCACTGGAACCTCATTGGTTTCTTCCTCATACCCTAGATTTGTAATTCAGAGTCAAGTTGCATGTTTGCATTAAAACCAGGTGGGTATCACCTAATTTTAAGCCTTACTGTAAACATTGTGTACGTATCTTGTACAAATTCACCTGTAAGTAATTTTTCTAAAACTGACAAGGCTTTGAAACCAGCTCAGACATATTATATTCTGGGCTTTTTAAGCTATACCATTGATCTTCATGCAAGTAGAAGCTTGAAAGCTGAAGGCCTTTGTGTTGACTGTTGTTTTGACTACCTGAAGGAGATTGGAAAAGATAACCCCAGACACTATTAGGCAATGCATGAGTGTTATGTGCTATTTTGTTATTCAAGGCCTTTAAAAATGTCTTGGTCCATTGAGACTGAAGTATACTGAGGGCAACACTTGGTAAACAAAAAGTGAAACTTAAGACAGAGAGCCTGGAAATTTTCCAGTGATTTCTTTCCAGAAGCAGCTTTTGCTATTTGCATGTGCTTAAAGGAGACATTTTTGTAAATAAAACATGCTTTTAAAGAGAAAAGATGGCTAAAAAGGCTGTAGAACAGCCCTAAATTCCAAATCCTGCCAAGATTCAATTGGGTTGTGCACTTCATCCCTGACCTTCATTATCTGTCTGTGGGATGATAGACGTGATACTCTACATGTGAGCAACAGCCTTTGCAATGACAAGTTCAACCAGAAGTAAGTGACTTCCCCTCCTCTTCTAATCTGTACAAACCAATGGGCCAATGACACTTGCTGCTGGTGTTTATCAATAGTCTGCTTCTCAAGCCCAAGATTGTTTTTGTAACAGTAGCATTTTGTTTTAAAGAAGCTAAGATTGGAATCCACCAACTCATCTCTAGGGTGAAATAAACTGTTACAAGAAAAAAAAGCCCACTGGATTTGGTACTATAAAATAACAATTTCAGATGATCAGTCATCCAAATTGACAACTGCCTCTTCGAGACTCTCTCCTTAATGCACATGGAATGAGAACACAGATTTCCAGCCCAGCAGAGGCAAGAAACCTGGCATTACCACAGAAAGCCTCACAGAAAGGAGCTGTCTTTAGCTAGATACAGAGACTTTACTTTCACAGTGAAGCACATTAACCCTTTAAGTTCTATTTTATAGTGCACTCTTTGAGGTCAAGCTGTTATAGGTGCCAGTCCAGGAAAGCATTTAAGCATGTACTTAACTTTAAGCACATGAGTAATGCTATCAGTTTCAATAGGGCACTGTTAAATTGAATTCCAGGGCCTATAGCATCTATCCAGAGGACAATAGTGTGTCACTCTGCTGCATTTTGGTTATGCATCTGTGTGACACAGAGGCCCTGGGCAAACGTGTCACATTTGTGGGGGGGAGTAATTTGTAAACCTGTTGTACTTTAATTACTTGAGGCCCAAAGAAAATTGCAAAAGGTGAAGAGTTCTTTAATGAATCAAAGAATTTGGGGGCCTGTCTGCATTAGAGAAATGCAGCCTAATATTTTATGGAGGTACAATGTACCTTAGGGTAAGTAGGGATGTGCAAAACATTAGCAAAAAAACCTCACCTGGTTTCAGGTCTCTTTTCAAACTTCAGAAAGCACAGGTTAAGAGACTTGCTAGAGTTCCCTAAGCCTTTCAAGCACACAAAGGCTAATTTATGGTTTCAGACCAAAACCATGACAAACTCAACATTTTGATAGGAAACGAGATGAACCTTGACGCAGTCAATCTAGTTTTACTCTGAGTTTTTGGGTGGATTTGGCAATCCCAGGCAAAGTGAAACCAAATAAGAGGTTAGGACAAATCCCTACTTATTCAAAATATAGATTTCTCACCAAACAACACCTACAAGACAACACCATCTACATGAGAGAAAACTACAGTTTTAATCAGAGCTCAGTCAAAAATAGACACTTCACACCTCTTCAAATTTCAATAGATGCATGCAGTCAGAGTGTACCCTAGTGAAATGAAGAGATGCCCTTGTGCAATTAAAAATGGGCAACTGATTCTTACCGATTCCAGTTGGCCAGCTAGGTTCTGGAACAAAGCAATAAATCTGTTGAGCTACTGGTTATTGGGCCACCATACAAAATCAGCAGAGACCAGTAGAAACCAACAAAAACAAGTTTAAAGAGTCTACTGGAATTTCAAAGAGGGACTGAATCCTGGAACTTGAACCTGCCACCATGGGTAAGGTTCCAAGTCTGCTCCAAAACCACTATTTTGCCTATCTACTGGTTTGTCTTGGATGTAGATGACCTCTAATTATTTTGCCATGCTTATGAGATATCTGTCCAAGAAAGCAGAACACTCTTATGAACAGTTGATCTCAGGAGATTTCCACCATCTCAAAACAAAAGATGACTTCCATGATCTCCCAAGAATTTGGCCCTAAATGATGGACCTCTCACAAGATTAGTGTGATAGATATGGCAATTTCCTGCAATCTCCTGGGGAGATCTTGCTGTATGAAGTTTATGTACAGGAACTCCTCACTTAACGTTGTAGTTATGTTCCTGAAAAATGACACTTTAAGCGAAACGATGTTAAGTGAATCCAATTTCCCCATAAGAATTCATGTAAATGAGGAGGTTAGATTCCAGGGAAATTGTTTTCACCAGACTAAAGACACGTATCTATAAATATATATATATATATATATATATATATATATATATATATATACACATACACACACACAGTATAAGTTTTAAACAAACAATTTAATACTGGTACAGAGTGATGATGATTGGTTGAGGTGGTGAAGTCAGAGGATGGGATATTTCCCAGGGAATGCCTTACTGCTAAATGATGAACTAGCAATTGGCTGAGCTCTCAAGAGTTAACTCTAACACTCTACAAGGCAGGTGGAAGGGAGGGAGGGCACACAGAGACACAGACACAAACCCTGTATGTGTGTGTGTGACAGAGAGAGAGAGAGAAAGAGATTCGCATTTCCCCTTTAAGTATGAAGAGTGGGGTCAGAAGTACACTGCCTTGTTAATTAGATCAGCAAGCTGAGACTGGACCGCAGCTGCTGCCTCAGGCAGAAACTCCCTCCATCCGTGTGTCCCCCCTGCTCTATGAAAGATGGGGTAAGTATGTTGTAGGAGCAGGGAGGAGGGGGACATCCTGACATTAGCCCACCTCCCTTCTCCCCCCCCACCCCACACAGCAAGCAGGAGTCTTGGGGAGCAGCTCCAAGGCAGAGGGTAGGAGCAGCACATGGCAGTGGGGGGAGGGACAGCTGAACCACCAGCAATTGATAGCCTGCTGGGCAGCTGCTGCACAGAGAATTTAGGGGAGCTGATAGGGGGACTGCCGGTCCACTCTGGTTCCAACCACACACCAGCTAGCTGCAACAGGCTGCTCTTCCTGCAAGCATTGGACAAAGTAGGCAGTTGCCAAAATGTCTTAAGAAGGGAGCATTGCACAACTTTAAACAAGCATGTTCCCTAACTGATCAGCAATGTAAAAACGAAACAACATTAATCGGGACGACCTTAAGTGAGGAGTTCCTGTATCATTGTGCCAGAGATTGTATGTAATTCCATGGGGGAGGGTGACAACATCTCCACAAGGAACTAAAAACAGTGCTGGATAGCTAGGCAAATTCAATCAAGGAGTTACACCACCTGGAGAGGCTCACATATACTATCAATGTGATATATGCCATCATGTACCAGCAATGCCCTTCTGACATGTACATTGGCCAAACTGGACAGTGTCTATGCAAAAGAATAAATGGATACAAATCAGATGTCAAGAATTATCACATTCAAAAACCAGTCAGAGAACACTTCAACCGCTCTGTACACTCAATTACAGACCTAAAAGTCGCAATTCTTCAACAAAAAAAACTTCAAAAACAGACTCCAATGAGAAACTGCAGAACTGGAATTAATTTGCAAACTGAACACCATTAAATTAGGCTTAAATAAAGACTGGGAATCGATGGGTTATTATACAAACTAAAAACTATTTCCCCATGCTAATTTTCCCCCTACTATTACTCACATCTTCTTGTCAACTGTTTGAAATGGGCCATCCTGATTACCACTACAAACATTTTTTTCCTCCTGCTGATAATAGCCCACCTTAATTGATTAGTCTCATTAGAGTTGGTATGGCAACACCCATCTTCCTACTGTATTTTCCACTCCATGCATCTGCTGAAGTGGGTTTTAGCTCATGAAAGCTTATGCCCAAATAAATGTGTTAATCTCTAAAGTGCCTCATTCTTTTCACATATACTAGTTCAGACTAGAGTCTTCAGAGACCAACAGATAAAGAAAGGACTTTTGGATAAATAGCCTGAGTTTAAACTGACTCATGGCTTTCTTTCTGATCCAGAAAACGAACAGGACTTTTTGTCCAAGAGGGGCCCCAGTCCTTCCTGGGAAGGGTTGGAAGGTTTTTGGTTTTGTCCTACAGACACTCAGGAAGACCGATTGATGACTTCTAGTAAGCTTTTATATAAGTTTTGTTTTATATAAATTTTCTCTATAATGCTTTCACCTTCAGAATAAATGTGTTGGTCTCTAAAGAGCTCTGTGGTAACTCATAACTGCCGACAATTATATTGTTGCGTAGACTTCAAAGAGAAAGCAAAGTTCAGACACTGGCCTGTTCAGGCAGTCTGGCTTGCTGGGGTATCACAGTGTAGGCTGGGAGCTGTGCAACCAAGAAAAGCCATGGTCAGAAGAAAAGGAAGACATGGATCTCCATCCAAGAGAGGTGACAACTGAGGAGCTGTGAGTTTAGAGTGCGTGTCCTAAAAGGATTATGGAGGGGGAATACAAATGCAGTTGCCCTGAACTGTGATAGTTAGCTCACAAGATATCATCTCCATTGAACCTGAACCCAAGTTCTGATTTGGCTATCAGTGCTACCCTACCCTGACAATCACCCCAACCTGAGCAATGTCTCTTTGGCCTGTCTTTAGAAATAATTTCCTCTTTAAAAACAATGGAAAAATCAGTGGGTTATATTTCTGACAATTTAGAAATTGAATGCGAAAGGATCCCTTGTGGCTTTAATGAATTACAACCTGTACATTCCAAACCCTGTTAGCCAATCAGAAGGCAGCACCATATGGAGCTTTCAGGTTTTTCTATTTTACATGATAAAGCCCAAACTTTTTATACCCATCACAACACGTCAGTAACTGTGACTCAGTCAGTACACATTACGTGCACCAAATAAAGATGCCAAGATAAGATATTAGGACTGAAATCAATACAGGATTCTCTTTTACATATCCCAACAGTCTCATTAACTTCAAAGTAGCTGATATGAATGTAATTAAAGAGCAGAACAAACAGAAAGAAAAGAGATGGGGGGGAACAATCCATAAAGGCCCTGTTTAAGATTCTTACTAAAATGACTAGTATGGGACTGCACAGCAAACCACACTATACTTTGCGGCAAACCCTAGCATAATTTTTTAAACAAATAATAATAGTGACATTTTACACAATTTAAATGTATAAATTTAGGTGTGTGTGGTTTAAACACAAATAAGCACTGCCACCAGGGTCTATTTTTAAACAACAGCCAAAAGAAGTACTTGGCACTTTAATATGCTAAACCAAACTCAAATATTGCAGTTGACTACTAGAACCTGCATGTGGCTCATAAGATAATCCTGTAAAAAGAAGAGCTATGTGCACCATGACTGAACTGAATACTAAAGCTTGACTGGAGCAAAATTTGCAATGGCAACAACCAGAAAACACATCACTGTGCAGTATTTAAACTTACACAGTTGCTAACTGTTAACCCATTGGGCTGTCGACACTGTTCCAGCCAAACATAAAATAAAATACAAATGATCAGACAGAAGGAGTTTGGTGGTCTCACTCCGGTTCACAGTAGATAAGTGTCCACCACCCAAAAGCCAACATAATAATTGGCTCTGACAGTAAAGAGGTCTCAGAGATTCCTGTAGCTGGTCACTCTGGAACAAGGTTGAAAAAGCTTGTACATGAGGCAGAGTGAAGAAGGTTGCACTGCTGCTAACCATGCTGTCCTGTTGTCATAAGTGTGAAGTAGCCTAGAATTAGTGTTTACCTGTAAGGGGTTAAGCTAAAGGTAACCTGAGAGGTGGACAACTGACCAATGAGAAATTCTTCAGGAGACAAAGGATTTTAAGTTTCAGTTTCTCGCTGGGTCTCTCTCTGTTCACCTCGGCTATGGGATGAACACAGCTATGTCTTTCACTGTAACTATAGATTCTATCAAGTACTATAGTCAGTAAGTTTACCTTCTTTTTATCACTTGGAGGGTTCTCAGTCGTGAGTGTTGGCTGGGTGCTTCTTGATATTGTAAGCTTCAGGAGAGATATCAACAATGGGAGAAAGTTGCCTCGGGGGAGAGGTTTGGTTTCTGAATCCTTTTGTTGATTATGGTAGATGCTGTTCTATTGATGGTTATAAGGGATTTATTCCTTTCTTCTTTTCTTTTATTAAAATCTTTCTTTTAAGACTCTGACTGCTTGTTTTCCATTGTGTAAGATCCTGGTTTTGGATCGGGCACGTCTTGCAGGAGCAGGTGAGGTTTGTTTTTTTTCTCTCAAGCTTCCCAGGGAAGGAAGAAGTTTGGGGGGGTTAGTGGAAAGGGAAAGAAGGGTCTCAAACTACCCTAAATTGAGTTTGGTGGTGGCAGCAGTTAGTTCCAGACACAGAAGAAGTTGTGTTCTGGGGAAAAACATTTTAACCCAAGCTGGTAAAATAAGCTTGTGGGGGTTATTTCTTTTTTCATGCGGGTCCCCACATCTGTACCCTAGAGTTCAGAGTGGGGAGGCAATCCTGACACCTGTTCTGAACATAAAACAGAAGATTCAGTTTTGGGAGAAGTCAGCTATCAGAGACACCATGGTAAGGAACAGGTTTTGAATATCAAGATTGGGGCAGTACGGATAGAAAAAACTGGGCATCTTTCATGAGTTATTTTTCTAAATCTTCCTCCCTCCGTCTCAATAAAATGAATTGGAGAGCGCAGTGGATCAATAGAATAATAGCACAGAATGCCTTTAAAGGAACATCATGCCCTCCTTTATTTATATATACCAGGTGAATGCTCCTACCAAGTGCTAAATTAACATTTACAGTAGTGCTAATTGCAGTTGCATTTCTGTGTTTACCGCTTGCTGTTAGGCAGGATGAGATTTCTTTTTCTGGAGATTAAAACTTCAGTAATATCTTCTTTGTGCTTCATACCAGTTTAATGCCAGAGCAAAACATAATTATAGTATGCCATTAATGGATTAGATGGTCGGTGTTGCTGTCTAGCTGTGTTCCAGTTTTTCCTCCATTGGCTTTGTGCTCTCTGTTGTCATTTTCTAATTATCTGTTCTCTTTTCAGTTGGCAGCTTTAATATTTGGGAGTATTATTCAAACCCAAGTTAATGTATCTTTTTTCCAGGAATTGCTCAGAGAGTGAGTGTTATTTGGAGCATGATATCACAATAAAAATTTTATCAGATGCAACAGTTTGGGGTTTCTTTTTGCTTTGGTTGGTTTTTTTAACCAAGATTCACAGTCTTGAAACCATTAAACCATTAGTACAATGTTGATCAGCAATAGAAAATGCTGATATTTCAAAATAAAACAAAAATTTTTCATGTGTTTTTCAGCTTTGACATTCATCGTCTTGTGGTCTGATGCCACCAGCCATAACCTGCAAACAGATCCTCCTGATGGTAGGTAGGAAGGGCACCTTCCCTGGCAAAGACATAGCTCATACATTCAAATCCTTGTTGATGCTTAAGATATTTATTATTATAATGACAACTAGTGTTCAAAGTCCATCAAAAGCATAATAGGAGATATCTGGTGCTGAAATATGAGGATTTTTATTCCTGCAGGCAATACATAAATACTACCATTGCTTATCATTATATAGCATCCTAGGGTCCTACCTGTCAGGTGCTCAATATCCTCACCTCCCACTCAAGCCAGCACCTCACAGAATCAGACCCAAAATCTTTGGAGCATAAAATACTGTGCACCCTGCTAATCTCCGTGGTTTGTTGTTGTCACCCAGAAAAATATACTCTAGAAAATAATTATTCACAAACAGCTATTTTAAGTGTCTCTGGGGAAATGTCCATGAATGAACACCCTACCAGACATTAGGGTAAAGTCAATGAATTCCTAAATCACATTTTCTGAATGTAACCAGCTTCCACCATTCCATGTGTTTGCAGTGAAGCAAGCTGCACTAAATAATGTCTTGCAACGTTTCAGTGTAATATTTTAAAAGCTGTAAGAAAATCTCTTGCATTCTCTCTTGAAAACCACAGTAATTAAAGAAAAAAGAGGAAGGCAAAAGAAATGCAAAAAGAGTTAATTTGAAACTAATCAAGCAACTATTTTCCTCCATGGCTTCAGAAATCTCTTTTATTTTAATGATGAATTCATTTTCAAAGGCGTGCCGATCCTTTTAAGGGGAATTCCACATATCACAGCTGCACAATCTGCCCTGCAGTGTAGGTCTCTCACCCACCTGCTGTCTGCAAACCATCACGAACTTTCCAGAGCTGAGGCTGTGCCAATTTAACTATCCTAGTCTCCAGATTATTTGTACAGTCAATACCCAATCTCTTCTGAAATGAAAAAATTAGAAGGTTCAAAACTGTATAACGAATGAGTTGGCCGAATCGTTGTTACTTTGCAGAGTGCTGTACTGTATGATGTATAGTTGTCTGCTAATAATGCATGGTTTCCTACAGCAGTTAAAAAGCAGTTTCATTAAACAGTTTCATTTCAAGAAAAGTGTTAAGAATGCAGCTCCTGAAAAAGCACTATATTCTTGTTCTATATTCTAAGTATAAGTATTGTCACACGTGCTGACAATAAAGGCTCACTCATGTTTTAAACACATATTACAATTCATGCTTTGAAACATCATTAACTCTGTCCTCAAGTACTTCCCATTTGATAGTTAATTTATTTTTGCCTGCTTTTGTTTTCTCTTTCATTCATGTTGATTCAATGGTATATATTAAAATCTTAATTTCATGGCTTGCTGTGTGTTCAGGTGCTAACAATGAGCGGGACTTAATCAGTTTTAAAGCTCATTTATTGGGCAACATTTGTGTGTCATTTTGTTCTTGTAAGGGCCCAGGTAGCTCTTATTATTGTGGAAGATTAAAAGGGCTGACCTTTGGCAGTGAGACATACAGTGGTAAATTCTAAGCAGAGGAGAGACTCGAATGCTCTATAGAGCAGTGTTTCTTGATACCTTGCAGAGCACTATAACATACAGTGTATCTGCCAGCGGTATTTGGTTTATCTTTCATCTTATGCTAGCATTAGCTACTGAATTGGCTATACAGTAAAGGAAAACACTGGATCAAGTCCAAACTTGGTGAACCCTATATGACAGGCAAGTATATCAACAGGAAAAACACAAAAGTAAAAATTACATCCCCTGCTTGCTGTTGTGGTTGTCTCTACTCTCTTATACAGCTAGAGCATAATCAGCCCCTGTCGCACAAATGTTCACATGGGAACAGAATACACTGAACAATACATCAAAATATCAGAGGGGTAGCCTTGTTAGTCTCGACTGCAAAGGCAGCAAAGAGTCCTGTGGCACCTGATAGACTAACAAACATATTGGAG
>ML677329.1:2785325-3049672 GCA_007922305.1 Dermatemys mawii
GGTATTAGCCAACGAAAGCTTATGCTCCAATAGGTTTGTTAGTCTATAAGGTGCCACAGGACTCTTTGCTGCTTTTACATCAAAATAGTGGAGCAAAAATCCACCCTGTACTGTTCCTACGGAAAGAATAGTTATCCACTTGCAAAGACAATACATGGCAAGGGGAACAGATATGATCTATGCGTAAACCTGGGTGAAAGGCAGCTTCACCAGTATTATAAAAATTACAGTTCTTTCTGGCACCCACCAGCCACACAAGCAGCTTCTGTGATAAGAGCTAGAATGGCAATAATGTTGCCAACTCTCACAATTTTATTATGGCTCTCATGATACGTGGTGCTTTTCTTACTGCTCTAGCTCCTGGAGTCATGTGATTATGTGAGAATTTCAGCTTTCCTTTTTTTAAAAAAGTTCCTAGCCCTCATTGTTGTGGAGAAAAGCTTGAAAATCCGAGCCATAAAGGCTCAAAAAGTAGGAGGCAAATGGAAGGATCCCCAAAAGTATTACTTATTAAAAATCTCATGATTTTAAACCACTCTTTGAACAGTTAGTGCTGGTAGTACTATAGCAGCAACCTGTCCTAAACTACTTACCTCTCAGGGCAACAAAACAAGGTCCTACTGTAGGTATAGTGGACCGTCTAATCCTGTGCCCTTTACAATATGGGAACACAGTCCTCTGTGGAGAACAGAAGCCAAATGCAACCTGTCAGCAGTGACAATGCACCAAGAAGCAAATAAAGTTGCCAACTGCACCAGCCGGGGAATCCAGTACCTAAAAATACTCACCTATTATTAATTGCTTGTTGTAGCGTCTGAGTACTAGAATCAAGACTGAGACTCTCCAAATATATCAAACGTTTTGGTTTCAAACCACTCAAAGCCTGGCTGGCATTAGAAAACTGCCTACATAAAAGAGAACTGGCACCATTTCATTCAGTGGATTTGTTCTCCATGCACATGGAGTCATCCCTAATTGGTACAGCAAAAGCAAAAAAAAAATCACCACATTTGTACTCCTCCCTACTCCATTCCACACTGCAGGAGTAAACAATGATAGGAGAGTAAGATGGATATTTTTCTGGTTTAGGTATTATAATCAGACTTGTGAACTAAATTTCAGATGCAAAATCTTTCTGACATTCAGATCTCAGGCTCAATTTCTAAAGATAGTGATTAGTAAAAAAAAAAAATATCTTTTTATTTGTAAACTGTGAAAATTTGATAAAGTATTTGAAACACAAAAAACTTAGTATATGGACCTTCATGATGTTGACAGTCACTTTTCAAAGCATTTTTACAGGCACTTAGAAGACAAAGTGCAATATCTGTTTATACCAGAAGAGCACATACTGTGCAGTCCCCGAAGTAAATGCAGCTAAAATGCTTCCATTGACCAAGCTACCACCACTTGAGCAGATGCTGTCCGTACACAGACAGAAAACCTTTCTATCAGTGTAGGTTAATTTTCCCATCCATTTTCCCCTGAGTATTATTTTCTTATCGGTCATCATCATATTTATTTTTCTTGGGCTGGTTTAAAGTGTTACTCTCCTCACCAATAATGCACACATGAACTCCCAGTAGAAGTAATACTAAAAAAGTGTCTGAAATCTAAATAGATTAAATAAAGCTATAGAAAACAAAGCTCCCATTGGGGAAGAAATAAGCAGAACTCTTGAGGGAACTGAACACTTCACTATTATGGATGCATCCAGTGGAGTTAAGCAAATCTGACCAGAAGAATTCTAGGCACGCCACACATCTGCAAGATACCGTATCTTACTACTATCATGTCTTAACTCTGTTGCACTAGAACTGAGCAGAGTTGTACCTCGGGTGTGGTGATCCAGGGCAAAACCAGAGAGGAATATATGATAGATTAGATTAAGAAAAGCTCTAACTGGAATGAAAAGAAAGTTTCAGATTTAATAAAGGAAAACTTCCAAACATCAAAGCTTAAATAGCCGAGAAACATATTATCCAAAAAAGGCATTAAATTGGAGAACTTCAAAGTTCCTAGGAAAGCGGTAGTACCTCAGAATAATAGGTATTATAGAGATTCTCAGGAATGCTTGTGGACTTCTCCAAATTTTTGCCACAAATGTCAGTGGTTTGGCAACCATGCCACTTAGAGAATTATAGCAAAAGGACTGCAGGCTTGATTCAGCCTGCTGTTACACCAGTTTCTACTCTGTAACCTAGAGACAAATTCCACCTAGAGGGGGATGTGCACAACTTTGTTCCACTGAATGTCCAATAGCCAGCCAAAAATAGGCAGCACTGGCTAAGAAGGTGGCATGAACAGAGCACCTGGGCAACCTCCATTGGTAGGGTTCCTGTGAAACGACTACCATAATTCACATGTGCACCTGCTGGATGAAAGCCATGAATCCTCACCAGACACCCAAGGATGTGAGCCCTCTAAATACCTATCTGAAGCAAAATCCATCAAAACAGCGGAAAAGGCAAAGAAACCGATAAGAAACATTCTTATCTAGGATTGCTTTGTTCCAGATAAACCACTTTAAAATGACTGCCAATACCCTTACTAAGCAGATTTGGTTCTGCTACATAATGAGCCCACAATTGGTTTTGCTTCCAAAAGAATTACTCCAACTTTTTTTTTAAAAAAAGGCTTAAGGTAATGAAAGCTCTATCAATAGGGCACCTACCTGGGGAGCTATTGAGAGATATCATGATAAAATAAGCTTTCCTTTAACTCCCTTCATTTGCACCACTCACAGCTGTTAACACAATAGCTCCTCCATGAAGGTTCTATATTGGACAACACTAGTCCAATGTTCCATGCATGATGCAGACTTTCCAGTAGGAGGCTCCAAAGCAGCACTGCACAGTGTCAGTCACATCAGAGCTCTGTGAGGCATCTTCAAAAACACATTTAAGTAACGACTGTGTAATTACAAAGCCCCACTTAAAATTCTGATCTAGATCCTCTACTGGCCTAAAAAGAAAGACACTGCCCATAGCATTTAGATGTGAAACTTTTCACTCAGCATGTTCATGGGAGCCATGGGAAACAACTTGAGACATTAACTTGACCAGGCCCCATTAGAAGTCATTCTTAAGTAATGTTTGGCTAGGACATCTCTTCAAAAATACAAAGAACTCTGTTGATATTAAGGTGGCAGCTCAATTTAAACTGTGTGCCAGAAAACTGAAACACAAAATAGAAACACAAGAACATATTGCGCCTCTTGAAAATCTAGTGTTCTCGACAGCTAAAAATGTTGATAATAGAAACTCATGAGGATTAAAGACTGCAAATCCTCCAAAGGACTGAGGTTCCAGTGGGAAGCTGTATTTCTCTTTTTCAATCCACTTTACACACAGTCATTTTACACACACACACCCCCCCAATAAGCTAGATCTTTTAAAGACTTTTGATAATTTCATAAGTAAACTGCATAGCCATACTTTGAAAAAATTCCCAGAGATTTTGCTGGGAACAGGCCCAGGCCCTTATTGTGTATTATTTTTTATATTGTGTAGAACCTAGTGGCCTCAATCAAGGATTGGGGCCTAAGGATTGGGGCTGTGTGTGCACATACAACAAAAAGATAGACTGCATAAACCATTTGGGGCACAGACTAAGACAAGAGACAACAGGCAGATACAACACATATCGGAAACCTCTAATGACAGCACACAGTGAAGGGAATGGCCTATACTGTTGAGTCATGAACTAGGGGTTTTAGCACTGTGGATGAGATTTACAATGCTGGAGCTGAAAGTTAAGCTCTTAAATAGCAGCCTGATTTTCAGAAGTGGCAAGTACCTACCAGTTCTCACAAAATAACCTCTCTCTTAGGAATAGTCCACAATTTGAACAAGTTTGAGAACCACTGCATTACTGAACTGATCCCCAACTTCCCAGCTTCAGTACTACATAAGTCCTGTGTCTTTATTTCCTGGGAGAATGCTCTTGTTCCTGGCACTGTATTATGGCACAAAAACAAAGCATAGACCCTCAGTAACTTGTTATCTCAAAAGGAACAGAATTACCACAACCAACTCATCTGCTGAAAAATCTAAAAGGGTCACATCCCCAACTCAAAAGGTTTTTCACTCCACCAATGAATATTTTTCAACAGTGTGGTTTTCTGTAAGAAACGACCCACCCCCATTGTTGTGAAAGTTGGGAAAAGAGAAACAATCTCCTGAAAATGATTCATCTCTGCATTGAGAGGGCAACCCCTGAGTACAGCAATGTGACTAGAATCCCAGGCATTACCAATATTTGCAAGGAGTGCAAAAGAATCGCATCGGGCATAACAGTACCTGGCCTATGAGTTCGTGTGCAGGATGCGGGTAGGGTGGGCACAAGGAGTAAGGCACAGTCATAGTCCCCATGCTTCCTGAGTGCAAGGTCTGCACCTCAGGTGCCTTCTCCTCCTCATCCCACCAGCTGGCATCATCTCTCCCTATGTACTACCCACTGGAGCTGATTAGCTGCAGATGTGAATGCATGCTGCACCATCCTAAGGACATGCTTTCCCTGTGTACCTGGGAGACCATCATCTGAGAGTAATCGTGCCCCTCAGAGCTCACCATGTGGCTCTCTAATACCATAGACACAGGAAAAATCCTGCTTTTGGTCCTG
The DNA here is from genome assembly GCA_007922305.1 of Dermatemys mawii. Lineage (NCBI taxonomy): Eukaryota > Metazoa > Chordata > Testudines > Dermatemydidae > Dermatemys > Dermatemys mawii. The sequence goes on from ML677329.1 coordinate 2,789,949, forward strand.
ATTCCCTGAGCTCTCAGATATATTTTGCCAGCTGGTTTTGCTTTGGCCCTTTGGGAATTGACTGACGAGTTCCTCAGCAGATAACTGACCTTTTCCTTAACTACTAAACAACAACAGTACATAAGATTTCCTGTATAGTTTCAAAGAACTGCACTAAGATTACTATCTAATTCTCACAATCCCCTAAAGAAAAGTACATTTTGCAAAGGGGTAAACAGAGACATAGATATATGAAGTGACTTGTCCAAGAGGCAATATTCATTTCCCATCTTTTCCAATAGTGTCAATATCACATGTTGTTTATTATTCACAGTTCCCTATTAGTCTGCATGGGACATTACAAAACATATAAACAGCTAGATCACTGTCCAAGGATCTTGCTATTGCACAGAAAAGGAATGTACACAGAAGCACAGCTCAGCTGCAAGAAGGCTTGTGGACATGGTTGGCAGGTGATTGCCATAGGAAGTCTTCACAGAAGACATGGGGTTGAAAGACAGATCTGAAGAAAGGAAGGCTGAAGGCTTGGCACTCAGGAAATGGAATGCTGTGCAAAAGTGTGGAGGGGGGCATGAAAAAATGCATAAAAAAGGAATGAGGGAGGGAGGAGAAAGGAGGTTCAGTCTCGCAAGGTATGGATCTCTCAGCTCATTAAAATTAATGGGAGCCAAAGGCACTCAGTGCAATCTAGCTATTGATTATACCTGTGTAGTTACATGGGCACATTACTGAAATATCTGAGTGCATCACAATCGTTAAGGAAAGTCCCTGTGAAGTAGGGAAGTTCCTGTTATCCCCAGGTTACAGAGAGGAGACTAAGGCACCAAGAGATTAACCTCAGGAAGTCTATGGCAGATGCAAGACTGAACACAGATCTCCTAAGTACCGGTCCAGTGTTTTAATCACAAGACCGTCCTCTCCCCTAAGTGGGTGTGACATAGCAGGGGTGCAATCGAGACCAGTGAGGCATTGTGTCACCCTTGTGGAATCCACCAACAGTGAGGCACCCTTCTACTTGTGGTGCCTCACAAGGCCTTGCTGTTGTAGCTCCCAACCTGGACCACTTGCAAACAGCTTGCTAGCATGCAGGTCACTCCCAGATGGGCTGGTGTAACTACAGCCTGCCAATCATACCCTGGCTGTCACTAGCCTTGGTTATACTGCAGAGAGACCCCAACTCCCAAGAGACTCAAGTACTAGATTTTGCCCCATAAATATAGATCTTGTATTCCCCAGCCCTTTCCTGGATAGTCCAAATATATTAAGTCCATTATTGCTTGAAGAGAGCAATATACAACAACTTGCCACCTTAAATGCAGTTGCCCAGCCACTTTAACTTAAACACACTGGATTAGATAAAACAATAAAACAAGTTTACAAACTACAGAAAGTTAGATTTTAAGGGAGTACAAGCAATGAGGCATAAGAGTAAGAAATAGTTTCAAGAAAAATAAAGATAAAACACTTTCTAGTGCTAAACTTAAACTATATTAGATTCAAGCAAACTTTCTCACCAGGTTTCCAACAGCATTACTGACTAAACTGTTCAGGTCAGGAAACCTCTCTCAAATTCCAACAGTTGTTTCCTTTGTGTTCTCGGATGCAAAGAATGAGATGGTCAGAGAGAGATAGGAGAGATATCTTGGGATGCTTGCCTCTCCTTTTTATAGTTTCACTCCCTCTTCGAAAAGCATTTCCAGTTGAGAACCAAGAGACAGTGGGGCTGGGAAAGGAAGGAAACTTCATGATGTTTCTACAGTAAGATGCAGATCTTTGTCCCTGCCCCATGTTCTTGCCAAAGAATGGCCACTTGATAGGTCCATCAGCTTTGTTGACACCTGGCTGAGGTGTAAATTTGCCCTTTATCTTGGAGAAACTGGTTAAGCCACTCCCTAGATTTATCTGTCATGATTTCATCTTATGTTCATAACTTTAAACATAATGTTGCTACATGCATTTTACCATGATATTACTGATCAGCAAGTTATGACTTTTCAAATGATACCTCACAAGGCATATCTTGTACAAAGATTATTACAGTAGTGTGAATGGTGTGAATACAGGGGTGCTTTCCATCACAGTGGGTGAGTCCAAAGAAAAGATATAAAGGAGTATAAGTGGAAAGAAAGGATATATGATGCTATAAAAGCAGAACTGTGACCATATCCAAAATCTAACCCCTTTTACAGCCCTTCTTATCCAAGCATTATTTAACTGCAAGTCCATTTTAAAGCTTAGGTGCCACAGCTGGGGTCACTGTCCCTAGCACTCCCCTGATTGCTCTGCCTTACATTTATCCAAATACTTTGGATGTCCCCAAGACCTTTTGGGTAAGAAGACTTATGCTGGGTTTTTTGCCTATCTAGCTCACTAACTACCATAAAAATCCATTCCTTAGTCCACCAGATTAATACTGACCCAAGTATGAGGTGGTGACCCAAGTATGTAAACTAAAGGTAAACATTAAAAAACTGAGCCTAAACATTGATCACTATAACTTTCCTATAGCTAGCTGCCAGCTATAATTAATTTGTGCTTCCAGCAATATTAAATTGTTAACAAGAAATAACTTAAATAAAATGCAATTAGGGATGTGCAATTATTTCATTCTGGGCAAAGTGACCTTCATTCTAATAGCCTGGTAGTTAATGAAGCTGACTTTAAAACATTTTCCTTTTCTCCTCCTTAACAGTATCTTTATTTTCTCCTAATCTTCATACTGAAGTTTCAAAATTTAATTAAACACGTTTTACTATCTGGAGAAGGGAAAAAGCAAAAGAGAGCCCAGCAATGGAAATGGGAGTCCAAGTACCCTTCTACCAACTATAGCAGTCATATACTGGGATGCTGTTAAACTGCTGGAGGAGGAAGCAGAAAATCTAAAGGCAAGCTAAGCAACAGGCAATGGGACAGAGTGGTATTACCTCAGCTGGGACCATTTCTATATTGATTAGGGCTAAAAATTAAAGGGAAACACAGCCAACTGCCCAACACTATTTTGTAAGACAGACTTCCAGTTTATTAGTATAGGGACTCTTTGTTTTTGAGAGGGGTCTCTGTTGTTTGGAATAATCCTCTGGTATTGGGCTTTAGGCTATGCTGGACAGAGGGGCTCTGTCATAGGCAGAGAGTCAGTACTCTGGTATCTTTCACTTCTCTGTTCAAGGGCTCCCAAGAACAGAACTGTGATGAGTGGGGAGTAAATAGTCAGGAGTTCCTTCTTCATTTCCCACAGGAGGTGAAAGAGTCAAGCAAGACTCCATCTTTACAAGGTTCATGCTTTCCTCTGTCTAGATTCCCTTACTCACGTGTTGGGGTATGAATCTAGTTGTAATGGGGAGAAACCTCCTGGCTCTGAGCAAATGCTTCTTTTCCTTTTGTAGTTTTCTAGCTGGCCGACAGGTCTTTCCCTTTATTTTATACTGAATTCTCCTCCCAGAAAGGGACTTCTCTGATCACAGATGAGCTGCCAGCCTCATTGTGGCAGATCACTTACCCAGAGAATGAACCTGTGAAGATCTATCATTTTGTTGTTGGGCTTCTGAATTAAATTTCCTTGTGACTTAAGAAACCTCAGAGAAAGGGAGTGTTCTTAAAATAAAATGAGTGCCTGCTGCAGGGTGAATCTATGCCCATGAAAGGAGGAATTTATGGGAACTCTCCCAAGGTTAAATAAAAGGCTGCTTAATGCAGGGGAGTTAGTTGGTTACTCAGCTCTTAGAGTAGAAGTCCTGTGGTCCCTGCTGATGCAATATGTCTTGATCTCTTGTTGCTGGATATGATGAACATGTGTCAAAAGGCAATTGCATGAATTATTTTGGGTTTTAAAAAAATCTTTTGTTTTATGCATTTAAAAAGGCCAATTTTAATAGACAACACTGGGGCCCTGATACACTTGTGTATTCAACAGCTGGACCCATCTGTTGTCCTAGGGCCACTGAAACACACACACTTGTCCTAACTAAATGTCAGGGTGTGCAGCAGCCCATTGGCAGCTACTTCTCCAGAGTTTGCATGGAATAAGAGCATTGGCTCCTGTACACCGTCTGAATATGATATTTTGGTCACTACACCTGCATAACTAGCCAACTGTTATGTCAAGTCTTTTCCAGAGGAAAGTGTATTCTCAATACATACGTACATTGAGAGGTGGCCCAGAGAGCCAAACGGTCCATAGATTTACAGCACATTAACTATGTTCATGGGAAAACACTGTTTTTTCTGCCATAAAAGGGGGACTGTATGATATGTAAATACCACAGGCATTAGTACAAGAAGTTACTTTTCCAGCATGTGAAAGTATGTTGTACCAGTTCTCAGAAAATTCATCAGCAGCTGAGCCTCATGACAGACCCAGAGGCCACTGCACAACTCTCATCACAACTGCCCATGAGAAATGAGCCAGACCAACTGATAAATTAGAACTAAACATGGTCAAGAACAGTATTTTAAAATGGGTAGGTTCATAGCACTATGCAGGTTTGAACCAGCTCTGAAGGAAAATAGCTCAAATAGAAAAGTCTCTTTCCCCTGTGACATGATATTTCACAGCCATTCCTATACAGAAAAGTCCTAAAAAATTTAATTGTGTTAAAACCAATTAAATTCTACAGAAATTTCTCTGATCACTTATAAAATAAAATAATCTTCTTCCTTTTTTTTAAACCAGGCTATAGAGTTCTGTAGAACAAATCTCATTTTTTAATGCATTCTCAAGAGCAGTCATCTATAGAAGTTTACATTTTCTATCGAATAATGTAGGACTTTTCCACAAGGATACTAGTTTGTTTCAGATTGTGACAAAGGCAACATCACAAACTGGGAGGAAAACAAAAGGTACACAAAAGTGTGTTTAAATATGTGTACAATACTCTAATAGAGTATTTTTCTAGGGATTCTGAAGGCCTTTTGGATTTAGGTGCAATGGACAGTATGCAAGGTGAATTTTATCTACTGAGCAGCAATGCATGATGTACAAATCTTTATTAAATGTTTTATGAAGAATGTCAGAATATATCTAATATCTCTGATCTAAGTAACGTCTCCTTGATAGCCTTTGTCCAGTAAACCTTTACTATTATTCTTGGGAACTGGAAGGAACCATCTAATAAATAAACCAGCCAAGGCCCTTCTGGAAGATATTTGAGACCTACTGTGTCTTTTGATTTTTACACAACAATAACAATATGAAGAGACCACAGGGAAAAGTTGGGCCCAGAGAACTATGTTTACTAACGACACACAAAAATGCCATACTTATTGTTGCCCTGGCAGATTTCTGGCAGCATCTAAAACATGGAATACAGAGAACACCACCACAGGGCTTACAAACTACTTAAAGAGATACTACCCTATTCCAATACACATCCAATAAGGACAATTAAGAACATGAAAGAGTGGGCCCTTAAAAAAACAAGGTACAAGTGTCAGAGTGCTGAGTCCTTACAGCTCCCATAGATTTCAGATGGAGTCATGGGCAGTACCTCTGAAAACCAGGCCCACAATCACCTAATATCGATGCATACTTGGAAGACAAGAAAAAAAGATAAATTAGTTGAAACAGGAACTCAGAATAGAATGACATCTCCCAAGGGAGAGTTCCGATCCAAAATGGTTTACAGAATGACATAACCCCTTAAACAAGTTGGCCCAATAGAAGATATTGCCTCACTCTCCCTATCTCTAAAGGAGGTATCCGAGGCATCTGAAGAATGGCCTTTAAAGGCCTCACAGGTCTACAGAGAAGAGAGAGTCTGTATAACCACTCTGAGCAGGAGAGATACCTGCAAACTTAGGTGATGTAAAACAAACAAACAAAACAGAAACATAAAGGACATCCTGTGAGCTGACATAGAGCAAAGCTGACATAGAGCAGAACTTCTGACAGTTAAAAGAGATCCCACCCACCTCCAAATACTCCCTCTGGGCTATGCATGGTCAAAAAAATAATTCCAAAATACCACCACATCAACCCTAGACTTGGCTGCTCTTTACCTCAGCTTAAGCCTTCTTGCCAGAGGTTTGTCCCCAAGGAGCTCACTGCAGGATTGTAGCCTAGCCATACAGAGGAAAAAGTGAAACTAGCCACATGCAAAGTGATGTCAAAATCACAAAGTAAGGGCTTGCCTACACATACAGCGCTGCACTGGTGCAGCTGCACTGCTGTAGTGCTTAGACAAGACACTACCTATGCCAATGGGAGAGGTTCTTCTGTCAGTGTGGGTACTCCTCCTGTCCAAGAGGTGGTAGCTATGTCAATGGGAGAAACCCTCCCGTTGACATAGTGCTGTCTACACCAGAAGTTAGGTTGATATAACTATGTCACTCAGGGGTATGGATTTCCACATCGCTAAGTGACTTAGTTATATCAGCATAAATTTGTAATACAGGCCAGAGCTAATCGAACTGAAAAAAAAAATGAACCATCCTTTCTCACTAATGTTTTTCAGATATAGCAATCTTTTAGGTGTTACTTGTTCTAACTCTAGGTATGCATGCTTTAAAAAAAAATCACACATTTCTCTGAATTGCCATTATCCCTTTAATGTCTTTCTTAATCTTTCGAGTACCTCTCAAGGAATGATGACTATTTTAAAAGGACAGTGTTAGGTTGAGTTTGCTTACGAATTTAGGCTTTATTGAAAAAATAAAGTAAAATAAATAATAACTTTTGATGAAATCTTAATATCGGTATTTCTATTACTTTTTTAACCCAAATCAAAACTGTTTCTCTGGGGGGAAAAAAACAACAACCAGGCACTCTTCAGTTCTGTTTGCAGCCCAAACATCATAATATTGTGCTAGTGCATGAGAACCTGAACCTGTAATTGACTGAAAAACAACTATAAGCAAATGGGAAATTGACTAGTCTATTTTTATCTGCCAAGCTCAGTTAAATGCAAACAATAAACAAAAGAAACACTGAGGAGTAATTTGTCATTTTAAAATTCTGTTTTCATTAAATAGGGTAAGGAAATCTGATCCACTGTAAATATATAATTTTTAACTTGACTGAAGCCGTCTTTCAGATCCCATCCCTTGGTGGGGGAAGGGAAGTATCAGTTCACTCAAGCTCAGCTCTGTGTGGCAAGAGACACTTAGGGTGAGATTTTCAAAGCAGGCCAGCAGATTTCAGCTACACAGCTTTCATTAATATCATTGTGTGTGTGTGGCTAAAACCCCTGGACGCCTTCAAAACCGTCCCCTATATCTCCCAGCCCACCCGCCGTGTTAGCTCCTGCAGAGCACAGCTAGTATGATTTTAATTGGTTTGTCTAAATTCTTGGCAAACATGAATGCGTTTCTTTTGGGTGAAGAGTAGAACAGGATCTGCACCATGTGCTGGAGTCCATCATGGTTCTTATGAATCAGTCCCCAAGGCACCTTACTGAAGATCAGTGAATGAATGGGAGGAGGGCTGTTTTTGGTTTGGCCTGGATGTAGGCCTGTCTCTCTGTGTGAAATCTCTAGTAACAGAGCTGCGGCTGTGGAAGGAAAGCATTTCTGGTATAGCAAACAAAGGCAGCCGACTTTCCAAAATTTTTTACGTAATCTCCTGGCCTGCCAAGTGGCCCAGCACATGGTGTATGCAGAAGCAGTAGGAGACAGACAACTTTCATACCATGAATTCCTTTGATATGCTTTGACTGTGAATGACAAGAACATTTCCCACTTGTATCAATGGCAAAAAATTTGGTTTGATCATGGACTGCCAAGCTAGCTCCCCTGGCCTGACAGCAGTTTGTAACTTAGCTGTTACAAGCTTTCCCTACTGCTTGTTTTTTTGTTTGTTTTTGTTTTTTTTAATGAAAAATTTGCTTTCTGACATTTGACTTCTCAGCAGGATTCCTATGTGCACTACTTGCTAAGGGAGGCTAGCTGATCAGGGACAGCAAAAGCCAGGACTTAAAGAAAGTAAGTGGATTTACTCACGTGAACATGTATTGTCAATAGTTTTGTTATGCAATCTGCATCAAACTCACTCCAGAAGTTGGGAATAAATTCTCCAGAATGTAGAGTTCATAGTAACCGACAAATAAACCCAGAAAGTCAAGCTTTGAAATACTTACATAGTTAATGCAAATGAAGTGTCTGTTTCTTGCTGAGCAGCATTTATGATTCTGAGAAATCTCCTCTGAGGGAATGTCTTCTCTTGCTGCGGTAGATAAAATGATTTTCAGAGCGATGAGGCCCACAGGTGGGGGAGATGCAGGTGCCAAAGTCTGTTGTTACAGATGGCATATTTGTTAAGTGATAAAGAAAGACACTGGGACAAATTCAGCCCAGGAGCAAGTGGGTGCAGCAGGGCCACATTCTCTTCTCACTTACTCTGGTGTAAATCAGGAATAGCTTCACTTGACATAAGTGGAGATACACTGGTGTGAGGAGAATCTGGATCCTGGCTTCAATGAGAGATGTGTGGACCTGACATCAGTGGCAGTTGCCCTTACTCTAGAGCGGAATTTACCTCACTGTGAGGGCATTTTTTTAAAACCCCACCATTTGTGTTCACTGGTTCAACTGTCTGGGTATTATCTTATTGGCTTCCTACAGCATCTGTTCAACAGCAAATTTGTCAGCCTTGGGCTTGCAGAGGAGTCACTGGCTGTTCTGAAGGCAGCAATGAAAAGGCATGGAGCAGCTAAAATCACCATCTCTAACAGGTGAATTAATCAGTCCCAGTATTGATTCAGAGCTTGGGTTCTAACTTGTACTAACCTTTTTCACCATTACCAAAATCCTTGGCAGCTGCCTGAGTTCTTTTTATTAATTATTATTATTATTAAAGAGATCTGACATGTCATTGGCTTTACAGGGAAAACGCGCAGGGAATCTTATTCTTATGGAGCATCCAAATAATTTAATTGAAGATGAACATTTTGTTTATCTCTAGTCTCTTACACTGGGGTAGCCGGTATGTCTCCAAATGCCTGCCGACTTAAATGGTGGCAGCTGCATGACATGAACTTGCGTATCACAAACACTGTGCAATAGGAGACAATGGATGGGTTAGGACTTCAAAGAAACTGGTTGTAACCATTCCGAAGGCATAGGGCTGCTGCCTCTGACAGTTGGTAGCTTCAAGCTCAAGTGTGCGGCCATGGATTCCCAAGCCGCTGGAAGTCTGCCATATCTTGGAGGTGTTATACATTAATCCTGAGGGTGGGGGAGTTAGAAGATGGAGGTTAGAAAGGAGCCAACAATTGTGATACTTTGATCAGCCTCGTTTGGTCATCCACAGCCTGGCTCTAGTATCAAAACAAGGAAAGGGTTGGAACGAGGGAGGGAAAGAAGTGGGCCACTTCTAGTTTAAAATCGTTAATTAAACATGTTGATTTCTAAACCTCTATGAAAACTGCATTCAGGAGAAGAGCTGTGCTCATAAATGCAAAGGCCCCTGCTGCAAGTTAAAAGAGCCTCAAAAATGCTCTCACTTGAACTGTGATATCGTCTGTGGCCCCAAGGGGACATTCTGACATGGAAAATAGCGGGAACACAAGGGGCATCCAGGCATGATGCCTTTTGGGAGAGCCAGGAGGGGTAGAAGTGTGGGTGGGAGGGGGTACAACTGATATGAGCTCTACACTACCCATGGATTCTCCTATGCTGATGGAATTTCTGAGGACTGGTTCATCAGGCTCATGGCCCTTTTATGCTGGGGCTGTTGCAGGACAAAGAAAGAATCAACACCACAAAACCAATTGAATTGTAAATCCAAATAAAGAGTGGCTACCGGAAGCGGGCTTTCCTAGTAAGGAGCTCATCCCCTTGCCTTGGGGAGATTTCTAATGAAAGACATTTGTTCCAATTTATTTTTTGACATATCTGCTGCTCAGGTAGGTAAGTGTTTATCCTATGCAGCTCACAGACATGATGTAACTATGCTTTCTATTGTTAGTAAAAAGGTTGTCTGTGTGGTATATAATCACAGGCCATAAAGATAATCTCACCAACATGACTACCATGCTGTGCATCTGTAGTACAGAAGTGAGGATACCACAGCTACTAAAAAATAACAACACAGCCCAGAGGAGATCTCCTTCATCGTTTCCATACTTTATTGCTACCAACACCTTACTAATTACGTCTATCAAAAACTCTTTTTTAGTATATAATGATGCTTCCTGTGCTTCCCTGAGAGACAGTATTCAACATCTATGGGGCAGGATGTAGTCCCAGCACATCACCTCACAGCACAACAGGCATCCAGCCTCAGTTTCCCCTCACCAGTTCAATTGCTGAGGTGGCTGAGACCTCCAGACAAGTCACAAAAAGTCCACCCCCTCTAGGTACAAAGGCCAAACAATCCCAAAACAGCTCTTCTACCCCAGCCTCTCTGGGCACAGTCCTTCCTTCCCAAGAGTCTGTCTTCTCTTCTACATCCTTCCAACTCTGCCCTTTCCTGGGCTGTGCTCTAGCCCCTCTGAGCTCTGTTCAGTCTCTCCATCCTCCTCTTCACAAGATCCACTGCATCATCTCAAGAGGTGGCAATATACAGGAACCCACCCCCACCACTACTATAGATTCCAGGTCTTGGGAACTCTAAAGAATTGGGCCCTGTAACTCAAACCCAGATTCACTCTCTTTCCTTCCCAGGGCATCTGACTCTGTACTGGCTTTTCCGAGAGGTCTTTTTAGCCCCAGTCTTGTGTTTAAACTTCTCCCCTACAGAGTAAAGTAACTGTAGCCCCCCTCCTTCCTGTGGCTGTGCTTCATTTCTGGCAGGTTCCCCAGCTCTCTAAGGCTCTGTTCTTCTCCAGGGACACTTATCTCTGAAAGTCTGTCCTCGACTCTCCCCCTAAACCACAGATCAAGGCTTTATCATGCTCAAAAAGTAATATCCTCACTGGCACCAGGCCCCCATTTCCAGCTTGAGTCCACCAATTTTCTGAACACCAAGTCTCTGCCACAGTCTGCCTCTTTATGAAAACCAGCTTCCCTCAGGCAGCTCCCATTGTGAGGCTGTTAATGAGGCACAGGTGGACTGAACCAGTTCCCTCTTAATGGGCCAGTCCAGCTTGTGACACTAGTACAATTGTGTGTGCAGTATTCAGAACATGGATTTATTACACAGTACAAAGCATATTTGACAAAACTCATATTGGTGTAACTCCACTGAGCCAAATTTTGCTCCTAATCATATTTGGGCAACGCCACTACTTTAACCAAGAGCAGAATTGTCCCATTGTGGCTACGAGTTAGGCCTTGGTGAGCACTTAGTTTGTGAATACTCGCACAGTGATGACATGATCTTACAGTTACCCTTAGTCACAGAACAACTGTATTTGGAATGGCAGTTTTGGGCCATACAGGGTAGTCAGGTTAGGCAACGTGCAGGAAGAAAATAGATGTGCACACACACACACACATACACGCACCCCCTAGACTCTGAGTACATAAGCAAAAAGGAGTAATGGTCAATGGTTAGGAAGGCCTTGTTAGATCATCATGGACAATTTACTGACATAAATGTTGGCTGGTCTGAATAGTTCACAATGCCCAGATTTTTAGAAGCAGTGCACTTTTCGACAAGCTGAATGTGGGGACTTTTTCAGCAGATCGTCAAATGGACATTAACGAGTTTATGCGCCAATTATGATTATTCATGACCCAGTCTACCCTTTATTTCCCTGGCTCATATGCCAGTGACATATGCCAGAGCTGGACACAAACAAAAAAAAAGCATGGAAAGATTTGTTTGCCACCTGAGCAGATGGAAGTGCAGATGGAGATGTCTCATGAAAAGGTTTGAGCTCAGTGGGAAATATATTCCCCAAAGACCTGTTGCATGCTTTGCATTGCATAACATCTGTGAGACCAAGGCTGAGACTCTATCCTCTGGGTGGATGAGTGAGGTGGACAGGCTGTCTGCTGAATTCCAACAGCCTGAAAGCAGGCTAGTTAACAGCCACTGCCAGTGCAGTTCAGGTGAGGGAAGCGTTCAAAACTTACTTGGACAGTGGGCAACAACTTACCAGCGTTTCTTTGGGTATGTCTGCACTAGACTGGAAGGTATCATTTACCGGGCAATGAGATATACCCAGGCTAGTTCTTTTCTAGTGTGCTAGTTCAATCAGAGCTAGCATGGGTATGTCTCCTTGAGCTGACACTTATACCTTCCAGGTCTAGTGTAGACACACCCACAGAAACACTGGCAGGCTATTGCTCACTGTCCAAGTAATTATTAGTGCAACCAGTGGTACACTTTATCTGCATACTGCTTGAGCAAGTCTTTTTTTGTTTTTTTCTGTAACGTACATTAATTAATTAATGTGAAGAAATATTTGACAGGAGTACAGAAGACTGGCAGTGAGCAATACTAAAATAATGGTTGGTTATTTATAGACTGAGCGAAGGCAATTGTTTCTGTAGTATATATGGATTATGGACTTTGAAGTATGTGTTTATTTAGTTAATGAGGTATGGAATCCTTTCTGGCCATATGGATTACTTTCTAGCACTATAGGCTACTCTGCAATGCTGGCAATCACAATAAAGATGCAAACAACGTGTACTGTATTAGCCACACAATATGCCAGGCATCACAAAAGAGAGGCAGCCACTTACAAACAATTGTGGCTCTACTAACTGCACACCATAGCTATGCACACAAAGTGCCATGTGCAGGCTGGCTGTCAGTGCATTACAGATGACAGGAGTTACAATCAAAGCAGGTTTTTTTGTTCCGTGCAGTAGAGTGCAATGAAAAATGACCTGGGGCTGGGGACTCGAGGAGCTGGGAGTGTATGATCCCTGCCAGTAGCCAATATTGTCCAGGCTTTGGAGTGGGTAGAACAACAACAGTGGTGCCCTTGGTACTCCCTAGTTTACAATTAATTCAAGCAGCTGGTTCTGCAGCCCCAGTAGCTGCTGTATGTCTTTCTGCACCTCTCTGTCCTTCCTCCTCTCTTCCAGCAACTGTTCATGCCACTCCCTAGCATCCTCTGCATTTTGCCTGGAGTCCCGTACAGTCTCAGAGGACAGGTCCTTCTTTGTGCACTTCCTTTTGGCCCTGAGAGTGACCTGATGCTCTACAGGTGTACGTGGGGTTCCCCTCAGGATTCTCCTGGCTGAGGTCAGTGATGAAGAAATGGAGAACAATGGTTAGGTTGAGTAGGGGCTGGTGTTCCACACCTGATAACTGTTGCAGCTAGACAGATTTTCCCACCTCATGCAATATTCATATGTGCACCACCTCAGAATTACAAGAGCATCATGAGTCTTAGATCCTACAGAAGGGTGAGTATATCGGAGTTCTTAACCAAGCCATTTAAGAAGAACAGGTGGAGGAGGGGATTATTGTGGTATATAAAAGGATACTGTTTAGTAAAAACAGCTGCACCTATTTCAGGCAGTCGTGATCCCTAAGGATTTATCCAGGAGACAGATCCCAGAGTGGCAGAGCAAGGAGCTGTTCAAGAGGCCTGGAGACACATGCAGCCAAGCTGTTTTCCACACTGATCCCCCTCAATAGTTCCGGTGGAGTGGCATAAGAATGTGTCATACCACAGTGTGCTGGCCAAAGGAGCTCTGCCTTGCAATGTCCAGGCAAAGTTTAAATGCTCCTTGCTGGAAAAGGTCTGGATACTGCACAGACAGACGGGAAAGCAAAATGTGTAAAAGTTAACAGGCTGCTCTAGCCAGAGGCCGTAGCACTGCAAAGGCCAGTGGGAGAAATGTGTTTGCTCACTTCTATGCTCTGACCCCACCCCAACCATGCTTCACCAGGAATTTTTCTAAGGTCAATGTGTATCCCCTCTATACCAACTATACCTCAGGCAGGTTCTAACTGTGTATGAGTTTGTAGCTGGGGTTCCTGGTGCCTTTCCAGATGGTGTACAGTGCCTTCCTATTCATGTAATGTCTCAATGCTACTCAACTAGAAGAGGAAATGTACAGTAGATTGTATGATCTTGAATTACTAATTCTAAGTGCACTCTATGTGTTTCTATTCATAATTAAAAGCACTGCTCTGTTGTTAGAGAACCATGATGTGTGTATGCAAACCCTGTACATACATGCAACCCTATTATTTCAACTTCTTGAAACCATTTATTACTAATGCTGCCTCATTTGCTTTGCTATGAGCATTGCACTATTAATGCAGTAAGGGCCTTTGCAGTAAAAATGCTGTTTGAAAAGAGAAGTTTCCTGCAGGCGTGCACTTTTCTGCCAGTCTGGGGGAGGATTTGATTAGAACGTAGGCAGTAGAGCTGGGTTTGTGCTCAACTCACACTATAACCGGGGGTGGAGGTGGCAAGTTAATTTGGTGCCCCGAGAAGGTGAGGTGCCTGTGGGTATCGTAGCTTTGCGTGCACACACTCATCTCCCTTCAGGCACAAGGAAAACAAGCGCCTCACTCCTGCACCAGGCAGCACCACCAGAGCCAAAGTGAGGTGCTAGCAATCAACAAAATGGCAGCAGGTAATAGGAACAGATGTGGCTGTGAAGACCATGCTGAGCATTTCAAAGTAAAGTGAATTATGGTCACTAACAGAGCCTCCATTTAAAATTGAACTGATAGTTCTGTGTTAAACGATAGTGTCCTAGGGGTGAGCTCAGCTCCACTGTGCTAGAGTTTTCAGAACAAGAAGGTGAATGGTCTCCTGTACAATTCGCTTCAATTGGGAGACTCTTAGAAGCACACAAAGAATGAATACGGTGACCACATACACAGTTACAAGTAAATAATCATGTTTAAGTGCAACTTGTAAACATATACAACCCTAGAGAACCCATGCACCAATCAATGCTGTATTCATATTCACATACCCAATGATATCATAAAGTCTGATGGATTTCCTCAATAGGTGGTCATTGATAGATGGGTGGGTCCTGCATGGCTCTTCCCAATGAGGTCTTCCCTTTGGGTCTTTCCACCCTCTCCATACCAGGAAACTCCTTTTATCTTTCTCTGACCATGCCTACCACCTTATGCAAATACAACAGGATCCGAATTTCCTTCTCTTTATTTGTACTTCCACTCCCCATGAAAGTTGGGGTGTCCTACTTTTCATAGGTTCTCTTAGTTCCCCTTATTCTCTTTAACATTTACATAAACATGTTCCAATGATAACCAACAGTCAAAGCAGAACTTTCTGTGATGTTACAATCAGGTGTCTTGTAGTCTAGATAGGTACATTGTGACATTTTCATGGAACATCACCTCTTGGAACTTCCTTTAGAGCAATCTTGTAACCTTACTGACACAGGGTTACTCTTGGGCCACTCACTTATGTCAATCTCCTTAAGCCCGAGGCCTGAAATCTTACAGGCCGTAGCCATAGGTCTTGGATAATGGCCTTACTTATGTACCTAACACTCCTTTGTCACTACTAAATACTCGCCAATCTCATATTCCTATAATCCTATCCTACTTCTATCCATTCATCACACATTGATTACCTATGGAATAACCTATGAGTTAACCACAACAATAACCCAATGAAATGATTAAAATGAACTAATGGAAAAACTAACTGTCCCATGGGGAAATTTTTTTTACTAAGTCTACTTGAGCCACTTTTGAAAATGGGACTCAGGCTCTGTCACAGAGCATGCTCCCTTGTCTTGGGTTGCTCTTGGCAAGCAGTTCTCACACACTCTTATGTAAATTCACCACAGTATATTATATGTCCCCTCACCATAAGACTTTTCCCAAGCTCACAACAGGGGAAGGGGGAAGGGGAAGAGAGAGGTCTCCCATCTCTGAGATCCTACACTTCTTTACCCTTCCTTCTAGCCACACACTCTCCCTTCCTGTCTTTCCTTTGACAATCTCTAGCTGATTAGTTGATTCGCCTCGTTACCTGTTTAATTGACCAGTCCTAATCAATTATCTCCAAATTTGGACCTTGTCAAGGGGCATAGAGCAGTGAACCAGTACTAGGCTACTCCTCTCTTTCTCTCTCTCTCTCACACACACACACACTTACTTTTCTTTTTTTTTTGTTTCTACCAGGACCTTTTCTCTCCTCATTGTTTTTCCTCTGGGGACTGTCATCTCCTCCCACAAGCAAAGTTTCTCTAAAATGCTTGTAGAAAACTTCTCCATTTTCTTTCCACAAATGTGCATTTGATGGAGGGGGTAACACCTACATCTCTGTTTCTGCCCACCTGTCTTCACATTCTGGGTAACCTTTTATACCACTGGACAGCCCAGTACCCCTGCTTTTGAAGCCTCACAGAGCACAAACCCAGCTCTACTGCCTACTTCCTTCCTCTCCTGTCTTTCTTCTCCTGTAGCCTCACAGTCATACCAGACATGGCATTTCTGCTGCAGTGAATTTTCAGTGGCATTTTACAGACAGTCCACTATGTGAGTGTGGGCAGTCACAGATCATGGCACACATTGTTGAGAAATGCAAAATGACAAACTTTCCTGGAGGCCTTTGTGCCTTGAACATCGTTGGTAGGAACACTGTGGCATGGCTTGACCAGACTGCATATGCCAAATATATGTCAGTAGTTTCCTGCCTTTCCTCCTTGCATCATGGACAGATATCAGCTTTACTAGGGACATCAACAGCAGCTTCTAAAGCAGCAGGTTGGTGCCTTCAATCCCAAACCCTAGTGACCTCAGGGGGACTTTATAACAACTGTTCCAAAATAATGGATTCTGATCTCCCCAGCTCCTCTGTCATCTGGTCTCAGCCACCTAGTGGCCCAATCAGATAACTTCTGTGCAAAGGCCCTAGGTCTTGCCCCCTCTGACCAACTTGCTTCTCAAAACTTCTGTCTGTATCATTTTTCCCACCAAGCAATCCAGCCTAAAATGGCTGAATTTAGGGTTTCATCATCCACAGCTTGTTCATTACTCAGACTCATAAGCAGCTTGAGATTCTCCAGAGAGGTAGGGAGCCAATCTGGTGGCCCATCCCCTCTTTTCTCAGAGCCCTCCTGAACCTTCCTGAACATTAACAAAAAAGAATTGGGCTCATCTGTCAGGCCCATTTTACACAGCTCCATGCCCATCATCCAGTTATCTCCCTCTATCAAGACACTCACCAGCTGCTCCTGGAGCTGTTGCTGCACCTGAGACTGACCTGCAATAAATTGCTATAGGCTTTGTTGTTGTTCTGCTTGACAGCAGTGGCAGATTAGTCACTGGGCCAAGGGGGCCCAAGCCCAGGTGTCCTGGTCAATTGGGAAGCTCTGAAAAAATGGGTGCCCCTGCACCCCGACACCACTTCCCCAGCAAGAGTGCCAGGCAAAGTGGCAGACTGCAGGGAGAAGGGGTGTGGAGAGGTCCCCACTTGCCCTGGCCCGGGGCCCCGCAAAAGCTTAATCTACCTCTGCTTGCTAGAATAACAAGGATTGTCTCTCTGTGAGCTGGCTCTGTTGAAACGCCTGAAGGATTTTCTGTAACTGTTTTTGCTGCTTAGCTATCCAGCACAGGAGTTCGTCCAAACTGCATAAGCCTTCTTATTGGTTCCCCCTCCCATCCTTCACCTACACTGGAGAAGGAAGATCCCAGACAAGCACCAAAGTGTCACAGGGCGTGCTCACTCAACCCTGGAGTTCTCTTTGCATGCAGTCCTCACGCACGCTCACATTAGTTCATCATAGTGTACTTTTTACAGTATAGTATGCAGCTGCTTGTCCCATCGTGATAACGCTTTTCCCAAGCTTCAGCATATCCACTGTGGCGGGCGGGGGTTGCGGGGAGGAGGCCTCACTTCTCTGTGATCTTGAGCTTCTTTGACCTTCCTTTCAGCCTCCCTTTCTCCCTTTCAGTCTTCCATGTAACCCTCCCTGGCTGAGGAGCTGAATTACCTCATTAACTGGTTAATCAGTTATCTCCCAATTTGGCCTAGGCAGGGGCGATTACAAAGTGCATTGAGTGGTGAGCCAGCCCTAGCCTACTCCCACTCTGTCACAGGCTCCTAAGCCACTTAGGTACTTTTGAAAATGTTATCCATAAACATTAATGAGATTTTATATTCTTTATCTTGACATTTCTGTTTTAAGAATATGAAACCAATCTTGTGAGTCTGTGATTTCTCCTATCAAAGTGTATGGCTAGGCTGTAGGCAGCCTAGTTCGTATGTTTCTTTGATAGGTACAATTGATGATCCAAGCACATATCCCACACTACTACTTTTTCATTTTTACTGTATCCCATGTTGTTACAAGAGACTTATGCATGTAGACTCAGAGTTCTAGTTTTTTAGGTCCTAATACATACAGTTTTCACCATTTTTGCACATTTGTTCTGCTTTTTTACATTTCCTGTTCAAGTATCTCTATACTGATACTCTAAACAACTTCACATTTATGCCAGCACAATGCTCTGTTCGTGTATAATGTGGCCCACTTGCCTTTTGTGAGTACCGCTGTCAGCCGGATGTCTGTCTGCACCTGCATTGCTGCTTGTGGTGCCCACTACTGACAGTTAACCTTCCCAAGCAGGTTTTTCAGTGACTCAGCCCTCTGGCTGAGTCACACACAGTCTGTAGGCGTACAACAAAATAAACGCCTTCTGGGGTACACGGTCCAAAAGGGCCCATCACAGTGCCCTTAGCTATGTCTTTATCTGTAGCCCTGTCGCTGGACTCAGTCCTCAATCAGTCCAACAGGGCCTATCGCAGTGCCCTCAGTTAGTATCTTTAGCCCTCTCTCCAGGCTTAGTGTTCTGCCTGGTCCTTCTAAAATGGTCCCTCTCTGGAAAAGAGCAGCACCCCAGAGCTCCCTTCCTGGAGATTCTTTGCCTCTTGGCAAGTCTCAACTGATCCCAGCTAACTCCCTCTCTCAGTTCAGTCTTCTTCTGGGAGTTGTATCAAAGTCACAAATGCTGACTCTCTTTAGGGTCTTCAGCCCCTTCCCTAGGCTTGGTTAAACTCCCCTTCTTCAGGGCCTTGACCACTCCACCTGTGGCCAGTGGTGGGGGACCCAGATTCACGCAATACTTCATGTCCCAACGAAGGCATCCAATGAATAGCAACCAACTTTTCATCTACTGTTCCCCGGGCCACTTCCCTGCAGCCCCTTCACTTTTATTGTTACCCTTAGCTCAGGGCTGAAGTCTTGTTTGAGTCCCTGCAGTCAGCCAGGAGCACCTTCCTTGCTCCCCTGGTCCTTGCCAGCAGCTGCTCTGTCCAGCCATGCAGACAGCCAGGAGCATCATTCTTGCACCGCTGACTCCAGCCAGCAACTGTCATTTTCTTTGTCCATCAGCTCCTTTTATATGAGCCTGCTATATGGGATTCTTTCCTGCAGCGGCTCTAGGCAGCCTGGAGGACTCACCTTTACTGCACTTCTTCTGGGCTGCAGGGCAGTAGGACTGTGAGGCCTCCATCAGGGGGCCTCAAAGGGCCTGATTCACCCCATCACATCATGCTACCTCCAATGCTTCTATTCTTTCATATTCCATAAATATTTCTCAATGTACCCATTTCTGAAGTACCACAACTAGCAAATGTTCCTTCCTCTGCCAAATCATGAGTAACTTTTTAAAAAGTGAATCTCTAGTGAACTTTCAAAAGCTGGCTTTCAAAATTAACATGGTATTTAACAATAACAAAACAGATAGACTTACTCATTAAAATAAATGGAAGCCATGTTGTTCCTTTGAAAATGACTGCACTGATATGGAAAGCCTTCATCTCGCATTTATTTCAGATAGAAAACAATTGACTTTTAAATGTTACTAAGGAGTAAAAGAAGAGCCTTGTGGTTAAGGCTCAGGACTGTGAATGAGGAGAGCTGGGAGGTTCTAAGCCTGGCACTGCCACACATATCCTGTGCTACCTTGTATAAGTAGCTTCCCAACTTTGTGTCTTAGTTTTCTCATAATAGGTATGTTATGATACATACCCTATAATATGGGGGCTTTGAGGAATAAATACAAAGTTTATAAAGCATTTGGAAATCATTGGAAGGATTTATATACATACAAAATATATTTATATGGGATGTAATATGTACTTAATATGGAGAGTAGGGTAAAATGTAGTTTTGTTTTAATTTAACTTGTTTTTGTTTACTTTGTGAAGAGATGGTGGTGCAGGAGTCGTACATTGAAAAGACAATGTACCAGAATGAGCTGGTTGGATAAAGGAAGAGATAGTTGGAATTTTTGATCGCATATACCTAGGTAACTTTTAGAATGTTGTTTTCAGTGTATTGTACCTTTCGATGTTGATAATTCTCATAATTTTGTCATGAGTCTTGTGATATTTGATCCTTTTCTTAAATCCCCATTTGATTATGTGAGAATCTCTGCTATGACTAAAGTTAATGCCCAAATCGCATGGTGGCAGAGAAAGGTTAAAAAGATAATTCTCAAACACAAAAAGGCTAATAGAGCTAGTTAAGTTTAAAGCTAAATGCAAAGAGTTACAAAGGGATCTCACAAAACTGGATGACTGGGCAACAAAATGGCAGATGAAATCCAATATTGCTAAATCCAAAGCAGTGCGCACTGGAAAACATAATCCAAACTATACATACAGAATGATGGGGTCTAGATTAGCTATTGCCACTCAAGAAAGAGATCTTCAAGTCACTGTGGATAATTCTCTGAAAACGTCTGTTCAATACGCACCAGTAGTCAAAAAAACTAACTATGTTAGGAACCATTAGAAAAGGGATAGATAGTAAGACAGAAAAATATCATAATGCCACTACAGAAATCCACTGTATGCTCACACTTTGAATACTGTGTGAAGTTCTGGTTGCCCAATCTCAAGAAAGATATATCAGAATTGGAAAAGGTATAGAGAAGGGCAATAAAGACGATCAGGGGTATGGGACAACTTCCAGATGAGGAGAGATTTAAAAGACTGGGTCTTTCAGCTTAGAAAAGAGATGACTAGGGAGGATATGATAGAGGTCTATAAAATCATGAACCGTGTGGAGAAAGTGAATAGGAAACTGTTATGTCCCCCTTCATGTGACAAAAGAACCATGGGTCACCATGAAATTATAGGTATCAAGTATGAAACAAATGTAAGGAAGTATTTCTTCACACAACACACAGCCAGCCTGTGGAACTCATTGCCAGGGCATATTGTCAAGGCCAACACTGTATATCTGTGTTCAAAAAAGAATTAGATATGTTCATGGAGGGTAGGTCCATCAATGACTGTTAGCCAAGATGGTCGCGGATGCAACCCCATGCTCTGAGTGTCCCTAAACTCTGACTGCCAGAAGCTGGGAATGGACAACAAGGGATGGATCCCTGGATAAATTGTCCTGTTCTGTTCATTCCCTGTGAAGCATCTGGCACTGGCCACTGTCAGAAGACAGGACACTGGGTTAGATGGACCAATGGCCAAACTCAATATGGCTGTTCTTACATTCTTATTAAATAAAAATAAACCAAGCTGTATTATTTTAAAAAAATTCTTATGATTTTAAAGTCAATCTTGTGATTGTGAACATGTGAAATTGGCAATGGTGGGAGTATTCATGTCTGCAAAAGAAGCTGCCATCTTGAGTTCAGTTCACAGGCAGTCTTATCAGAGGGGAGTCATTTTGCACATTCGTGTGGGGTCTTTCCTTTTATTTTGTCCTGATTTGCTGTTCTCCTTTACTCTAGAATAAAGATCATTTTGGACTGAAAGTATGTGTTTGCTTCTCATGTACGGTAAAATGTTATACAAAGCTTATCCCAAATCTGAAGTTAACTCTTTATGAGATTCAAAAATGCTCAGAGGTATTATTATTTTTCACTTTCATTTACCTCTGCATTTCCTCATTCCCACCTGCACCCAGAAATCTATGTGCTACTAAAGAGACTGTTGCAGCCCCAAAAAAATTCTACTAGTTTGGGATAGAGTTCATCTAAGTATGTGATCTTTTACATGTTCTTCTGCTCTTGCCCTGGAAGTCTTTGAAGGTATAAAGTGAATGATTAAACGTATCTCCCACAAAAATCAGAATTTCTTACTTGACTCTGAGATCCCACCAAGCCAACCCATGCAAAAATGTAATCTGTTGGCTTCTAAGCTGCACCTGGTACTGCTTCCTTAAGTGCTCATTCAGCACAAGAAAAACACTGACAAGGACAGAATATGAGACAGAGATAGATCTTTTGCAGCAGAGGGGAATTTTACAAACATTCTGGGGAATAAAACTAAATCAGAGGCATTATAACTCTGTCAATAATGTATTATACTTGAAAGGGTCTCCGTATATATATCACTTAGCAAGTTATATACAGTAACTCCCTTGAAAAGGGAGAATGTAAAACCCTTACCTGATTTGATGGACCAGTGCTTTCAAACTAGTCAGCACCTGTTCTCAGATTTGATATACTCCTGATCTGTTTCAAGTGCAGCCAAAGGATCAAGACTTAATTAGTGGTGAAATATCTCACACTGATCAGCTCAATACCAACTCCCCGAGGGACATAGATTTGTCTCTCTTTGGAATCCCCACCCCACCCTCACATGCTTGTTAGGCGGTTTGTGTTTTTTTGTCATTTGGCAGACACTTATCCGCTGCATGTGCTGTGCTGGAACGCTCCTCTTGGTAGAGGAGGCTTAGTGTCTTTAGGAAAAGGGAAGGCATGTTGTAGCAGCTTCATTTCATACTAATGCTCTGGTTCTGCCAAACCAAACGAGGCCAGGTGACCTGCCTCTCCTGGTGTTCTTCAAAGAAGACACTCTTGTTTCTTATTCGTAGGTCCATTGAGCTGTAAAGCACATTAATTCTTTTTTCCCCCACCAGGATAAGTCACTCAGGTGTAATACTTCATTTACAAGACTGTCCTTGGGCAGCGACAGCAGCAATAATAAACATAACCATTGCTCAGGAAAAGAACCTTTTCTCACCAGAAGCTTAAATTATAATGACATATTTATGCAGTTATTAAGAGTAGGATTTTCACAGACGTCTAATGAAAGTAGATGTCCCATTCCCATTGCAGTTCAAAGCCGCTGGTGAGGTTTCATTTTGTTAATCTTTATTAAATGCTTTGAGATCTCAGATAGAAGGTACTATAGAGGTGTAAAGTATTATCATCAGGGAGCATGACCATTGTGAATTCAGCACAGAAGAGACTCCATGCTTTCACTGACTGATACCCCATATCAGTGAAAACAAAGGACAAACCCAATACACTCAGTACTAGCCATGCACTGACCTCTCATTCCTTTCTGATGATAGCATTTTTTTTTGTCATTTAAGCAGTACAGAATGAGGTAATCTGGCTGTTCCCTTAATTTTTGCAAGTATTTATATACATCTGTCTAAATATCCAGAGGCCTAGAGCAGAAAAAGAACTAAGAACATAATTTAAATAGTATAGTAGTTGTCAAAGCTAACTTCTCAGCCTTTGCTGGGATTCCTGATAGTAGGTGGGACTTCAAACAGTTTGGCTTGGCATCATTCTCACGCAGACAACTTATTGATGGCAGTGTTTTAGGAACGGATCTATGCTTATTATCAGGTCCATGGATGGGAGCTGGAATACTTTGACTGAATGCTCGCCTTCACTTTAAAGCGACGATAATCCTGGAAAAGAAATTATAAAAGCAAGCCATTTTCTGCCAAAGAAACATGACTCATAAGTAAATTAAAATGCTACTGAAGTCTCGTAATAATTTGAAAGAGTATCCTGTTTAGAAACAACATAGCTCAGAGAACGTATCTGTGGCATCTCTCGCTCTCCATTGTTCTTGTTATTTTTAAGGACATTTACTGGATTTCCAGGTTTTAAGAGTTCATCTGCTTCTCCGGTGGCTGTTGTCATAATCCGATTTATGACATCATCATAATTTCCACAGTAGCCGGTTATTGTGCTTCTGTTGTTGCACCAACGGAAGCAGTTTAGAGGGGAGTAATGGGGAAAGAGAGAATGAACAGACTGAAATGTATGGCCTATGTGCATGACTGACTACTTTGTAGAAGACTGGATGGAAACCTCACAGGGCAGTGGGCTTACAGCTTCTCTGTCTTTACACTGCTTCCCTGCCTCCATGACAGCATGGTGCACTTGTAAATATTCCCTTTTTGGCCACTGTCCACACAAAAGAGGGTCTCTGTTGACAGTATTAGGAGATTGGGTGCAAAGAAGGAACTTGCCTCAATTAAAGTTAATTTACTCATCATTTCCTTAGGAAGAGATTTCCCACCAGGTTGGTCGGAGGAGATAATGCTACTGACAGGGACAGTAAGCCTGGTATTGCCTCCTCCCTGCATACTGATGTTGGGTCCAACAGAACACCAAGAGATGGGGCTTCTGTAGGGTACAGAGAAGAAATGGAGGATGTAGCAAAGATGGCTTTCCACCATGTCTCTACGTGGTCACTGTGCACACAGCTCTTCTGGGATGTGGATCATACAGAGGAAAGCAGAGTAAGTATTAACATGAATAATAGAAGAAAAAAGTAGTATAGAGCAGTGAGTGGGTAAATAATAACAATACTAACTCTTATCTAGAGAATGAGAAAGCTAGAAGAGGAGGCAAAAATAGTTAAAAGTTCAAATCAAAGAAATTAGAGGTAGGAAAAAAAAACTTCTAAATCATCTGGTTAATTCCCTCAATGCAAGACTGTTCTTTCCATAATTCAGGTGATTTTTCCAATCTTTTGTCATAAAAAGGAGACTATTCTAGTCTAATCAGAATCATAACTGAGAAGTGTTTCCTGGCATTTACTTAATTTAAAAAAAGTTTTCGTCTTTAATTCTTACAACATTGCTACCTATTGTGCCTTGTAAATCTGTGAGAATGTGACCTCAGATGTGGCCAGAGCGGACAGGAAACAGGTGTGTGGGTGAGTGCGGGTGGGTACTGAATCCTGCCACTCATCTCTAGTCTTCTGTATTCATTTTATTTACACTATTTTTTTAAATGGGGCACTCTCAGCACTCACCAACATCCAAGGACTGTGGGTACTCAGAACTGTTCAAGTTCAAGTTCGAAATGGACAAGATTTTTACTTCCTGGGTTTAATTTTACATTCTCAGGCATCTGAATTAATGGAAGGCTAATGTAGCTAACAAGCCTGAATCCTTATGATCATATCTGGTGTCCATAACAAGGGGGAGTTTTATTAGCTGTCCAGCGATCTGACCTTTTTGTAAATCTGATCAATACGTTTGACCAGCTAACAGCTAGTAGAGCTTTTTATGTTGCAAACTCTTATGTTTTAGGGGTTTGTGCCTGAAAGCAGCTTTTTAAAAATAATAATTCTTGGTTGAATCTTGTCATGTGAAGTCTCAGCCTGCAAGGAATTTTCTTTAATTAAATTGACTGTTTTAACTGATTATGTATGCAGGCCACTTCGAAGGAAGGATCAGCTTCTTGACGATTACGTCTCTTCCCTGTCTCTCGCTCTTTGCTTCTCATTGTTAATATGTTGCAATCTGTAATCCAACAGGGAGACACAGGTCAGAAATTTAGAAATACTGGGCGAAACCTTTAGGCCACTGAAGTCAATGAGGGTTTTGCCCTTGATTTCAGTGGAGCTAGGATGTCATCCATCGTGTTTAAAAAACTAGACATTTCTTCATTTTTTCAAGGCCATGTCTACACTAGCAAGCTTACTAGTTCTCCCGTCGACATAAAAATCTAAATGAATGGTGGTAACTATGTCAATTGGAGAGTCTCTCCCACCAGCATAGCTCTGTGCACATGAGCACATATGTCAGTGAAACTTATGTCGCTCAGGGGATTATTTTTTTCACACGCTGAGCAACATAAGTTTTGCCGATGTAAGGGGTAGTGTAGATCTGCTGCAAGTGTCCTCCCTTCTTTTGTCTCCACTTTAACCTCCTTCCCATGTCCTCCCATCTGCTCCTGATCAAAGAGTTATTAGTGATTCTTTTTAAGACTCAATCATGAAAATTGCTGCGCCCCCTGAACTCTCATTTCTTTCCTCTTATTTAGATGCCTATCATTATACACCCGAAATGAAAAATGCTGCTGTAATAAATTACAGGGCATGATTAATTCTGATACCATGTTAATTTCATGGTGCCCTTCTGGTCTATTTAAAAGCCCTAGACTTTGATCCAGGTCACTGTTGGGAGCATCCGCAACTGAAGCCTATAATGGGAATGATGATGATGGGCAATATACAGGATAGAAAATGCCCATAGGAAAATGTTCTTATTTACGCTACATTTTAGGTCTTCTAGAACATAAGGGCTTGTATTCTGGAGAGCAATTCAATATTTTTGGCTTTCCCTACGACCTGAAGTTGATATTTCCCCACTATTCTTGCACAAAAAGCATCCAAGGGTTACTTAACATTTAAAGTATTAAAATAACTGGCTATTCACAGCCACCCAAAATTCTGGCCTACATGTGCCAGACAGAGCACAAAGGAAGCAGGGCTGGTAAATATGGTGTGACACTCCGTACCCTATTTATACCATGGTAATAGGATTATGATATGATTAGGATGCATCTTGTACAGGATATTTCATGTGAGGTGTTTATGTAAAAGTTATAGTTTTCTGAATATGATTATCTTATTTGTATGAATGTGTAAATTGTGTATTGTGTAATTGTGTATTAATGAATATTAACTATGTATTTCAAATGTATTTAAATGTATTTACATACAGTCTGCCAGCACACCGTGATTGGCCTATTCAAGTTGAAAGGCCCATAACAAGGACATTGGGCCATGGGGAATGCTTATCTTTACCTGATGAACTGTTCTGGGGACGCTTCAGTCAGCCTATGGACAATGGCTGCCATGATTCATCAAAATATGCAAGGGCATGTGGCTACCTCACATGATACTGAACTCCATTTTGGTACCTGTATTTTTCCACAAACTGGGCTGGGAACTTGGCTTGGAACAAAGGGTTTGCGCCATATGAAAGAAGCTATAAAAGGGGGGCGTGACATCACCAACTGGCCTCATACCCCACACAAGAGAACACCTAGAAACACCTGAGGAACAAAGACTGAGCTGGGGAAAGTGCTGGTCCCAGGCAGGAAAGAAGAAAGCCTGCCTATGTACGAATCCTTGGTGGACTGTTTATACTATCTAACAGGTTGAGACACAGCTTAATTCAAATCCTATCTAGTACATTAGGCTTGGATTGTGTTTTTGTTTATTTGCTAAGTAATCTACTTGAACCTGTTTGCTGTCATTTATAATCACTTAAAATCTATCTTTCTGTCGTTAATAAATCTGTTTTATATTTTACCTAAAACAGTGTGGTTTGAGTGAAGTGCTTAGGGAAAAATCTCAGCTCAGGAACAAGAGCTGGTGTACATCCACTTTCCTTCAGTGAAGTGGCAGTCTGAATAATAAATTCATACTGGCCGGGCTTTTGACCAGGGCAGGACAGTACAGCTTTGGGGTCCCAGGCTGAGATGCTGAGGGTATTTTGGCTGGAGCCTCTCTATTGTTGGTTCATGCAGTGACAGGCCAGAGCATTCATGAACACAGCTGAATGTGGTTCCTGACTGTGGATGATTGTGTGAGGGCAAACTAGGAGGGTGTGGCAGGTTGTCACAAGATCACAGTGTGAGAGGGAACCTACATCGGTAAAATGGAGGGCTCAACAATACCCCAGTTACAGGTTGCACCCTGGGGAAATCTGTCACATATGGCTTTATTTTATTAATTCCCTTGAATGTCACAGGAAAAAATAGGCTATATCCAACACTGGTGGGTACTGGTGTGGCTTTGTGAAGGTACTGCATACATCCATAACATATCTGTGTAACAGTGAGTAAGATTTGAAATTTTACTCCACATCCAGAAGGCACAATACATCTCACTCAAGGATCACATCATTTTTTAATGACTATATCATGGGAGCATCTACAGGTCTGAGCCATGATTGAGACTGCATTTTGCTATGGGCTGTACATACACATTTTAAGAGACAATCCTTGTCCTGAAGAATTTACATTTGTTGATCAATTGTATAATTAATTTCTAGCTAACATTTTGGTTCATTAAAAAATACACTCAAGAGACCAATATCCATTGTCAGTCAGGTTTATTAATAGGGACAGGAAAAAGCTTCTGTTCGATACCAGCCTCTGAGGAGCTATCCCGTATAGCAATGTTACATTCACCTTCTGCAGAAGGTGTGCTCTCCAAGTTACACATTTGAGCTGCTGTTATTTATATAATGTTTTTACAAGTTACACATCTCTTCCCAGATCACTAAAATCCAACCTATCAATTTGTCCCAGATCCCTAGCTTCCAGATCCAACCTCTCAGTTTGTCCCAGATCCCCAGTTAGGGATCTGGGACAAATTGATAGGTTGCATCTGGAATGCTAATGAGATATTAGCATTCCAGATACTGGTCCTTGAAGGTGCTTCCCTCACTTGTACTAAGACGTGGAATGAATGCAACTTGATTCTGACAAGTTTCCAATCTGCTTATGCCAAATGCTTTCTTCAGCAAATGCAGGAGTTATAGGATACTTAGCGCACATGAACAGGATTAGGGTATAGGCCATCTTAGGTTATATTACTGTTACAATATTTGTGCTTAATGTTATTGGAGTTTAATACGTACTAAAATATAAATATGGTGCAGATAACAGATGCTATTAATATGATATGATAGCCAGCATATATTAGTCAACACAGTCTACTAAATTATTTTTAATACAATTTCTCCCGAGACATACATACAACAAAACAGGATTAAATTATCCTGTGCAAACATCAGTGGAGTACAAACACTCAGCACAAAGCTAGCCTGTGTCTTCCCACTGCATTTTGTGCAATGGCATGTCTCTTTAAGGCTATTGTCACTGGGACAGATGGAGTTGATACACCATGCACTAAACCCAAGTGAACTTGAAGAAGCTGGTGAGCCTGTGGCATTACCAAAGAGACCTTTGAAACTTGTCATGTCTGCCAAGCCACTTTGCTCTGACCATAGTTCATCCCAACCAATGTTTATTCACCATTTAAGTCTATTCAGCAGCAGAACTAAAACAGAGAAACAGTAAATCCCACTACAGTTTCCTCCATTATACGACTCACTTTGTTAGAACAGAACAAGGGGTTCAGCTCTGCTGGACCACATCGGGTTGGTCTGTGTGAAGTATCACATTTTAGATTCAAATCCCTGCTAAACCCTCTGCTTATGCTCGTGGTTAACATTATTTTTATATCTGTCTTCAGAGATGACAGACAGAAGCAGCTCGCACATAGTAGTGACGGCGGCGGCAACAGCTTTTAAAGGCAGACTCCATAGATTAAAGGGTGATACACTGAACACTGAAATCCCACCACCCCAGTGTCTACTGATTACATTGAGAGTAAAGCTGAATGACAAACATGTTTCCAATCTGCCTAGCCCATACAGCGAAATGGAGCAATCTGGCCTGAAAAGGGATTTACACTTTTGTTGTGCCTGAAGAGGGGGAAAAGCTGATCTAAATCCATCAACAATGCTTTCCCTCTGGGTGACCTTGGAGATAAGCAGCAAGAAGCTGGACACAGTTCGTATCCTACTTCTCCCCATCTCCCCACTCAAAGACAAAAGAAAAAAATGGCCATACTGGCAGAAATAGAGCAAATGATACTGTCTGTCATCATTCATACCATTCACATGAAACATGTTGTACAATATATGGAGTCTGCTGGACGTGTCTGCTCTAACACTTATAAATGATAGTGTGCTATTCTTCCAAACCACACAGAGAACATATGACTCTTTCATACATCAAAAGCATTGCCTTTATTGATATGGCCCCATAGGTGTTCATGGAGTTTTATAGACAGGTAAGGTCCTTGACGCAAGTCGCTTGCAGGCTAAATTAGATAGATATCACAGCAAAACATAACAACAGACTGCAGTAGTTAGAGGTGGGGTATGCAAAGAGGGGAGACATCAAAAGATAAAGGGAATGCTGCTTTGGGAGGAAGGTTATTTTATAAGGAAAGCAGATCATGTGATTTGTTTGATTCTGTGAATATAACGTGCCATATCACACACTTCACTGTAAATGTCATGAAGAGTCATTAAAAATCCATATTTACTTATTGCCATGAGGACTAGTTCATGCGCTTACAACCCATTGTATAAGATCTCTGCCAAACCCATGGAAAAAGCTAGATTTTTCTTCCCATCCTAAAGATATGAAAAGGTTAAAAAAATACTTTAGAAGTTTGGATGGCTGTAGGCAACTCTGCTCTTGGCTTATCATTATATGCACTCATTTAAAAAAAAATGTAGAAGGTCCCCTTCAGAATGCAAAGAGGCTCGCTTTCGTGTGGCAGAATTGTGGATGATCCCCTGTCATGACTGTGAAGAATACCAACAAAATGGTTG
This sequence comes from Dermatemys mawii, assembly GCA_007922305.1. Classification (NCBI taxonomy): domain Eukaryota; kingdom Metazoa; phylum Chordata; order Testudines; family Dermatemydidae; genus Dermatemys; species Dermatemys mawii. The sequence continues at coordinate 2,820,168 of ML677329.1, forward strand.
CCGGAGAACAGCAGCAGGAGCAGCCACTGCCGCTTCTGTTACTCCACGGATGCCCCTTGCTACTGGCATTTGTGCTGGGCTTTCCCGTTCACAATCATTAAAACAGTCTCCAGCAATCTCTTATTCCTACCATATTTAGGAAGCAGCATTCAGATGCAGATTGCTTTAAATCCCATCAACTCATTCAACCGTTTGCGCATGAGTGTGTCTCCCTGTGTGTGTGTGTGTTTATATGTATATATACAGTCCTCCCTCCCACCTGCACACACACACACAGTACCCCATCTTTAAAAAATAACACTAAAATTGTCAGAGGAGACTGTTTATGTTCCAGGCTACTCTGTCAGTTGCTCATGTGCACGTCTTATAAATATTTCATACGAAATATTTAACATTATTCTTTCCCCAATCGGATCAGCTTTGAAATGCTCCTCAAAGTGAATTCTCCCCTAACAATGGCTTGACGCAAAAGCCTTTTTTCTCTCCTAAGAAGAAGAGGCTGCACATAGTCTGCTACCATAGCAGCATGAATAGATTTTCTTTAATGGGAAATAAAAGATACTTTACATTAATTCAGTGCGGCGATGGAAAGCTGGGCACATATGTACCTTGCGCTTCAAACATGGAGGGACATCGTACCTTGACCTTCCCTCTCTGGTCCCATGATTATTACCCAGCCTGCATTAGAACTGTAATGGGAAGTGACAAGTTTATGTAAATGATCCACACAAGGATTTTGCTCTTGTAAAACAGAGCAGTTACTGTGGGCTTTCTAATTATTTCATGCCTTGTGGTTCTGTGATGGGGCAAAGATGACTATACTTGAAAAGTATATTGTGATTGACAGGTCACTGTCCCCCTGGAACTCATTAAGGCCTGTGCTTTGTAAGTGGGGCGGGGGTGGGGGAAATCCCTACCAGGCAAAAAAATATATATATATATATTATATATCAGTGTCAGTGGTTCTTTCGCTTCACTTCTTGGGATTTTTGTGTTGGTGGAAAAATCAGTGCGTATCTGAAAAAAGTACTGCCTGCTTTTTACAAATGGACCAATAATCCTCTGCTTTTTGATTTTTAAACCTATATATTTAAGAGAAGTATAACTGTCAGGCATATACCAACTCTTAGTTTTCAAGTCTGTTTCAGAACATTTTTTTAATAGTGAAATATTTAGTGGAGGAAGACTGAGAAAGGCTATATCATCTGCCATTGGTGAACAGCTAATATGTAAATTATACAAGTGTTTCCTTATATGTACATAAGGCTGTCCTGCTGCCAGTGGGTTACCTGTTTGTGATCTGGATGTCCAGAAAAAAATCAATTAAGGAAGAAAGGCAAGAAAAATGGCAATGCATTAGGTGAAAGCAGATCCTCTGTCTTTTGAAACATACATCACATTCAGGGCCGGTGCAAGGATATTTTGTGCCCTAGGCGAAACTTCCACCTTGCGCCCACCCCTCCTCCCAGAGCATTGCATATCATAAACTTTCAAAATACTTTCAAAAATACACTCTTTTTAGTCATGTATACGTCCTTCCTTCATTCTTTCATATAAAAATCTACTACATTTTATTCTACATTTAGAATATCCAATTATTATTGTTAATAACATTTATAAAATTAGAATGGCAGATACTCTGTCATAAAACAACAACTGACAATATCAATATGACAAATTTCAACCTACACATGCATATTCGCACATAAACATATACACTCAGTTACTGAACATACACACACAACTGACACAAAGTATTAGAGAAATGATGCAGCAGCACTTGCCAGAGTCTTAGATCTGAAACAACTCAAGAAAAATAGTTAGCCTCAGTTGACAACCTCCAAAAACTAGTAAACTCGGCATTATAAACAGCCTGTCAGAATGGGTAACGGTTGCGTGCAACGAGAAAAATGACATCATTGCCACTTTGTACCGTAGTGAAGCAGAATGCTTGTGCCTGCAGTGCAGGCGTAAGCTATAGCTATAATGTACGAGAGAACGACAAGTTAAAATGCACATTCAGTGACGTTTCTCTTTTCTTTATTCATTCATTTTCCAGCAATAGTGTAAAAAGTATTTGGGGCACCGCTTTTTGGCTCCCCCAAATCTTGGGGCCCTAGGCGGTTGCCTAGTTCGCCTAGTGGTTACACCAGCCCTGATCACACTCCAACTATGGATAAGGGGAAAATCCCATTCAATCTGCTGCTTTAATACATCCCATTGTAGAGCTGGTTTTGAATTCTGATGCTGGTTTTAGATGTAACACAGTTTAGCATAAAGTCAGTCCTGTGTTAACTCTAAAGAGGTTGGCTTTTACAGGCTCTGAATTCATTCTTTTCCTACATTTACAGTTTGTGACTGAGGTGAGTGCTCCAGAAAGCTTATGGGTTGGCACATGGTCCACAACTGAATTTTCCTGTCAGTGGACATTGGCATTGTTGACATTCTGGGCTGTCTTGAATTTTGCACATTAGCAATGAACATTTTGGGGCTTTCCAGATAACAGTTGTCTAGGAGGTGCTATTTAATCTATGACCTTTCCAACTGCCCATTTGATTATGTTTGGTTGATGCAAGATTCCAGCTGGGTAACTCATGATTTATTTATCATGTTCAGGAATGGGCTAGAGTTGAAACTAGTTATCACCAGTGATACCTAGTAGCTTTGTGGAGAACTGAATACTCTAATTCATCAGTAATCCACCCAGAAAAGTCCAGGTCATGGGTGTTAAAGACTCAAACTAATTGACTTTCCCAACTTTGGACCAAAAGCCGTGTTTCATTGACATTTTCTATCATTACCATAACAGGAAGAAAGTAAACTAGAAAAAAAGATGTAGGAAAAGCGATGAAAAGAAAAAAGTGTCCCCGAAAGCCAATTATTCCTTGGAGTAGAAATAATTTTTAAGAAATAAATTAACAATGGTCTCGGCCCTGGATTAAGGTGGATTTTCAGATCACTGAACATTGGTGTAACCTGACTCATATTTAAGCTATGTGAAGTATCTCATACATGTAGATAACATGCAACTGTGTATATTCCTATTGCACATCTTAGTTGAGTCAGGTTTACTGGAAATGACAGAATGCACTTGGCTTTTACATACCAGATTGAGTTTACAATACTGGTTAGAAAACTTTTTACTGTGAATAGAGCAAATATGTCTCTCTCTCACTGATTTCCAGAGCAATGAACATGGGACTCCACAATGCTATTTTTCAAAGCAGAACCTCCCTTTAACCATCTGAAGCAGGAAAATCTATCTCCATCAAACAGACTTTGTGCTGTGATTGACTTTTGTTTGTCAGTAAAGCTGTGGGAAACAGTCTTCCTATCTATCAAATATTTTCAAGAGTTTTATTTTTTTCCCCATATTGAATCAAGACAAAAATCAAAATCTTGAAAATTTAGGAAATCCAAAAAAATTTCACTTTGAGTCAATCAAAACATTCTGTTCCCATCTTTTTTTGCCTTTTTTTAGTTTAAGTCATTTTGAATTAGAAAAACAGAATTTGTTTCAAAAAATGCCAAAATGGAAAATTTCAACAATTTTCAAAACTCCCTCCTTCCCACAGCATTTTGGGAGGTGGGAGATTTATAGAGCCTGACCCTGAAACAATTTCCATTTTGATAAATTGGTATTTTTTTATTTAAAATATTGTAAAAAATGCCTGACCAGCATTATTCATCAGCAGTCATTGCTATTTACTATCATTAGGTTATGTCAATTCCCTTAAAGTGGTTGTTAAGCACATCCTGATTAAGTATACCCTACTCTTTGAAATCATTATTCGGTAACCTACACACACTGTAGAAACACCAATTGCAGTCTATATCTTCACTTATATGTAGATTTAAGCTTTGTCAATCAAAAATATTGAAGTCAATGTTCCAGTTGCAGTAGTAATTCCGACAGTCCTCAGGACACTGAGCAACTCCCCATGTAGACCCTGCTAATATGCATTGATGTAGTCCTGCTTCTAATAGGACTATATAAATGTGCACTGAGGAACATTTAGTGAATGCCAGCAGGGTCCTCACAGGGGAGTTACAAAGCAACATTAATCACATCCTTGTAGTGCGGACTCCAGGATCATGCAGATAAGCCTAAATAGTCATGGAAAGTTTGCGGGCTGGATGAAACTATTCTGTGGGCTGGATACATTTGACACCCCTTTAAATAAGAGTACGTGTCTGGGAAAGGGGAAATGGTAGTGAAGAGCGCTTACCCTCCAGCTGTAGAGTAGATATCCCAACCTACCAAGAAAAATAGTCTTAAAATAAATCAAAGGATGAATGTAAATAATTACCAACATGGTTTGCCTTTATCCATTTCTGTCTGAATAACTTCTGAATGTGGCCTGCATCAAGTGGCAGGCCTGCCCTATGAAATCAGTTTGACACCACAACTGTTCTTTAAATCCTCCCTGGTTCGAGTTCAAACTGCATCTTCAAACCAGCATGACTTTTGTTTGTGTCCATTAAATCTTCATGGAAGCTTTTTCTTGAATTTTCTGGATAACTGACTTTTACAGACTGCTGTTGATGTATTTTGAGTTCAAACCTGTATAGCTGGGTGATACGATGGAAATCATACATTACGTCTGCCTTGTCATAGATTTCCTGAGCTGTAGAACTTGTATTTACTATCAGAAGGCACCATTTTAACTAAATCAATTTAGTTAAATCAGTGAAAGAATCAAGTGTACACAACGTTTTAACTTTTAATCCTTTGTTATATTGATTTAGGTTACATGGTAACTTATTGGCATGATTTTTTTTTTAATTTCTTCCGTTGAACTGAGGCACCTTCTAGTATAGAGAAGGCCTAATTATTAGAACTATCCATATCTCTCTGGTCTGCAAAACTGGAAAATTCACAGGAATATCTATTCTTGCAATACTCTGGTACACCATTTCTGGTCTTAGCCAGAATCAGAAAGTGCAGTCATGTGAAAACTAAGTATGAATTCAGTTCAGATTACCCAAAACATCCAAGTTTTGTGAGCCCTACTCATACAAATCTCAAGAACTTCTTTCCTAGTCCCCATAGAGTCCCAGCCCTTCAAACAGCACCCCGGCTACCCCTACATGATTGCAGGTCTTTATTTTGTAAAGGACGGCATAGGGAAGACATGAATCATCACACCATGACTTTTTTTTTAATATGTTAAAAACATCAAAGACCATAGCTAAACCCACCTGCTAACCTAAATCCTTGACTAAGAGAAGTGAGGCATGAACTGTGCTAGATTATGTTTTTGGTAACAAGAATTCAGTGTGGTGCACCACCCCACCCCTCTTGGTCACAGCAAAGAGCATTTACAAAGTAAAACACTGACTGGAAGCTCTGGTAGGCAAACAGGACACTGGCCTGTTTTGTTGCTGACTTTTAAACCGAAACAGCTTCAGAAATAGAGTTGACCCACTTTACTACCAGTAAGACCTGCAGTTAACCCTGCCTATATGAATCTTTATGCCTCTCACAGTCTACTGCTCTCTCACCTTGTCCCTGTCTTGCTTTGAAATAGACAGCTATTGCACAGCAAATTATTTTTTCTTCCTGAACATGACAAAGCTGGTATTAATTTGTCCCAACATTAGTCTGTTGCTTTTCTTTTCATCTTTATTACACATCTATATCTTTCTCAGAGGTCTTATTTACACAAACCAATGCACTTGGATGCAGTTGTGCTTAATGAGTTTCAGTGTAACCACTACAGAGCAAACAGAGTACACTCACTCTTTCTAATTATGAATCATCTGACTGTGTTAAAGGAAAGAAAACTTCAGCAAACAGTGCCAGGAAGCTCCTTTCCAAACTTTTTATTATTCCAAAGAGCAGTCATAAATTGTGAGTTGGAACTAGATGTTGCCCTAGCTTAAAGCAGAAACAATAGTGGGATAAAACCCTGATTCTGCTCATATTTCATATTTTAGGACCACTGACTCCTTCCTGCACCTAAAAAGCCTTTGCTGAGGGTGGTATAAGAAAGTAGGCTGAATTTTGTTCCCAGTCACAATCATGCAAACTCAATGAAGTTAACGGGTTTTACAGATATGTGAGATTTTGGCCCTGGGTGGCTTTCTTTTTTTATTATTACAATTCAGTTATCAAAATCTCAAAATTAGGCCCAAATTCTACTCTTAGATTTATGTCTTTAACTTCTATGTATTTTCCATGGAAAATCTGTCCACATATCAGAGTGCTGAATATAGCCCATTATCTCAAAATTTATCCGGTTCAGTTATAAATGACTCATGGCAATCCCTTAATAGTGAGTGAAGCTGTCTTGGCTTCAGTGTAAAAGGCAAGATAGTCATTTTGAAGATGCTGTGCGTCACTTCACTCACTTTCTTCTACTGTGAAAAATCAAGACTCAAAGCAACATATGTGAAGAATAATCACATATGTGAAGAATAATACCCTTCACTCGTGATCTTCATTCTATGCCTTTGTGACAGACTGACAATATCCTGAACAACCTTATGGAATTCAGATAAAATTTACTGAACACAGTTAAACCTTATTGAATTAGCATTAATACCATTGAAATACTTTATATTAAAAATACAATTGTGTATATATCATAGTGACATTGTATGTATCTTTGCTAGTAGGAGGGGATGCTAAAATACTCCTGCTTGAATTCTGCGCCACTGCACAATGCAGCCCTCCACAGAGGGCTGGTCACCTCCTCCCAGTTGAGTACATTAGCTTTTTCCACATCCTCTGTCATTAGGTTGCCTCCCCCATTCAGTAAGGGGCCCACACTTTCCCTGACCACCTTCTTATTGTTAACATACTTGTAGAAACCCTTCTTGTTTCTCTTAACATCCCTTGCTAGCTGCAACTCCAATCAGGATTTGGCCTTCCTGATTTCACTCCTGCATGCCTGAGCAATATTTTTATACTCCTTCCTGGTTATTTGTCCAATCTTTCACTTCTTAAACACAAAAAAGAAGCTTACAAGATCAGCAAGGATTTCACTGTTAAGCCAAACTGGTTTCCAGCCATATTTACTATTCTTTCTACACATCGGGATGGTTTGTTCCTGCAACCTCAATAAGGATTCTTTAAAATATAGCCAGCTCTCCTGGACTCCTTCTATTAATGACTTCTATTAACTAGAAAACTAGGGTAGATCATCTTGAATTCTGATTTTATTTGTGGAGCATTCTGTTCCAAAACATACATATCACCTTTAATAAACTATGAAATCAAACAATTGGGAGCACCCCATCTCCTGGAATGTGCAGTGCTGGAAATTTGACCAGAGCACTGGATGTGTAAGACAGACTTGGGAGAAGAATATACTAATGCCTCCGCCACCCTATTATTAGGAAGTTAGTTATCTAGCCACTTCCTTACTGCCACATGAGAATTGACTATTTGGCATCACCCCAAACACTTTCAGGTACTACCATACACAGGCACAATTGTGCCCTTAATTATTATTGAGAGGCGAAAAGACGCATCAATATGTCAATAATAGGTCAGATCTCACATACTGGGAAAACCAGAACAAATGATGATAATGCAGATGCATTTGGATTTAGTTGTTTTTCTCTCCTTAGCATTTTAAAAGCCCAGTTGAAAAGGTGAGGGCTTATGAAAATCCTGGTTTGTATAATGAAATGTTACATGATGCAATATCCATAGAAGCACATTTTTCACTCTGGAAGTGTCTGCTCCAAAAGCAAACTCTATTAAAAGAGGTACATTTAGACAGAAAACTCCTAGATTTGGGGAAATGAGCTCAACTATCTAACTCCTCTAGTTTTCACTGCCTATGCAAGTAGCTGTGATGTTGATCTGCTCTGCAGAATTTACATCTGCCTGTCTCTCTAAAATTCTGGGAATTTCCTGTAAAGTATGGAACATGCTTGAGGCATATAGTTTTAAACATTTATTTGCCAAAAAGAGGTATATTTTTTGGCTTCTTTCCACAATTACTTAATTCAGGCTCTATGAAGAAGGATGAAAAGGGAAAGCACCTTTCAGTTACTAAAAGCCATCTGCATGATTCTGAAGCTGGATAAATTAAGTTACAAAAGTCACCACAAAAATCAAACCCCAAAGTAAGTCATGTCAGTTTCCTGTTGCCCAGCTGTATGCCCATTAATAAGCTGTAACCAAGGCAGAACAATGTAGTACAGTGATTAGAGCAGAGGAGTCAAAGTAAAGACTATTTGGTTCTTTTATTGTATTGAGTGACCTTGGGCAAATAAAGTAACTGCTCTGGGCCTCAGTTTACCCATCATTAAAATGGGGTTGATGTTGCTTACCTACCTCATGGTTGTGGTGAGGCTGAATCTATTCATACTCAGTGTTGCCAATTCTCATTATTTTAATGTAAGTCCCATGGTATTTGGTGGTTTTTTTATTGCCCTGACTCCTGGAGTCATGAGGACCTCAGCTGTCATTTTAAAAAAAAAGAGCACTCACTCTCTCCCCATCTCTCTTGGTTGTGGAAAAGAGTGAACATATGACTCCCTAAATGCTCGAACATGAAGAGGCAAATAAAAACAACCCAACATTTATTATTTTACAAACCTCATGATTTGCAAGCCAATTTCCTAATGTTTTTGGAGTCTGACTCATGATTTTGAATGCTTGGGGTTGGTAATACTGAACTCTTGTAAAGCACTTTTGAGATCCTTAGTATAAAATATTATTATGAAAACAGGCCACGATTTTCAAGAATGACTACTGATTTTGGTTGCTTCCATTTTTTGGTGCCCCGCTTGAAACACCTGAAAGGGGCCTGAGTTTCAGAGAGGGGGAACTCAGCACTTCTGAAAGCCAGGCCACTTTAAGGTATCTCACATTGTGCATCCAAAATTTGAGGAGCCCACCCTATCCCAGTGATTTTGGAAAATCTTGGCTCCAATCCTTTCATTCTTTCACCAATGTGAAAACAGCTAGTCCTGCAAAAAGGAGCTAATGCAAACCTCAGGTCATCAGAACAACCTAAAACCTCCAGTATTCCCCTAGAATCACCCTTATCCAGTCAGACCAGCAACAAAAGCCTTTGTGCCCTCAAGAACTTTTTTGTGACATCTGACTTCATTGATCATTTTGTCATCCCTTAATGAGCTGTAGGATAATACTCCAATTGTTTTATTAGAGTGGCTGGCTTCCCTGGGCCATTGAGTCGAGTTTTGGTCTACCGACTGTTTAGATTTTGTGTATCATCCTAGATGCCTGGATCTGAGTACATCAGAAAATAACAAAATATATACATAAATTGAGAATAAATTGACCTCACCAATTCAGCAAGCACTGAAAAAACAATGCAGCCATTGGAACACCCTGCTTAAGGCAACAGTGAAATAAAACACAGAATGAGGAGAGGAATAAAGAGATTGAAGACTGGAACTCTTCTTAAGCCTCCTGTCTACCCCATTTAAATGTTTCTCTTGTTCCAAGGATGATTTTCAGCTATGTGGCATTCAGTTATCAGTTCCTGGACTCATCAGATATTGAGAATACACCTACCTATACTGAGCTATGTAAAAGTCAGATATCACATTTACATAAATTAACATAAAATTTACATAAGCATGGCTTATTAGAAAAAAGTTTTATTTAATTTCTCTTCAAGGGAAATTTAACCCATCCCTTTCAACCAATTCCCCATGGCAAATTCAGAGGTGTATCTTTATCTCTTTCTCTGGAGGCCTAGGATGCCTCTTTTCCTGTGTAGTTCCTCATCTCTCCCTCCCCTATAGTTATTCCATTCTCTCTTTGCCTCCATTTCTCTCCTCTCCCACATCTCTTTCTATTCCGCCTTACCCAAATCCTGAGACATCACTTGCATGGAGCAATGGAGCTTAGTTAGCTGACCCAGCTGTTGCAGCAGCTACTTGCTGCTGCACTGCTGTTGAGCTGGCAAAATAGCGTTGCAGTCAGATTTCCTTTTTTAAATGGCCCAACGCACTGTTTATGACCATTAACTCCAGACAATTATTAATCCGTAGGAATTACATATAGCTAAGAATATTATTGCTATTTTTACCTGCCCCCCCAAAAAACCCAAATTTGCTTAAAAAATAGTTAAAGTTGCTCAAGTATAAATACCACATAACCATAAAAATCATGAACCAGTATAACACTAGCTAATCCTCCACTGAAATTCTTACAACCAACTACAACCATGATTGTGCCTTCTTCACATTACTTCACCCACCTCTGCCACCCAGGTCATAAATGGCTCCACCCTTCACTCCTACAGGAAGATGAAGAGAGGTAGTCTCTTATGTAGGAAGGTCCAAAAGAGTTCTAGGCAGCCAGAGCAAATCATAGAGCACTGGTTAATATTTGCAGGGCAAGACTACTTATTAACCAAGCAGGCTCTCATGTCTTGCACTGGCTCCCAATTCTATGTGGTTTCAAGAAGTAGCCCCTAGTAGAGAGCACAATATAATAATTTAGTCTTAAGGTGATGAAGCGAATATATGAATTACCATGATGATGGTCTGCTTTGGAAAGTAAAGACTGCAACCTGCTCACCAGATGTAAATGTTAGAAGGTCATATTTGCTACTGATGAAAGATGACCATCCAGCAATAAAGGGGAATCTAACTAGACTACCACCAGTTAACTGGTGGGGAGCCATCTTCAAATGGTGGAACAGATGTAATTTTTGCCATGCATTCCATTTGTTATTTCTGAAACACCAATATCACCTCTGTCTTCTATGGACTGTACCTAAGCTGATTTATGGTAATCCAGGCCCATCCCCACCAGACACTGTGAAAGCCACTCAACTACTCTTTCTGAGTGAGAAGAAACAGAAACTAAATATGGTGCTGGCACTTCTCTTTAGGACTGATTATTAAATAGCAAGAAAGGAAATTACATGCTTCCTCGTTAACACTCCATGCGGTGCTTAGCCACATCAGATGGATTGAATCACCTTTCAACCTTCTATTCAGGTTTTATAATCAATATTGTTGAGCACATAAGAAAAGCAATTATAATAATATTTGCATAGGTCTTGATTCTGCTGTCCTTCCTTACAACCAATAAGGGTGGCAGAATTGGGTCTTCTATGAGTACTATGTGTTGCTACAGTTATTTTTCCTACATTCCAAGTAATATTGCTGGTCAACAGAACTACTCACAGAATGTGGCACTATTCACAGATTCTAAAGGCCAGAAGGAACCACTTTGATCATCTAGTTCAACATCTTCCATGACACAGGTCATAGGACTTCCCTGAATTAATTCCTGCTTGAACATAGCTTGCCTTTTAGAAAACCAGGCAATCTTGATTTAGAAATTGCCAGCGATAGAGAATCTGCCACAACCTTTGGTAAGTTGTTCCAGTGGTTAATTACCCTCATTGATAAAAATGTGTAACTTATGTCCAGTTTTCAGAAGGGTAGCCATGTTAGTCCATATCAGCAAAAACAATAAGGAGTCCTTTTGGCATCTTAGAGACTAGCAAATGTATTTGAGCATAAGCTTTCGTGGGCTATAACCCACTTCATCATATGCATGGGGTGAAACATACAGTAAGCAGGTATAAATATACAACCCATGAAAAGATGTGAGTTGCCTTAACAAGTTGGGGGGCAGTGCTAACAAGGCCAATTCAATTAGGGTGACTGTGGCCCATTCCCAAGAGTGGACAAAAAGGTGTGAGTATCAACAGATGAAACATTATTTTTTGCAGTGACCCAGCCACTCCCATTATTTATTCAAGCCCAATTTGATGGTGTCAAGTTTGCAAATTAATTCCAGTCCTGCAGTTTCTCTGCCATATACATTGGCCAAACCAGATAGTCTCTATGAAAAGAATAAATGGACACATATCAGACATCAAGAACTGTAACATTCAAAAACCAGTAGGAGAGCACTTCAATCTCCCTGGGCACTCAATAACAGATTTAGAAGTGGTATTCAAGATGTGGGCATACCATGGATGTATATAGAAGCAACATGATATTTTCTGTCCTATTGTCTAGCCCTTTCTTAATTATTCCCGGCATTCTGTTCGCTTTTTTGACTACCACTGCACATTGAGTACATGTTTTCAGAGAAATATCCACAATGACTCCAAAATCTCTTTCTTGAGTGTTAACAGCTAATTTAGGCCCCATCATTTTATATGTATAGTTGAGATTATGCTTTCCAATGTGCATTACTTTGCATTTATCAACACTAAATTTCATCTGCCATTTTGTTGCCCAGTCACCTAGTTTTGAGAGATCCTTTTGTAACACTTCACAGTCTGTCTGGGTCTTAACTATCTTTAGTTTTTTGTATCATCTGCAAAGTTTGCCAGCTCACTGTTTATCCCTTTTTCCAGATCATTTATGAATATGTTGAATAGGACTGGTCCCAGAACAGACCCCTGGGGAACACCACTATTTACCTCTTTCCATTCTGAGCACTCACTATTTATACCTACCCTTTGTTTCCTATCTTTTAACCAGTCACCAATCAATAACAGCACCTTCCCTCTTATCCCATGGCAGCTTACTTTGCATAAGAGCCTTTGGCGAGAGCCCTTGTCAAAGTCTTTCTGAAAATCTAGTACACTACTATATCCATAGATCCTCATGGTCCACATGCTTATTGACCCCCTCAAAGAATTCTTTTTGATCCCCTCAAAGAGGCATGATTTCCCTTTACTAAAACCATGGTGACTCTTCCTCAACAAATTATGTTCATCTATATGTCTGACAATATTGTTCTTTATTATAGTTTCAACCAGTTTGCCCAATACTGAAGTCAGGCTTGCAGGCCTGTAATTGCTGGGGTCACCTCTGGACCCTTTTTAAAAATTGGCATCACATTAGCTATCCTTCAGTCATCTGGTACAGAAGCTGATTTAAATGATAGGTTACAGACTGCAGTTGGTAGTCCTGCAATTTCACATTCGAGCAAAACATGAGAATGTACACTTTGTAGGGAATTGATAAGATGACTAAGAGTTCACTGGCTGATACACTTGAATATGCAGGTCTCAAACAGTGAGATTGCTTGCTGCATACCCCATCTCTCTGGCTTACTTCTCACTCCTGGAGGAGAAGACATCCCTTTTCAGTGTCTTTTCTTTGTTTTCTTTATCATGGGCAGGAGAGGAGAGTGCTACCATCAGATGACCTCTAGGAAGAATCCCCTAATGACTCAGAAACACAACCTCTCTGGAGACACTTGCTTTACATATTTTACCCAGCAGGAGCTCATCCCTATTTACCCTCCTTTCTCCTGTGCGACTAACATCTGTAGCCTGCTCCAATCCTCCTTGCATCTGTATATTCTCCATCATGAGGAAGCAGCCTGGCAAAAGCCAAAGTTATGAGTGAAAGTTCACTTAATAGTCTCAGACCACGTGCCTCATGATGATTATTCTTTAGAATATTCAGGCTTTATGGCCAGATGCCTAACCCCGACTCTCCCCTGGGCTGGTACAGTGACATCTGGCTCATCACTACATAAAGAACAGCAGGATTTGCATTACAACAAGAGAAAACACATCATTTTCCTTCTTTTAATTTGTTTCTTTCTCCTTTTTTTGTCTGTTTTGTTTTGAAACTACACAGATTGTTTTCTTCTTCTCATTTTGGTGATGAGCTCCTTGGAAGCCACAAAAGAAGATTCGCACTGTAAAGGACATGCCAGTGGCTGCAAGCTCTTAAGCAGAATGTGTGTTACAGAGAAATCACAAGTAAAGGAGATTCTATGCTGTTGCTATCCAATTAAAAATGTGCATGTCATTTGAGGATTATGCTTTATTTTGCTTATACATATTTTAACAATGAAACATGAGTTTCTATGAGGAGCATTTCTACAAGAAATTCTGTTCAGAGACCACGATAACAGCCATCAGACAGAAATGAATGGCAGACCTGAACATGCCTGTAACATTGCATTGAAAGAAGACACTATACAAAAGTATTCCAATAGGACAACCCTAGTTTGGGTATGGCAGTATCTTGAGTCTAAGGGCAAACAAAATGGACTATTTCTACGCAGACAAAAGGGAAGGGAGTAAAAAAACTGCCTGGCTTGAAGCTTTGAAGACTAGTGTTCCCCATCGGCCCCAGGGCAAAAGGATTTACTCTTTAATGGCTTCATGCTCTCTAATTAAGGTTTCCAAGTGCAATCCTTTTGAACAAATGTTTAATGAGAACAACAAGACAAACATACTTACTCATCAGCGGCCCCTGCGGTTACCTACACACAAGGCAAATGAACCAAAGACGTGGTCAAGGCAGGGGTTTTGTGGCTTTTTAAAATATTTAACTACCTGATCTGCACAAACAACACAAAAATGAGTGTTACCACATGTGAAATCTGTATGTGAAATTGTGGGTGCAAATTTAGAGACTGAGCTAAAGCTCCTTTGAAAATTTGATTCATAGTATCTTAAGCTTTCTGAAGCGCAGTGAGATATTCTCATCCAGGAGCAGAACTAAAGCTTCTTTTCCATTTAAAACTTATACAAACTTTGGTTTAAGAACAAAGGTTTGTCCAGGAAGGAAGAAAGGATGGGATGCTGTTTAAGGCCTCCACACAAAGGACTCTGGATGTCTGGGTTCAATTCCCAGCTCCACCACAGACTTCAGTCCCTTTGTGCCTCCATCTCTCTGCTGTTCAGTGTAGATAACAGCACTCCCCTGTCTCACAGGAACATTATGAGGCGAAATTCATTAATAATTGTGAGATACTCTAATAAAGGCCATATAAAGTATGCTAAGACAGGAAAGGTGCATTTGAAAGCATTCTTACTTCTGATAGATAAGGAAGGAGATTTGTATATCCCATTTTCACTACACTATTAGCTTTCCCCTTCATCATTAAACTCTCTCACTCTAGACATGACTCATGGCCAGTGAGGATTTGACAAGGCATGTGTATCTTTTGGCTCCTCATCAGTCTTCCTTTGCCACCCCAAAGGATAACAGTTAACAAAACATGGCACCCCACCCCATTCAGGGCCTGAGCACAGCACTCTCAGCTGTTTCTTCATACAAAGAGAATGAGGGACCTAGACCGAGAATGAAATCCATGGCTCCCTCACAGCAGATACAATACTAGTGCCAGGCTCCCAAACACTTACCTCAAACTTTGGTGCAATTCAATTAATAATGGGTGTTTAACCTCCTTTCCTCTACACCTAGCATCTCCATATCTTGTATGCCACATCTATGTATCAGCCTGGGGCAACTTTTTATGGGCAGATATAAAACTTAGAAAATAAAGGTTTATTTGTGGAAAATGGTGGCACAACTTTAACTAATGTGGGACAAACTGGCACCACAATAATTAAGCAAAAATTTAAATGGACAGTCATTTGTTCAATATGATGGAATCCTTCAAATGGAACATATCAAAGCCATAGCCCATCACATCATGTTACCATCCTCCCAAACACAGAGACTTTGCAGACAAAGATTAATACATGTAGCTGTCAGTAGTAAGAAATGGTACACACCATAATGAGCAAAAGGAGTCTCTGACAGCTCAATGTCACGTTATTCCCATGTAATCTGATTTTAACATGCGGCATGAAGAGAGCTACCAGTACTGCCCCTTGCTGCTGTCCTCACCATAGAGAGACAACGGGGCTTTCATTCAAGGAACTAAACTTCTTTCATTTTTCAGGAACTTCTCAATAAAAGATACTTCCAGGCATGGCACTCAGTATTTGGTGTGCCCTTTTACTAAAGAAGGAATAATGAAATTGTTCAGTAAAGTGGCCGATGTCATGATCCACGGCCAGCTACACCTCTTTTCAATTTCTGTGTGTCCCCCATTAGTGGCAGACCTCATGTGTTTACCTCAACTGGGGTGGAATTCCACAATTCTCCCACTCTTATCACAACCATGGGCTACAGAGCTCTGGGCTACCATACTCTGTGTATCAGCTGTATTTACCCAGAAGGCAAAACTAAGTTTGGAGACATGAGGTTCTTCCTTTTGGGAGTCTTGGACTAATGGTATGCAGCAAGAAAACAGTATGCTCAAAAATACTGTTTATTTTAACAATAGCAACAAAGCACATAGAGAAAAAGAATTTAAAAACAAACAGTCCATATCCAAGTCTCTCTCAACTAAAAGTTTACCATCCCCTGATCCAGGTTAGACAGACCTAACTTCTTCAGACACTACTTCTTCAGACCATAAGCAGCTGCCTGTATTTGTTCCCCAGAACAATTACTCACCTCTCTTGAGTGTGTGCTCCATTTAAAACCTGCTACAGTTCTTTTGATCTCCTCTGTTCATAGCCTCTTCCTGTCCTAGCATTGTCTCTTAACAACTCAGTGTTTGCTGAGATATGGCTTATCTTAAGCCATTCTTTCCCTTCTGGCCTTCCCCCCTCCCCAGCCCCCAAAGCAAAACCAACATAGTCATATGAAAACATCCCAAAAACCCAGGTCAATGTACAGTTTTCATCTATTTTTACAGTGCAGCTCCAGCATCATCAAAGCCTGCATTTAAATTGCCCTGAACTTTGTTAAAATTTGCATCTGGCATCAAATCTAAATTTTTTGATAGATCCAGTAAAGACATATTTTCCCTTAAAACTGTAATGGGAACAGAAAAAAAATGCCTTGTCACATCAGATCAGTCATACAAATGTAGTATCCTAATTTCATTAATGGTCTATACTTGAAGCTTTAATGGCAGACACACACAAAAACAACAGTTACCCATGATAAACCTGGCCAGCTGTGTACAGTAGATCATGGATGAAAAACTCCAGCCTGAATCCTGTGCCAATCAGTTGCTGCCATGAAGCATGTGATTTGACTAGCCCTCTCTTACACAGTTACAAGCCAAAAAATCTGGCTCTGAAACCAGACCTCAGATCTAGCATATGGCTTAGGCCTGTTATAAAATTAGATGTCATTTTCTTATAACCCAATGGATATCAGGTTGCATTCTGAACACCCTCAAAGTTCAGGGGTGTTTTGATCTTTAGCTTTGTCTTGGGAATATGTCTGATTAAATATTTTGTTACTGGTCATAAAATGATCACACCCTCTTCCATTTAACGCAGCTACTGAACTTGAATGATAATTTAGTGGTATACATACAGTAGATGAAAGAAAATGAAAGCAAGCCAGTAAACACACAAAAAATCACTGTCAGTTACCATTCATGCTGGATGGTGCTATCCAGGTTACATTGGGAGATGTATTAGCATATGACCTACATTTTAAAAATGAATTTTGTTCTCAGGTTAGGTGTTCTTCATTCCCCATCCTTCCCTCCATGTAACTGGTGCTGTTGTAAGTGTATTAATGTATCTGCTCTACTGTATGTTTCCCCTCCCCGCCAGTGTTTGCAAGGCAGGCTTTAAGTAGCAAGAGGAGGAGCTTCTGGTAATCAAGAGCCAAGCGCGGCTGACTCTCCTGCACACTGCAGTGCTCACATCAGCAATCAGTGAGGTTTCACAAGGGGCTGCTCAAAGCTCTGAAGACAAAGAATAAACTGCATGGGAACTGGAGGAGGAAGAAACAAAATGAGATGCAGTCAATTAAGGCAGCAAAGAAAACAAGTTAATTTGGGTCAAACAGGCTTGGGGAATTAGGATGGCTTCAACAAATGTTCAGCAGGGGGACCCAAACATTTTTAGAGGAAAGGTGGAGCCATTCATCCAAGAGGAGACGGTTGATATGAATTACTCTGAAATTGTTGACATACTAGACTCCTTGGACAATTAGGAAATAGGGATTGTAAAAAGAGTTGTGGATACAAAGAAGGTAAGAGTATACTTGGGGAAAAAAGGAGGTCCAGATAACAAGTGTTTTAAGGGGTGAAGGGTCTTATGGCAGCAAAAAAAATAACAAATCTCTGACACACAGTTTAAAAAGACTGGGGAGAACTGGAGAGGTACAAGGGCACTGGAGAAAGGGCAGATGTACTAAAAAAAATTTTAAAGGAAGAATGAGTGATCATGGAAATTATCATCCAGCAAATTAATTTGAGTCCCTATGTAATAGCAGTTAATGCTTGAGTAAGAGCCATAGGCTTTTACCACTTGAGTTAAAATCAATGGGAGTTAGATACCTAAATAACAGTGAGGATCTTGGCCTCTATCTCTGGGACCAACTGTTAGTGGGAGGCATGATCACATGCACTAGGCCAGCGTATTACTTTGAGACACGGAAGTAACTAAGGGGGTCTGGAACTGGACTACTGCATGTGATAGTAACCTCCCTCCTTTGTTGACATGTTCCCTTTTCCCCCTTAGTTGAGAAAGCCTTGATTCTAGGTCTCTAACAACATGGCATTCATTCATGTATTGTATTCTCATTAAACCGTCACACATTGGTATTATGTAAACGCTTTATACTGTATCAGTTAGATGTTAAATGAATGTAGAAATAAAGTAGATTATCTTCTTTTGCTTTGTTTATCCTTCCTCTTTTTAGCTTGTAAGCTCTTTGGGACAGGGACTGTCTGAGCAAGTGAGCAAGCATGTGTGTATAGACACTTGCAGCTGCAATGCCTAGCACAGTGGAGCCCTGATCATAATTGGGGCCTCTGGGCCCTCCTTAAATTAAATTATCTCTTTAATCGTTGCCCAGGTATTCCTCCTACTAAATGATTGATCCTGATCCATCATTATTTGTTTCTTGTACCATGGTCATCATTTATAAAAATAACTAGTTAATTTTAGAGGGGGTTTCCCTTCTCTTTTTGGATTATGCTGACTGAGAAGGCTGAGAATATTAGTAAAAATCTGGCTCCTACGTGTAGGGGGTAGTCTATGTGGCGTTTGCAATTTTGGATGCCTTCTTGATGTATGTGCTCAAACTGCATGCTTTTTTCATTCCTTTCTCAATGAAAAGAATTTCCAATAAAGCTTTCTTGAAATTAACCTCCTTGCTTTCTACATTTCACATGGGAACTGTGGGGTAGGCATTTTCTTTTTCTCAGTTTGGATGATTCCATCATAAATTTAACAAGAAACTCTTTATGTAATGCCCCCAGGATAAGAAGGGTGGGAGGAAATGAGGTTAAAATGTAAATGAAAAACAACAGCTAAATCTCTAAAATCTTAGTAACATTAATCTCTCTGTTAAGTGTAGTAGATGCAAAGCCACATGAGTTCACTGTGCAGAGCATGCTATTTTTCCTTCTGGTTGCAGGGAGCTGTATGTTAAAAAATTGACTTTGAGATAGACTTTAATGAAAATAATTGAAATAAAAATTGTAATTACTACCAAAAATGATACCAAGAAATGAAGATAAGTGAACCACTCAGTAATAGTGACTGTAATGTAATTACATTTAACATCCTTGTAAGGGGGAAAATACCAAAGAAAGCCACCATAGTAGAATTTAGGTTCAAAAAGGGGAACTACACAAAAATGTGGTGGTTAGTTAAATGGAAATTAAAAGGAACAGTCACAAGAGTGAAATGCCTGCAAGCTGCATAGAAACATTTTTAAAACATCATAATAGAGATCTAAACTACATGTATACCCCCAAATTAAAAAGATGAAGATGAAAAAAAGACAAAGACAAAAAAGAAAGCGAACCAGATGCCTGTGTGTCTAAAAGAGGCTTTGAAAGACAAAAAGACATCTTTTAAAAATTGGAAGTCAAATTCTTCTGATGAAAATAGAAAGGAGCATGAGCTCTTGCAAGTCAAGTGTAACAGTATAACGAGGCAGGCCAAAAAAGAATCTGAAGAGCAACTAGCAAAAGACAAAAACTAACAGCAAACATTTTTGTTTAAGAATCAGAGGGGTAGCCATGTTAGTCTGGAATTGCAGAAGTGAAACCTGCCAGTTAGTGGGACTACTGGAGGATTGAAGTGCTAAATGAGCATTGAAGGAAGACAAGGCCTTTGTGGAGACGGTAAATGAATTCTTTGTATCAGTTTTCACTGAAGATGATGTGAGGGAGAATCCCACACCAGAGCCATTCTTTTTAGATGACAAATCTGAGGAACTGTCCCAGATTGAGGTGACAATAGAAGAGGTTTAGGAACAAATTGACAAAGTAGACAGTAATAAATCACCAGGACCCTATCCTATTCACCCCAAGAGTTCTCTCTGGAATTAAAATAAGAAATTCTGTGGTATGTAACTTATCACTTAAATCAGCCTCTGTACCAGATGACTGGTGAATAGCTAATATAACACCGATTTTTGAAAGGCTCCAGGGATGATCCTGGCAAATACAGATCAGTAAACCTAACTTTGGCACCAGGCAAATTGGTTGAAACTATACTAAATAAGTAGAATTATTGGACATAGATGAATATTATATGTTGGGAAAGAGTCAACACAGCTTTTTTAAAAGGAAATCATCCCTGACCAATCTATTAGAATTCTTTGAGAGAGTGTGTGGACAAGGGTTGTGTAAGCAGTGTCAGGAATGAGATATATTCTGACATCTGGTGGCGAACTATGGGAATTGCAGTGAGTTTTGGAAAATAACTTTGGGGCTGATCAATTTGTATAGACACACCCACTGCGCCTAGCCTGAGCCCACAGCAGCCCACATGGCCACTTCGGCTGATGTGTGAGCCCCAGTTTCTATGTTATTGGGGCAGGAAATATAAAGTGATGTTACCCTGATTTTGTGAATGAAGGACTATGGACACGTACTTGGCCCTTGTTATGATGGAGGGACTCGCCATCATCTAGGTAGCACTCACTGGGCAAGGGCCATGCGTTTCAGAACACTCTGAGATTGAGAGAGGCCATAGGCAGGTCTCTATACTTTTTGTGAGGGACTTGTTTAAGGGTCTCCTAGGCCTATTGCACCTTGCCTCTTTCCACTGTGGAATGTAAGAGCTAATTTTGATTCCCTTAGGAGTCTTGGTTCAGCCTGCTAAGCTGAATTCACTTTGAGTCTGGTGGTGTACCTATACCAAGGTACTGGACCCCCTCCCCCCCCAAGAGCTGAAATCACTGAGCACTGTGTTAAGTGGGGGTGGGCCTAAAGGCATGTTGGTGGCACCAAGCAATTTGTGCAGCTAGCAGAGCAAAGCAGCGGACTCAGCCAAGCGGTTCCTGGGTGCAGTTTTTGCGACTGGCAGCGGACTCAGACGAGCGGTTCCTGAGTGCAGTTTGTGCGACTGGCAGCGGACTCAGACGAGTGGTTCCTGGGTGCAGTTTGTGCGACTGGCAGCGGACTCAGATGAGCGGTTCCTGGGTGCAGTTCGTGTGGCTGGCGGAGTGGCTGGCACAGCAGAGCAATTTGTGTGTCGACTAGCGAAGCTGTTTGTGCTGCTGACGGAGTGACTGGCACCGCAGAGCTGTCCATGTGTCGGCTAGCAGGATGGCTAGTGGAGTAGTTGGTGCTGCTGACGGAGTGACTGGCACCGCAGAGCTGTCCGTGTGTCAGCTAGCAGAGCAGAGCGGATTGAGGTGAGGGCTGCAGCGGAACCCCACAGAGAGGCGGCGCAGTCGGCCTCGGACCACGTAAGGTGCCCCTTGCCCTACCCTCCATTTCCACCCAGGCTGGGAGGTAAGACTCTGCCAATTGACTTTTGAACTCTGCACTGACCCAGAACAGAGACTTTTGGGCTGCTGGAGTTTGGGACTATTGGGTGACTTTTTGGGGTTGTGGAACTCAAGAACCAAAGGGAAGGCCATGGCCTATTTGCTGGGAGGGGGGCTTCTGGTTCATGGTTTGGTTTATTAACCTTGTTTGTGGTGTTTCCCCAATATAATGCCACATTGTTTCTCCCTGTTATTAAAAGGCTTTGGTACACTCAGACTCTGTGCTTGCGAGAGGGGAAGTATTGTCTCTTACAGATGCCCAGAGGGGTGGTATATGGTTGTCCCAGGTCACTGGGTGGGGGCTCGAGCCGGTTTTTGTATTGTGCTATTGGAATGGAACCCCTGGATACTGAATCCGGCCCTTGTTGCTGCCAACTCTGATGGGCAGAAGGGTTACAGTTGGATAAGGAATGGTGTCCCTAGCCTCTGTCTGTCAGAGGAGCGTGATGGATGGCAGGAGAGAGATCACTTGATCATTACCTGTTAGGTTCACTTACTCCAAGGCACCTGACATTGGCCACTGTTGGTAGACAGGATACTGGGCTGGATAGATCTTTGGTCTGATCCAGTATGGCCATTCTTATGTTCTTATGTTATGTTCTAAGGATGATCCAGTAGATATGGGGCACTTGGACTTTCAGAAAGCCTTTGTATCAGAGATTTAGAGGTCTGTCTCCAAAGGCTTTTAAGGAAAGTAAGCAGTTATGGAATAAGAGAGAAGATCGTCTCATCGATTAGTAACTGGTTAAAAGATAGAAAACAAATGGTAGGAATAAATTGTCAGTTTTCATAATGGAGAGAGGTAAATAGCAGTGCTGTTAAACATAGTCATAAATGATCTGGAAAAAGGGGTAAACAGTGAGATGACAAAGTTTGCAGAGGATACAAAATTACTCAAGATAGTTAAGTCCAAAGCTGACTACCAAGAGTTACAAAATGGGGTGGCTGGGCAACAAAATGGCAAAGGAAATTCAATATTGATAAATACAAAGTAATGCACAATGGAAAACAATCCCATGTACAGATACAAAATGATGGGGTCTAAATTCGTTATTACCACTCAGTAAAGATCACAGAGTCTTTGTAGAGAGTTCTCTGAAAACATCTGCTCCATGAGCAGTGGCAGTCAAAAAAGCAACCAGAATATTAGGAATCATTAGGAAAGGGATAGATAATAAGATAGAAAATATCATAATGACACTATATAAATCCATGGTATGCCCATGCTTTGAATGCTGTGTGCAGTTCTGGTGACTCCATCTCAAAAAAGATATTAGAATTGGAAAAGGGTACAGAGAAGGGCAATAAAAATGTTTAGGGGTATGGAACAGCTTTCATGTGAGGAGAGATTAAAAAGACTGGAACTGTTCAGCTTAGAAAAGAGACGACTTAGGAGGAATGTGATAGAAATCTACAAAGTCATGAATGGTATAGATAAAGTGAGTAGGGAAGTATTACTTACTCCTTCACATAACAAAAAAAACAGGGATCTCCCAATAAAATTAATAGGCAGCACATTTAAAACAAGCATAAGGAAGTACTTTTTCACACAACACACAGTCAATGAATTGGGTGTTGTGAAGGCCAAACCTTTAACTGGATTCAAAAAAGAATTAGACAATTTCATGGAGGATAGGTCCATCAATTGCTATTAGACAAGAGGGTCAGGGATGCAATCCCATCGTATGCAGGTCCCTAAAGCTCTGACTGCCAGAAGCAGGGACTGGACAACAGGGGATGGATCACTTGATAAATTGCCCTCTTCTGTTCATTCCCTCTGAAGCATCTGGCAACAGCAATTATCAGGAGACAGGATACCGAGCTAGATGTACCATTGGTCTGACACAGTAGGGCCATGAGTAAGTTCTTAAAACATACAGTTTAATTAAGGGACAAGAGCTCTTTGTCAGTGTCTAACTTTAACTAGGCTACATTTACACAGCTTGCAGCACCAAGCCTCCCAGCCCAGGTCGACAGATTAGGGCAAGTGGGACTAGTGCTCTAAAAATAGCTTTGTAGACAGTACACTGAAGTTGTGGCCTAGGGTGGAGCTCAGGCTCTAAAGCATAAGCAGGGAGGTGGGTTTCAGAGCCCAACTCCAGCTGATGCTACAACTTCAAAGCATTGTCCACACAGATACTTTTAGAGCTTTAGCGGGATTCTGTTGACCCAGGCTGGGAGGCTCACTTTCATGGACTGTGTAGACATATAGCAGTTTTAGGTTTAGACACAAAATTCAAATCTATATTGGAATTTTGAACTACCTGAAGTTTGGGAGTGTTGAGATGTAGGGTTTTGGATCAGGTTCTTTTTAGTTTTTAATATGATCCCCCAAAGGCTTTTGGAAAATCAATATGTGCTACATAAAAGTGATGGATTTATAATTTTGGCTGGTCATATACAGTGTAGTGGGGCAGTGAACATGTCCTTCACGCATCCCTTAAAGTGAATCTCAACTGTGACCTGTAACTAATGACAGAATAACCCCAAACAATTCAAAGTTTTGGTTCAGTTCTAATTAATACTCTACAGATTGGTTGCTTACCCAAAACTTATCTGTACTATCCACATCTCTAGAGTCTTCAAACTGACCAAGAAATCCCTCTCTCAAGGTTTCAGCATTTCTACTTTCAACCCACCCAGAATTAAAAAGTTCATAAAGATATGAATGTGAAAAGTAAATGTCAAATCCCTTTAACTTCAGTGAGACCAGGAGTAGAGCCTTAGTCCTCCACCAAGAATAAATAGTAAGCTCTTTGTCTGTAATGTGCAAAATGTGGATTACAGTAAAACCAACAAGATCTTTAAGCAGCATCTGAACTTGTGGCCTGTAATATGGTCTCTTTACATTAGTGTAATTCTGTAGTAACTCCCCTAATTCAGGGAAGCTACACCTGATTTACAGCAGTATAACTGAGATTACAATCTAGCCTCATTTCTGCAAAGGTGAAAGGCAAGTTACTACTCTGATCTTTTCTCATTAACTTGGTCAATTTACCATCATGGCACATCATGGAGGTGTTTCAAGGTTCCCACACTGTACCACAAATTAAAATACACTTATCAAATAGAAACACCTACTCACTTCCTTTATGTGAATGCTGTAAATGGATGCTTTGCATATTTTTTAAATGTCTCCTTTTACCCTTATATTAAATGTCCTGTTTGTAATTTAGCATTTTTATTTTTGCAGATTTAAGTTACTCTTCTAAGAAATTTTAAAATAATACAGATTGCTATGATAGCTCTGAACTTAATTATTTCTCTTTTTACAGTCATAGGTATAACACAGGAGGCTTTATTGGCACCCATACAGGCAGATGTCAGCACCCTTAGAACTAACTGGAACTCTTTAGAATAACTTGTTACCAAGAGACTAGCCCAATTCAGAGTTAGAGGAGACCAAAAAAATATGTGATGGGACACACGGTTTCAAAACCTTCCCCCTTCAGCAAAATTAGTTCACGCTTTAACTCTTTGTTAACTGAATGTTACTTACAATACATTCAATGCCACAGTGACAAGAAAATGCACGTGACTTCTCTGGATTAAATTAACAATTGACCAGATATAATCAAAAATTATAAAGAGCTACAGTCTGATAAAAAGATGGATCCAAGAGCTGGTGGATTGGAAAAATCCAGAAAACTACAGTTAGTGATAGTAGATCCTCAGAGATGAGTAACAAGTGAAATGGGCCAATTCTAGTCATCCTATTACTTAGTGACTTTGGAATGGAGCATGTTATGAGACTGGGAGAACAGAAGGTCCCAATCTATCATCTCTTTGCCATTCATTATTTTGTATACTTTTATCATATTCCCTTATTCATCTTTTCTTTAAGGTAAACAGCCCCAGACTTTTCAAACTCTCTTCATAGGAGTTTTTCCATGCCTCAAATAATCCTTGGGAAGGGTGGCACAATGGTTGCACTCCCCAGACCTCCAGGCATAATCTCTCCTAAAGTTTCATTGAGCAGTGCTCTTCACCCCTACCCCAATGCTCACCTGCAGCTGGAAGTCAAAGCAGAGTTGTGGCACTTCCCCCACTTGAACCTCCACAGAGGATACATCTGAGGGACTGTCAAGTATCATCAAAAAACAGGAATCCCAGGAAATTTTTTTTAATTTGAACTTGGTGCTGATGTGACCTTGTTTTTTAACACAGATCACATTACATTCTCACTTTCCTAGTGTCAGAAGCCACTGATCAACAAAGTAGACAACACAGGGCCAGCTCCTTCTCCCATCAGAGTCAGTGGTAAGTCTCCTCTCCAACAGCAGCAGAGTGCGTGCAATGAGAAAACAGCCTTGGGTTGTTTCAATTCATATGATATGCAGCTTGCCCTAGTTTACACATACTGCAGCATTAAACAATTAGACATGCTGAAGTGGCATTATCTGCCTGATGCGTAACTGAGCTTCCCGCGTCCAAACTCTCTCTCTCTCTCCCTGAGCGCAGGTAGGCTACTTTTTTTGCTCCTCCCATTGAATAGCTGCCCAATAACTACAATTAGCCTACCCTTTTTGTTCAAGTGATTTTGAATTAAATTTGGCCCTTAAAAAAAAGAAAGAAAACAAGAAATCCGCATGACAATACTAATTGTTTTTTGTAACATTTTATGTTGGAGGGGGGAGTCTTAAACAACATTTTATCAGTTTTCATTTATCAGTTTTCATCTACAAGGGTTTATGTGCTTTTTAGCTGAAGGGTACATTGCCAATTATAATTGGCAAGGTTAGTGACACGGTGGGCGTTTTAAAAATAAAAAAAATGCTCATTTTCAAAAATTACTCTTTAAAAAAAAACCCAAAATATGGAAAGTTTCAAAAAGTGAACAGTTTATAAAATCCAACAAAACTAAACAGACTAAGAAATATGGGCACCTTTTTTCAGTTTTTTTTAACCAGCTCTACTGATAAATTTTAGAACCCCTTGCCAATGCACTTGCAGCACCAGTTGTGTGACTTGTTATATCCTAAATCACTGTGACTATTGATAGAGTAGGGCAAAAAAAATTCTAATTAATTGTTTATTCACTAAAAAAATGCTTAACTATTTGTGAGTTTGTGTCATGTTTGCCCAATAGTTTAAATTGAACCAGAAGAGTCAGAACATTTCACTAATGTTGACATAAAACTCTGTTTTGTTTCTACCCCAAAAATATTCATTTTGATTTTCAGGCCCTTTGACAAAAGCATGTGAATGTATTAGCCCAGTACATTCACCACCAACGTATTAGACAAGGGTTCAATTCCCCTCTCTGCCTAATGTGGAAAACGGATTTGAACTTGTCTCTCCCAACTCCTATGTGAGCAAACCAGCGGGCTATAGAATCATTCTCACAGTAGGTCCCTGGCCCAACGACTATCTCTTGTCATTCATAATGGTGATTCCTAGTCATTCTGAGCTGACCCTTAAGCACTACCATGATAAACATAATAAACAACAACAATATAAATCTGAAGTAATTACACAGATTTCAGATTTACACCAGGGCATCTTAGAGCAGCATATGGACCACAAAATGTAGAGAAAGACAAGACCTCATGTTTTCCAGTCCATCCCATTTTTCCCTTCAGTTCTGTATTCAGACTAGTTTTAAATAGCCCCAGATGGGGCTTCCCCCATTTCCCTCACAAGACTATTCCTCAAGCTAACAGATCACACCACAGGGAATAATGGAATAATATGGATTGCTCTTAGTTATACCACTTGGTCTACCCTAAATAAAATTTTCCCCACTTCACACCCTTCCAAAGCTAGCAGATGGTTATCAAGCCTAAAGGAAGAATCGTTAGGATTATACGTATATGCAAAATTACAGCTGCATGAAATAGAAAGATTAACACTGAGCAGATACAGTATGGAGCATCTAAAAATACCTCAGTGCTGAACTGCAGTGGAGATGGATAAAGATAGCGCCTTATCCAGTATTTAGATATAGATAGATAATGCAATTAAGCACGTGCATGTGAGTCTGAAGGAAAGAAAAAGAGAATATTATCACTTCATGTTCTGCAACACTCGCAGCCTTAGGTTAAATATCATTTCAAAGTGTTTCTTGGCTGAGTCTAGTGTTCCAATCTTTTGAGGATCCCACTTAAAAGACTAATTATCCTGCAAAGAGGAAGACCACATTACTGCAAGCAATTTTTAAAAAAATAATAAAAAAATAAAAATCCTCTGTCTATCACTTATTAGAAAACATTTACCAATAGGTGGGCATTCTTTATAAGACAATGTTAATTTATTTTTGTAATTGCTGGATTTTCTTTTTGTTTCAGGCACACTAAGCATAAGGTATTACTTCCCAGTGAAGAAGGTTCCCAAGGCCAGAATGTGAACTCCCTACTCACCATGTGAGAAGGCACACAAGTAGGCCCATAGACATGGACATAGTGGAAGAGCTCTGAAGTGAGGTGAAGCTACCCATTTGGGTTCCCTGGTGCTGGCAGGTGGCTGGGCAAGGAATCTGCTGAGCTGTTGCTTGGCTGGACACTGCAGGCACATTAGCCTGGCACTGGAGTACTGGAAAGTACCACTGCTCCTACATCTTCTCCACTTCCTTGTCTGAACTGGCTGGAATGTCCAGCTTGTCATGTCCTCTGTGGCTCTTGAGATTGAGGCCTAGAAGATGGCACACCAGTCTGAGGCACTTGATACCTTCTTCACTGAGAGGCAGGACAAAAGGAGGGAGGGACATCAACCTAGCATCCACAGTGGGAAGCTAAGCCGCAAAAGTAATGTTGTCCTTATTGTTTAAGAACATAAGAATGGCCATACTGGGTCAGACCAAAGGTCCATCTAGCCCAGTATCCTGTCTACCGAGTGAGCCCCGGAGTAAGTGAACCTAACAGGTAATGATCAAGTGATCTCTCTCCTGCCATCCATCACCACTCTCTGACAAACGGAGGCTAGGACATCATTCCTTACCCTTTCTGGCTAATAGCCATTAATGGACTTAACCTCCATGAATTTATCCCGTTCTCTTTTAAACCCTGTTATAGTCCTAGCCTTCTCAACCTTCTCAGGCAAGGAGTTCCACAAGTTGACTGTGAGCTGTGTGAAGAAGAACATCCTTTTATTTGATTTAAACCTGCTGCCATTAATTTCATTTGGTGGCCCTTAGTTCTTACATTATGGGAACAAGTAAATAACTTTTCCTTATTCATTTTCTCCACACCACTCATAATTTTATATACCTCTATCATATCCCCCCTTAGTCTCCTCTTTTCCAACCTGAAAAGTTCTAGCCTCATTAATCTCTCCTCATATGGGACCTGTTCCAAACCCCTAATCATTTTAGTTGCCCTTCTGTGAAACTTTTCTAATACCAGTATAGATATAAGATATAATCTTTCCATCTAAGCCTCTATCACTCAGAAATGTGTTTGTTCTAGGGTTCCAAAATGTCTTCTGAGAACCTCTGCGCACCCTGCTCCCTGCTACTCTGCAGTCACTGAATAGTATTGATATACCCTCATTAAAACAAGCCTTTCCTTGTTACTGGCTGTGGGGAAGACTCTGTGACTCAGCAGAAGCTACTGTGTGAAGAAACAGTTGGCCTGATTCTCATTTACACCCAGGCCCTCTTTACACCCATTTGGCAGGGTAAAGGAACCTGAAAGTGACTGTAAATGTCTGTAAGGGCTTCTTACATTGCCAGAGCAGCATCAGGCCAAGCCAGTGTGAAGGAGAGTCAGGCTCAATAAGACCAGAAATGCTACACTGGCTTGTGTGTGGGAACTTTCCCAAAAGCCATCTCCCACAGAAACTCTTATCCAGGCTGATATGTGTTCCGCTAGACACATGTGGCCTACAGATCTTTTCAGTTCATCAGCCTCTGAACACATGTGATGGCGTCTCTGTGCAGTGGAAAAAAGAGGTGTCTCCACATCCAATCCCACAGAGGATGTGAGCAAGCTGCGTATACTTCTTCACTCTAAGTCAGTCAATAAAATTAGATCCTTACATTCCCCTCCCCCTTCCTTGAAGACATTTAATGAGTTGCACATTAGACTTTATAAGGACCAGAGTTCATGCATGAGTACTGTGGGTGAACAGTAAGAAGAACTGCTAGGCTGGTTTCTGGCACTGCACTATACAATCTTACTGTTAGCCAGAAACCTCAGAGATGGAGGTTAATCATGAATCTGAAGACTAGGATGAATGTATTGCAATTTGTGAAGTATATATTACATTATCAAGCTTTTTATGGAATGCTTTTTAATTGTGGCTTTCAGATTAACTCATTTTAATGTATAAGATGTTTGCAAACTCATAACTGAGTATCATTATGTATTCATGGCTTTATGTTTTCTTGTTTGTTTTTATTTGTGTTTTAAGATGAAAGTAAGTAGTCCAAAGTTATCCTGAAGAGAATCCAGGTATGCCAGATTTTTGTTAATTCTGCTTATAGGGGAAAATATGCATTAACTTGTCAAGCCTTTAAAATAATGTTTCAAGTCACTATTACCTCAATATAATGAAATAATCAGTGATTTATCTATATATACAAAAGAAAATCACTGGTTATTTTATCATATACATTCGCATCAGAGAAGACTGGCACAAACAAGTTATGATAATAAAAACTACATTAATTTGGCAAAGATGGAAGGTAGATTCTCCCTTAAAACTTGTGGCAGTCCCAGATATCTGAAAATTTTATTCTAACAATGTGGATCAGAGCTTTTCCTTGCAACTCTCCAGGTTCCCTGTAGGCCAAAGAGAAAGGTGTTTCCTTTGTCTCATGATTCCAGATTCTGAGAACTAGGAATAAGCCCATTTTAAAAAACGGGTATTACTTGTAATTCTGGCATTTCCATTTTTCTTTCACCCGACGGTTCAAGAGAAGTGAAAAAATGTCAGCAAAATATGCTTTCTTGAATAATACAAAAAAGAAAAAAAATCACCAGAATACCAATAGTATTTAGAAAACCTTCAGAGACTTCTCCATTTCCTTTCCCATACATGGGTACAACTGAGACATCCAGAATTGAGTAACTGGCACCTTCTTCTCTGTTTAAAGAGTTCTTTCTTCTTCTGGAATATTACATTCATTGTACACACACTGCAACTGTCTCTTGCTTCTGCATTTTATTGTTTGTCATTGGGTCAAATAATTTTTTGTTGTGCTCAAATATTTAGATTAATTTCATGAACTATTCTTCTCTTTCCCATCATCCTATACTAGCTCCCTGCACCTTTCACATTAATTCATTTCCCTCCAAATGACATTTCAAGAGCTTTATTGTACCAAGATTTACTGGAATGATGTTTCATTTTCCACAGAAAAGACCCATATCCTACCATGATGCACAGTAGCATATTTTAAGTGCTGGGCATTATAACCCTCAAGAGCTTATGGTATTGTTGTCATTCTCTTTCCAACTGTATATTTGGAACACGTACAGCAGTCGCCCTAGCTCAGGAGTGGCCATCCTGAGCCTGAGAAGCAGCCAGAATTTACAAACGTACATTGCCAAAGAGCCACAGTAATACGTCAGCAGCCCCCACCCACATCAACTCTCTTCCCCCTCCACTCCCAGCGCCTCCCACCCACTGGCAACCCTGCCGATCAGCGCCTCCCACTCCCTCCCCACACCTCCCAATCAGCTGTTTTGTGGCGTGCAGGAGATTCTCGGGGGGGGGGAGAGAAGGAGCAAGGGCAGGGCAGGCTCAGGAGAGGAGGCAGGAAGGAGTGCAGTGGGGCAGGGCCTGTGGCAGAGCCAGGGATTGAGCAGTGAGCACCCCCAGCACATTGGAAAGTTGGCACCTGTAGCTCCAGCCCCAGAGTCGGTGCCTATACAAGGAGCCGCATATTAACTTCTGAAGAGCTGCATGTGGCTCCGTAGCCACAGGCTGGCCAGCTCTGCCCTAGCTCCCCTCCATGCATCCCCACTCAGGAAAGCTATCTGCAAATGTAAAAGTGGTAAAAAGTGCTCTTATTAAATTCCAACTCTTGGAACTGCCTCAAGTTGCATTCATCATTGTGGGCATTTACTGACGCTTTCTTTCATTCGTTCTTTCTTTCTAAACTAGGAAGGTCAAGAATGAAGAAAATACTAGGGAAAGACCTGCTGAAAGGGTTAAACTTTTCCCAACAGCTTCCCTAAGCGGAACTGATATTCTTAGCCTGACTTGAGGATATGGAATAGAAAGGCTGCCAACTTCTGTTGTGGTCAGAGACAGATAAAAGAGACTAATTCATAGCTGGAAGAACCCATGTACAGCATTCTGTGTTGCATTACCCTTTTCACAAAAACATTCAAAATAGGGTCTGATAGCGTGGAAGATAGATATCCACCCAAACTTCTCCACTGTGGGGATTGAGAGGCTTCCTAAGAATAAATACACCAACACCATCATCACATTAAGAGAGTGAGCACACGTCAAACGTGAAACACTAAGATTGTAATTGTAAAATTCCAGGGAAGGGAATATTACAGGAACAGACCATATATCCATGCTACTAAATAAGGGAAAAGTAAAGAAGCAAAGAGTAGAAGACAAGTGGCTTAGAGGTATAGGGCCTGATTTTGACATCACACTAGAGTAAATCAGGAATATCTCCATGGAAGTCAATAGGATTATGCAAGTGAAAAATTGGCATGATGAAACCCACAGAGTGCACACTCAAGACAATTAGCTCATTGTACTTGCTCCCCGTTTTGTGGGGGGGGGGAGTGTTTTTGTTTTTTGTTTTTGGTTTTGAAGATGATCTCTCTATAGGAAAAGAACATCATTGTCTGAATGGGATTTCAGATTACACCCATTTTACTACAGGAAGGGAGCAGCCTACAGCCAAGCAGTAGCATGCTATAACATAATAGGATCCAGGTTGTAAACTCCTTACAATGTTGTTTTTGGGTCAAATTCTGTAGGCTTTATTCATACAAAACTCCCAGTGAGAATCAGTGGGATTTTTGCCTGAGTGAGGACTGCAAGATTTGCCCACATGCGATTAAACTAGGAGATGTAGCTAACTATGTAAATATATATATATTCAGAGATCATACATCATCACTGGCAAATAATGATTGTGGCCCAACTTCTCCTCTATGTGAAGTACAGTGGACAATGGCAGCCACAGGGAATGATTCAAGTGGCTCAGCCCTGGTAGAAGTTAGAGCAGCAGGGGGCCTACTGGCATGAAGTCTGGCCCTTGTATCAGGGCATAACAGAACTCCACTCCCGCCTCCCTTCTATCCCTCTGCCTCCCATGCCCTGTCTCTGGAAAGTCCCAACATGCCTCCTTGACCTTATGCTGGAGATTCGGAAGCCACTGGCTTAAGAAATCACTCCAGCGGAGAGTTCCCCTAGTCCAGGGGTCTTCAAACTTTTTCCCCCGCAGCCCCTCGCCGAGGAGGAAAAAGTCTGGCGGCCCCCCAGGGCGGGTATGTCTGCCGAAAAGCCACCGAAAAAAGCAGATGCTTCCGGCAGTGGCAGCATTTCAGCGGCCTAAAAATAGCCCGCCCGGGAGTTCGGCGGTCTCCCGGGCGATCTCGGCAGCAGCGCCAGGGTCTCGCACACCCGTGAGGGTGCACACACCCCAGTTTGAAGACCAGTTTGAAGGCCTAGTCAAGGGGAATTCTCCATTGGCTATCTTCAACCTTTTAAAGCCAGTTAGCGCTGCTTGTCCTTAATAGACTAGAGATTCTGGTGTAACATTTCTAAATTAATATAGATAAACAAAATCAAACTTAACTGTGAGGGACAATCTGCATCAGAAGTGGTTCAGTTATCAGGAGATCTGTGTTATCGCTACTCTTGCCTCATTGTGCATTTGTAAATGTGTACACATGCAACACTACAGGTACAAATTTCAAAGATGTTTTGGAAGTTTAACCCACATTGCCTATCTTACAGTTGAAATCTAAATTCAAATTTAACAAGATGCTTCTGTGTTCAATAATTCTTCACAAAGAATTACTAAAATAATATTTGAGCTGTTACCATTATCGAGTAGACATACAATCTATTTCAGTGTTAAAACCTCTAAGTACATCTTTAACTATTGATATGTATTTATTTTTTCATACTGCTATTTTTGTAAACATAAATATGTTTTAAATAACCATTTTATTTTAGATGCATGGCAGTACATAATTTAAAACAAATTTTGAGATTTAACTACACATCATCAGCTATATAGTGAGATCAAGATACATATTGCTACTTATTTGACATATAAAAATTGTCTCCCTGGAGTGAAATGAAGGATCAGAGTCTACACTCAGATCCCCCTTGCAAGTCTCCCAGTTTTTAAATAATTTCTATCTCTAAGGAGGTGACAGAGACCTTTGCACAAAATTTGATCCACTAAGATTTTGCCATCCAACTTGTGCCAGTCTCCACATCCATATGTCTTCCACATCTGTGATGGCAGCTTCCCAAAAAGGGACATTGTTTGGGGGAAAAGTGGGGAGGATTTAGCACACCACACAAGTTCTTCATATTCCATAATCCAAAACAGACTTATCTGGAGCCAATTTACTGGGTGTAATTTATACCAGACGCTTGCTGGAATAACCGGTTCTCTTGCGGCTCCTCAGATGTATAGCCAATAGGGAGCTCTCAGTCTACATCAGTTTTTATTCAGAGGTCCAAACACAAAATCCAGCACCAAGAGACAGCATGTGGATTTCTGACACACACTGAAAGAAGTTGCGGCAATAAATCAAAGGATGGATTACATATATTCATAGATTTTCCCAGCTGTGACAGGTATAAAACGGGGGAAAGAATCCATGTTAATATTTAAAGAGTATTCTTCAATGAGTAATTACCTCAAACATTTAAAATAAGTTAGTATCATATGTGTAAAATCTTTTGCATTTCACTTAACTATTTCAGAATTATGTAGGCCTGATCCTGAGAGCTGTTAAGCATCTGTAACTTCCTCTGAACTCTCTAAGAAATAAGCAGAGTCCCAACAGCTTGTCTCAGACAAGTTTATGAGCATGAAATATAATATGCTATACAATATTTGCTCACATATTTCATATTCAATTTATGACAGTTCTGGTCATTACATGTACCCAGCATCACAATTTGTATATTGCCATATATTGTACCCTTCTGGAAACTCATCATGAATAAAGTCTCACTCTGCATTCCTTGCTCCACTATATACAATGTGAAGCCATACATAGCGATCAAATCCATTAGGCTATTGGCTATAATAAAATAAATATAGCCGACTGCCCCCTGAGAATCCCTGACCCATCCATCCACCCCCCACACCTTGTTCCCTGACTCCTCCTTCCACAGACCCCTAACCACCCCCCAAGACCCCACCCCCTACCCAATTCCCCTCCTCCCTGTCCCCTGACTGCTCCAACCCCTATCCACCTTCCAGCCCCCTAACCACCACCCCAGAACCCTACCCCCATCCAACCATCCCTACTCCCTGACTACCTCCTCCAAAGCCCCCCAACCACCACCACCCTAGAACCCCACATCCCCCCTCTTACCATAGCAGCCCTGGCCCCCAGAGTTCTGCCTGTGGGGCGTGGCTTTGGGGGAGGGGCGAGCGCGCAGCCCCAGCCCCTGGGGTGCTCCCTGCATGGCATGGCTCCGGGGGAGGGGGTGCGCAGTCCCGGCCCCCAAAGCACTCCCTGTGTGGTGCAGCCCCGGACCCCAGAGCTCCCTGTGCGGCGCGGCTCCGGGGGCAGGGGGAAGCATGCAGCCCCAGACCCCAGAACGCTGCCCGCATGTCTCCGGGGGAGGGGAGGGCGCGCAGCCCTGGCCCCGCAGCGGTGCCCGTGCTGCATGGCTCTGGGGGAGGGGCCAGGGGCAGCCTCCACAGGCCGGATGGGATGGTCTCGCGGGCCAGATGTGGCCTGCCTGCCGTAGTTTGCCCACCCCTGGGCTAGGGACGCGAAACCTGCCCATCCTGGCTAATAGCTATTGATGGACCTATCCTCCATGAAATTATCTAGTTCTTTTTTTGAACCCTGTTATAGTCTTGGCCTTCACAACATCCTCTGGTAAGGAACCCCACAGAATGGCTCTGTGTTGTGTGAAAAAATAGTTCCTTCTGTTTGTTTGGAACCTGCAGCCTATTAATTTAACTGAGTGATCCCTAGTTCTTGTGTTATATAACACATCCTTATTTACTTTCTCCACACCTGTAATGATTTTATAGCCTCTATCATATCCCCCTTTAGCCATCTTTTTTTTCAAGCTGAAAAGTCCCAGTCTTATTAGTCTCTCCTCATATGGCAGATGCTCCATACTCCCAATAATTATTGTTATCTTCATCCTACTGTCCTCGGGAACTGTGACAGAGAGTGACTTGCCCAGGCTCACACAGGAAGTCAATGGCAGAGCAAGGAATAGAACCCACATCTGATAAATCATAATCTAGCACAGGGGTAGGCAACCTATGGCATCGGTGCTGAAGGTGGCACACAAGCTGATTTTCAGTGGCACTCTCACTGCCCAGGTCCTGCCCATCATTCTGGGGAGATCTGCATTTTAATTTAATTTTAAATGAAGCTTCTTAAACATTTTAAAAACCTTATTTACTTTATATACAACACTAGTTTAGTTCTATATTATAGACATAGAAAGAGACCTTCTAAAAACATTTAAATGTATTACTGGCACGCGGAACCTTAAATTAGACGGAATAAATGAAGACTCGGCACACCACTTCTGAAAGGTTGCTGACCCCTGATCTAGCACCTAACCCACTGGCTGTTCTTCCTCTCTGGGGACTTTCAATGAATCCCCCATGTATTCTGAGGCAGGTTGGCCCTTAAGTCTATGGCAAAATCCTGGAGCCTGTGATACTCTGTGCAGCAAACTGAAAATTTTACAACAGCTTCACTTAAATTGAGTGCACGCCCCCATTTGATCTCTGCTCAGCTTTAACTATTCATCTAAACAGCAGAACCCTAAGGAGTCGAGAATACCCAAAAAAGAATAAATGGACATGAGAATTCAAGTAACTCACACCAAGAAGATCCAGAAAGGTGGAAAAGGGGAGGAAGTCCTGTTTAATTTTGACAATTCTCTTAAATATATTTCTCACATTTTCTAAAATAAGCTGTCATATTTTTGTATCTAAAGTTTATTTTGATTGAGCTAAAGAGTTTTTATTCTTTACTTCTGTCCTGCTACCCAGCTCCCTCAGCTGTGCTGGAGAGAAACTCACACTCTGATTCTGCAAAACACATAAGCACATGCTTAACTTTAGGCATAGGTTTAAATGCTTCTCTGAATAGGAGTGGACTTAAAAAGCATTCTCAACTTTAAGCATCTGCTTAAGTCTTTACTGAATCAGGGCCTCAATAAAAACAGAGAAGGATAGAGAAGGGAGAGGATAGGGCTGGATTCAGTGTAGTCTTTATTGCCACATCCTGATCAACTCAGAATCATTGCTTGTTGACAGTACATCTGCTTTGTACATAGCAGCTGGCTGTTCCTTTTCCTGACATCCATTTGAATTCTGTTCCCTGGGATTGGCATTGTCTTATGAAGTGCTATTGTCTTGCCTCCTTTACAATATTTTATTCCAAGTGCCAGGCAAGTATCCACTGCATCTTCTTTAAAGATCTGGAAATTAATCTCATTTCTTGAAGCTTGCCCTGCGGAGGACCGGAGACTTATATGTCTTCAGTATACACACACGGTACATTCTTTTCCACACTCACAGCCTAGAACTCTGTCATTTCTATTACTGTGTCTAACAGTCTGTGCAATGTAAGCTCTGGTTTTCTAAGAGCTATTCTGTCAAGGATGGTGCATGAACAATGTTGCACAATTTGCATCTTGCTTATGACCCAAGTCAATAAATTAACATGTGAGTTCTTGTTACGGGAATCTGGCCTAAGGACAGTGTCTACCTTGGTTCTTGCCTGAAGATAAATATTTTATTTAACACTTTCTTTTTACAGATAAATGGAAAACCAGAACATTAATGGATTTTACTTTCAAGGAGATCTTAATCTTTGCTAGATATTTTGTTGGGCAGCAGCTCAAATGTCTTTCACCTCCCTGCAATAGGCAACTAGTGTAGCAGGTGGGAACCCTGTCATTTTAGACTTCCAATTCGAAGTGCAGTGAACAGATTCCAGAATGTACTTTTCCATTTCTGCCATTGCTGAGTAACTATCTTATCTCCTGGATATTAAATGCTAGTGATGAAGATAAAAGGAAAAGCAGCAGGGTATTTGCATTAACTCTTTGCTGTTACTTTTCTCTACCTGTGATTTTATATAGTTTCTTTTAGGCTTTTATCTAGTTTATTGCTGTTTCCTTCTTACTTCTATGCACTTTCATTACTGCTGAGTTCATGAGCTATTCCCTATTAAGTGTTTCTAATCAGTGGAGTCAGTGCTCTTTACATATCAAAGATGACTGCCGCAGGTTTCCTTAGTTTCTTTTGCCTTCAACAAAGATAGGAACTGCACTTTGTGGCACCAGCAAGCTACTTTCTCAACTTTCAGAAGTTCTGCCTGAATACTAGCACACAGAAATTTCACTTACCACTTAGCTATCCCACAGGTGTGCAGGGTGAAGAAAGAAAGCAGGGACTGTGGACCCATTCAGGCACTCAAAAGAAAGTGATTACCTACTATTTCCATGTATTTATATGGTACCCATTATCATAGTGTCTGAGTGCTTCCACAGAATTCATGGATTTATCTTCACTACACCTCCATGAGGGCAGAGCAGTATTATCCCTATTGTACAGATGGGAAAATTGAGGCACTGAGACATTAAGTAGCTTGTCCATAGCTACATAGAGAGTCAGGGACAAACATTGAACCGAGGTTGCTTGAGTCCGCATTTAGTATATTATCCATGAGGCCATTCTTCCTCTGTGAGGCTTTGACTCAAAAGAATACTTGAGCACGTGCTTAAGTCCTAGTGAAGTCAATTAAGCACATACTTAAATGCATTGATGAACTGTGGCCTATAAAACTAGCTCTGGGGCCCCACACATAATAGTTAGAAGCCTGGGTACAATCTCTTACTTCCTTTGCTTTTCTGCTCATATAGAAACTTTCTCTCTTTCCTTATAACACTTGCAGCTGAGAGTCAAAGAATAAAGCCTTTGAAAGGAATGTTTCCTTAGTGAGATTTTGTTCTTGTTGCTAAACCAGGTAGCCAACTCCTTCTGCTTACCTGATGCTGCTGAATTCAGTTCAAACAGTAGAACCATTTCTGTGCTATTAAATATGTGTAAGCATTTACTCTGAATCACTTGTGATTCAGCTGCCAAATCTCTTTTATCTTTTGCAATTTCTGATGAGCAGGTGTCATCTGCATATTGCTTTACATACATTTAAGTTTTTGTAGATTAGCCATGTGATTCCCATCTTCATAACAGTTTGTGTCTTATGATTTCCAGGCCAGTTTCAAGAACTGATTCAGCAATAAGAGATGATAGGCTGTTAGGATATCACCATATATCCTACACAATGGAAAACATTCAATCTTTGGCCTTATTCCACAAACACAAAAGAAGGCATAAACTCTGCCTCCAAAGGTTTCAAATACAAAAAAGGCAAATAAATTAAGCCTCACCAAGCATTATATAACTATTTGTAAAAAGATAAGACCTCACTGTGCTACTGTTCATATAGACTGGGACAAGGCCCTCCTGCAAAGGTAATAGCAGAGCTAGGAATTAGAGCTGGTTGGAAAACTGGGGAAGGAGCTCCACAGAAAATTTCATACAGTCAACAAAATATTATAGCCCAAACCTAAAATATTTCTACTCAAAATGGCAGTGTGGTGTCTTCTGGGAATTATAGATTGAGTGCCTCGTACTCCATGCTTCCATGGGTCGGGTTTTTTGGCTAGACAGCTACTCGCATGATGTATTACTTTCTCCCCTTTTGGAGACAGGAGGTCCTCAGCCATAGTGCATCATGGAGATGGGAATCCATAAGCAATGGTTCCCAACTCTTATGGCCAGCCAACACTTCCCAATTCACTTTGAAGCCTGATGTGTGACAAAATTGGGATAAATCTCCCAGAACCGCTGTACCAAAAATATATATATATGTAATGTAGTATAAAATTCAGATGGGCCACATAACTTTCAAGCAAGGATTGAAAGCACATCAAGTGGCAGCAATATTAGTGCTGTAATTAGAGTAGCTGTATTTCCTACCAAAGACCCAGAAG
The DNA here is from genome assembly GCA_007922305.1 of Dermatemys mawii. Taxonomy (NCBI): domain Eukaryota; kingdom Metazoa; phylum Chordata; order Testudines; family Dermatemydidae; genus Dermatemys; species Dermatemys mawii. The sequence continues at coordinate 2,859,813 of ML677329.1, forward strand.
AAAAGTGTATTATGTGTGAAGCCCCCATTGTCATAGGTTTCCCTCAGGAACCTTTCTGCTCTTTCCAACAGGTTGGAGGGAAGCAACTTTTCAGAGAATTATGTTTGCAATATTTACGTATTGCATGTATTGTTTGCAATCAGAATGAAACTGGCATGCTGTTGACACAGGTCTTTTGTGAACAAATGAGACCACAAAAATAGTTGAGGGCTGTCCAGTGATAGGGAAGCATGAACATTTCCCCATGGCAAGAGAAAAGTGATCAGCAGCAGTAAGAAAAAAAGAAAAGAAAAAGGTTTGATTTTGTTTAATATAGTAGAAAGTCTGAGCAAATGGTACCACCCATTTAGAGATGAATTCTGCTCCTTGATTGCAAAGCTATTTTAACCTTCTTAGTTTCATAGAGAGGCTTGTTGCAAGACTTGTGATGAAGCCACAAGAATGAGCAACACTGTCTAAAAGAGCCATTATACCTGTGCAAAGCCTTTGAAGGCATTGAGGTTGCACAGATGTCATTGAAGCACCATCCTTGCCACTCAGGCCCATTACCAGTGTAGACATCTTTGACTCTCTCCACCTTGTTTGTAAAGACTGGTAGAGCAACCATGTCTATGACACGTTACTCAGTAAAGGCCTGCTTCTGCACCTATTGAAATCAATAGAAAAGTTTCTATGACAGAGACCCTTTGGTAAAAGCACCCTCAGAGCAGACAAACTAATTGCACCAAACATCTTAGAGGCTATTTGTCCATAAAGGAGAACATGTAAGGTATTCACAGAATGCTTGTAACTTGTAAAGATTCATAACCATTGCAAGACATATATATGGGTAATATTTAATGAATAATGTATTTATATTGAAAGTATGCTTTATGGACTTGGAGTAGAAATTAGTCACTAGAAGATAATGTGTCTCAGTCATCAATGGAGACAAGGAGGAGTTGTCACCCCACTCTGTTCAGCCAGGGATGCCATGCAAGGTTCAATCGTTTAGCCTTACACACTACTAAGACTTTGAAAGGGAAACCAAGAGGTGCAATGACAAATAATCAAAATCACTTAAATGTAAAAAAAAAAAAAAAGAAAAAGAAACATTACCACAAGACAGGGGTTCACCCTGTCTGTGAATAGAAACAAAAGGCTGCTTTTGGTATAACACAGAGGAGAGGAAAAGCACCCTGTATCCATTCATCAAGGAAATCTCTTGTGGGATAGAAGGTGCTTTCATGAATATTTGGAGCCTGGCTATTGAGCAACCAGCTATCTCTGCATCAGACTGTATTTTGGTAGAGAAAAAATCTACTTTATTAGAGCGGAAAGATAATTAGTAAGTGTATACCCTGGCTTACGTTTTAGGATTTTGTTTGTATTGTAACTATTTGTTTCCTGAAACCTCTCTTGTTTCTAGTTAAATCTTTATTCTTTCTTAAATAAACTTGGTTTTGTTTTCTTATAAGTGCTCATTAGCACTGTGTGGTTTAGACGAGCAGTGGTCTAAAGTCAAAGTGGTAAACTGGGTACATTGATCTTTGAGGATCTGGGATTTCTGCAAGTAGATAGCATCAGGGCTGGTTATCACAGGAGACTATTGCCAAGGAACACAAGGATTGGGGTCCTGGGTACCCCAAGATTTATCGATTGCCTGTCATCAAGTTCATGTAAGTAACTTTCGTTTAGTCCAAAGAGAACGGTCCAGTTGACAGCACAAATTAGAAAAAGGTAAACGTCATACTTTGAAAAATGTATGCCTGGTTCTCTCTAGACTCTAGATTGTAGCTTCCTGGGTATCAAGCGAAAGTTTACTCACTGTTGAGCTTTTATTTCCTAAATATTTTCAGCAGATTTGCTTTGAGATAGAAAATTTTAGAAATTGAACAGCCAAAAAAATAAATTAAAAAAAACTAAAACTAAATAGAAAAGAAAAAATCTCACCCTCAAGCTGTTCCATCAAGGGATAAAATTTTAAATCACATCATGTCTCACACCCATTTCTTAGTGTAAAATAAATCATTTGAGCAGAGTGTAAGCCAATTTTTACTTTAAAAAATGTTTTGTCCTAAGGCTGTCTTTGTGAACTTCAAAAGCACACTTCATAATTATGCTACCTATCAAAGGAAACCCAATATTTCACCTCCAACCTTCCTCCACTTGTGTTATAATTTTAATAGTTAATAAATTTTAATTTTAAACTGGTTATTTTCTTGAAATTACATGTCTTAATGTAAAATATGTCTGTATAACTTTTTAGTATATACACCTTAAAGTTATATTTTAGTAAGCTTAAGAAATTTCTTCCTCATTAACTCTTGTTTTAGGATTTAATCTTGGAATATCCCCATTTTAATACTAGTTTCTTTATTTTGAGAATCAATTTATTTTGGCAAGTTTCTTGATTTTAGGGGGTGCAGAATTTTTTTCTCTTTTTTGGCAAGAGTGTTCCAAAAATCCAAGATATTTAGTTTTGGAGGCATCAGTGTGTGTTGAGTAAACATTTGTCCTTCACAAGCATTCTGTTACAAACTACAAAAAATATAGGAGATCTGAAAAAATATGGCATACTATTTAAAACATGAAAAGACACTATTGTACACATGCCTAAAGAATATGTTTTATTTGTGACTCTGACAGGGCTATGACATTGATTAGCTCTGTCTAGTATGCATACTCTTGAACCTGCTGTTCCTGCAAACGTATTCAGCAAGACTAGGCACCGCATCACTATAGTACATAAAACTGCTATAATATTATTTCCATAAAAGAGAGTGTTCTACTATAAGAAAAAAGCAAGAGTCTGTTACATACTTGAGTTTGGGGACTAAGGTTTCAATCCAGCAAAATACTCAAGAGGGTGCTTAATTTAAAGCATATCCCATTGACATCAGTGGGGCTACTCACAGTTTTAACATCAAGCGCATGCAAAATTGAATATGCAAATCTTATTAAATGGTAGAAAACACCAATCCACCAGATAAAATATCTAAATCCAACACTCTTCAAAACTGTCACATGTAGGAACTCTGCTGCAGGTCCAGGTGCAACAGGTTGCAAAGTCTTCTGCTGCAGCGGAACTCTGGTCAGGAAGCACTGGGGTGGGGGAAGGAGATTTTCCCGTCTCCCCCACACCAGGGCCGGCTCCAGGCACCAGCGCTCCAAGCGCGTGCCGGGGGCGGCAAGCCGCTGGGGGCGGCCTGACGTTCGCCATCAGGGCAGCAGTCAGGCTGTTTTCCGCGGTATTTCGGCGGGAGGTCCGCGGCGGCCGCGGATTCGGCAGCGGGAATGACGAGGCTGCGGGAGCCGTGGAAGTCGCACAGAAACGCCGCCGAATCCGCGGCAGCTGCGGAACTTCCGCGCTTGGGGCGGCAAAAATCTTAGAGCTGCCCCTGTCCGCCCCTCCCCACGCCCTGGACAAGAGTCAATTCTCTTTGGAAGCTCCAAAAGCCCTACAACAGCATCAACTTGATGAACTCACTTATGGCTGATCAAACAATTCTGCCGTTGAGAAATACACCCCCCTCCCCCGCCCCAGAAATGTCTTAGGTATTTCTGGGTAGAACATTTGTGGGGGGGGGGGAGTAAATTGTCCCCGGAGTCCCCATTCCAGGTTTTACATCAAGCCCAGTGCATGCTGGACAGGATTGCATGCTGGGTGAATATTCATACAATGTGTCTGTGATCAGTAAAGTTTGGAAGGCTGGTTTCTAGGGCCTGATCCAGTGTCTGTTAGTTATACAGAAGAGATGAGGAGGGTTATCTCCATTTCTGTAGACTAGCCATATAATGCAGGGGTCAGCAACCTTTCAGAAGTGGTGTGGTGAGTCTTCATTTAGTCACTCTAATTTAAGGTTTCACCTGCCAGTAATACATTTTAACATTGTTAGACAGTCTCTTTCTATAGGTCTAGAATATAGAACTGAACGATTGTTGTATGTAAAGTCAATAAGGTTTTTAAAACATTTAAGAAGCTCAATTTAAAATTAAATTAAAATGCAGAGCCTCCCTCACCCCCCGATGGCCAGGATCCGGGCAGTGTGATTGCCACTGAAAATCGGCTTGCATGCTGCCTTTGGCACGCATGCCCTAGGCTGCCTAGCCCTGATCTAACGGAATGGTGGCCAGCTAGGCTGGTGACACCAACAGACTGAGTGCACATGTGCCTCCCTCCAGTCTGCCATACTGTGTCACGCTGCTTTCCCCCTGCCCCTTCCTAAGGTCTTTCCAAGTGCAGGAAGCCCATTTTGGCATAAGTCCTTGAACTGACCCTCTCTCCCTCCACACAAAGTCAAATCCACATGAAGTCACACATCTTCCTTGACTACAGGCAACACTGTGAGTAGTAAGCTAGAGGCAGCCTAGATGTACTACCAGCACAAGAGGATGCAAGAAAAGCAAATCACCCCCCTTTCAGGCAGAATTAAGCATGATAGACTCATCTCAACATATACATTACGGAGTTATGTTCACAAATCCCAACTCATTGAAATGAGTTTGTTCCTAAATCTTTTTGTATGTTTCAAAGAGTGTTAATGAAACATGAAACTTGTTTCCTGTCTTTCCCTTCTAGCAAAACCCACCCATCTCCTGAGAAGCCACTAGTTTCTAGCCTAATCTTACCTGTGTCATAAGTAGCCTAGTATTAGTGTTTACCTGTAAGGGGTTAAGCTAAAGGTAACCTCCGAGTGTGCATTAAAACTGCTCCCACACCACGAAGGACCCGATCAACAATTGCACCCTGTCGTGTTTCTCAGCAAGAAGCTGTCAGAGGGAGAGCCACCGGTCAATTCCTGAAAAGGAATGTTTCGCCATTGTGTACGCTCTGGAAAAGCTACGTCCATACGTTTGGGGACAACGGTTCCACCTACAAACTGACCATTCTTCGCTGAAGTGGCTTCATCGCGTCACCGACAAGAACAAAAAACTTCTTCGGTGGAGTTCAGCTCTCCAAAATTTTGATTTTGACATCCAACACATTCCAGGAACTTCTAATAAAGTGGCTGACGCACTCTCCTGTGAAAGTTTCCCAGAATCAATAGGTTAAAACTGTCCTCGGAACGTGGGACCTATTGTTAATTTTATTGTAACCAGTAGTATGTTTACAGGCGCATGTGTTTTATTAATTCTGTTTTTCCCTAGAGCTCCAGGAAGAAATCGCACCCAGTGACGTTCCGACACCATTTGCGATTTGAGGGGGCATGTCATAAGTATAAAGTAGCCTAGTATTAGTGTTTACCTGTAAGGGGTTAAGCTAAAGGTAACCTGAGAGGTGGACAACTGACCAATGAGAAATTCCTCAGGAGACAAAAGATTTTGAGTTTCAGTTTCTCTCTGAGTCTCTCTCTGTTCAACTCGGCTAGGGGATGAATCACACCTATTTCTTTTACTATAATTATAAGCTTCTATCCAGTAACAAGTAAGGTAGTCAAATAGTAAGTTTAATCTGTTTTTTTTTTTAAACACTTGGAGGGCTCTCAATGGTGAGTGTTGGCTGGGTGCTTCTTGATATTGTAAGATTCAGCAGAGATATCAACAGTGGGAGAAAGTTGCCTCGGGGAAGAGGTTTGGTTTCTTAATTCTTTTGTTGATTATGATAGATGCTGTTCTATTGATGGTTATAAGGGATTTATTCCTCTCTTTTTTTCTTTTATTAAAATCTTTCTTTTAAGAACCTGACTGCTTGTTTTCCATGGTGTAGGATCCTGGTTTTGGATCAGGCACATCTCGCAGGATCAGGCGAGGCTTTTCTCTCAAGCTTCCCAGGGAGGGAATAAGTTTGGGGGTTTTGTGGAAAGAGAAAGAGGGGCTTCAAGTGGCCCATGTCCAATAGTTTTTTCAGACAGACATTCTCACTTGATGGTGGCAGCATACTAGGTCCAGACACAGGAGAAGTTTGTGTTCTGGGGAAAAACATTTTAACCCAGGCTGGTAAAATAAGCTTGGGGGGTTATTTCTTTTTTTCATGCAGGTCCCCACCTCTGTACCCTAGAGTTCAGAGTGGGGAGGCAATCCTGACAACCAGGTTTGTCACAAACATCATAGGAACAAAGCCAGAAGGACATTTCATTTTTCCTTTAAGATGCAATTGGGTGCGGAGAGACAACATAGGATAGAGAAATAAAATCTGTAGGCATGTTTCTCCAATAAAAAATGGGTGAATGGGGACAGAGTGAGTAGAATTGATCCCTTTTATGTTATTAGGGCATCCAAAAGCGATATTTATTACAATGAAAAGCAAAGCACAGTAGCTTTCTGAATGTTTTATTTCTCACAGTTATCACCATCATCTAAGGAGCAGCGTGTTTTCTCTTGAGTCTGGCATAGCCACTGGCTGAAGCAACAGATGTATCACACTGATGATACTGAAGAAGGAAAAAACATCTGTCTGTAGGAGACTTTTTTGACTCAGAGGACTGAATGTATAAGCCTTACGGGAACCCCCCACACACTAGTAATCCTAATTTATTCATTGTTGATTTATTTATATACCTTTATGCAAAAGCCTCGGGTATTCAGTAGTGCATGTAGATAAGTTTTAGTATATAAATTAAATTTGTTCCCTATTTTAAGACAATGCCAAAGATTTCCTTTAAACTTAGAATACCTGTAAAGCAGTGTGTTAGATGTCTAATCTATTGAAGATAGCATCTGATGTTTTATAATATATATACTGCCATCTAAGACACCCAGTGTATTCTCTAGCACATTGGTGGTTCAATTAAAGTGAACCATTAAAATTCAGGTCAGCACACAGCAGCAATAGTATATTTTTATGTGAGGTCAGTATTGGTCACTCATGTACTCATTAAACAGGTTAATCTATTTTGTCTGTAAAATCACCTTAGTGGAGTAAATATGACAGAACTAACCAAAAATCTTTTTGATTATCATTGCTCTGAAAGCAATGGCAAATAAAAGAGTACTGCTAGTTTGATATATGAATATTTCTTCTTCTAACGACACCAGAGCTAGAAATCAAAGTTCTGGAGTTTTGGTTGTAAAACAAGTTTATGTCATGTACAATTGCTACTACCCTTGCTTGTGTGTGTATGCACACATGTACAAATACATATTGCTTAGATATACTGCCGTTCAGCTCTGTTCTGGCATAGGAGACCACTGCGCAGATCTAATTGACTTTATACATGATGGTGATATGCATGTGGAGCTATGGGATCATACACCTCTGACGATCTCACTCCACACTCTGCCCATTAATCTATCAGCCAAGCCTACTTTTTAGCATCCCAAGCATTTGCTGCCTGAAAGCTGCTCAACCACTAAATAAAACCAAAACACTGCAACAGCCACAAAAAATTTCCTTTTGTTGTCTAAATGTGGGATTCTTCCTGATCCTACACTGGTCTGAGGCCCAGAATAGTTTATATTCGTTCCTGCACCAGTGATGAACTTAAGGTCCAATATCTCCTAACCTTTTCTTTAGATTTCCAGCTTCCCAATGAGGGACACAACACTTGTTTCTTGATCTAGGAGGCCAGAAGTTAGACTTCAGCTGGGATTTGGGAGCTATGCCCCCAACCCCTACTAAAATGCAGTGAGTTAGAGACTTGATCCTTCACTATGTAAGTGGGTAGTGAATGTTTCCATGGGAGCAAAATCTGGTCATGGATACCTAACTTACAAAAGGTCTTTTCAAACTCCAAGCCTTAAATTTTATTATTATATATTGAAAAGACTGTTTTAGGTAATATTTACAGGTTTTAGAAATATTAGTTATAATTGTCTGCTTTCAGTCCTGTGCAGTACTTATACTCGGACTTATAGTACTAAGACAGCCTGGCTTCAGAGGCAGAGCCTCTGGAGGGATTTGAAAAATAGTCTCAGTGAAAGTTTTAATCTCTTTCAGAAATGTTTGAGATATTGTTTCTGTCCAAAAAAACTCCTACAGATACATCAACATACACAGATCTCTACATACTTTAATATTGGCCTTGTAGAGCTAAGTTAAGGTGAAGTAAAGAGTATTTCTACATTGCTCCCTCTGCAGCTGTGCCTGATGAGGATTTAAATCTGGCCCTTACACTGAATCTCAAATACCAACACTCCATTAACATGTTGGTATTTTTTTCAGCACTTGTGCTGCTGGTAATCCCCACAGCAGTTACTGACTGCATTCACAGTCTAACAGAGGGCCAGTCTAGATTATATCTCTTTACCCTTAAATTTCAGAAAATCCTACTTTGATTATTTTACATTCCCATTTGTGGGGCTCTTTCAAGCCAGAAATATGTAAGATTCCATTGTCATTCAAGGTCGATGCTGTTCCTTGATGTGACTAGCATGAGGTGCTCGTGTAGCAAAAATGTCTGCCCAACAGCCCTGTGACAGTTTGCATTAAGTTTCTCTTCTAAAATAAATACAATAATGTTTGAAAGAAACAGCACCATTCTGCTATAGAAAGAGAAAACTCTCTCTCAAAATAGCAGGGGCTTGGGCTTTTCTGCTAAGTGAATGTAAATAGAGGAACTATTTCCTCCCCATTAAAGTTATTGTCATCAAGTGTATTGAGAGAGGAACAAAAATAAATGGAAACATGTTATTAGGCCATTGTAGACTTACAATTTGTGGATTCTTTTTATACATGTCCACAGAGTATTCCATCTTTATCCTCTCAAATCACTCAGAATAACACATCAAAGAGCATGTTTGCATTTCTATCATAGATAACAGCATTGACACAAGCTTCTGGATTCAGACAAGTTACAAACTAAATTACCAATCTCACATATTTATAAACTATAAATTGAGCCTAGTAAAAATCCAGCAAGGTGACATAATAATTTTAAAGCCTTTTAGAAATCACTTTTTCATAGTTAAAAATATTAATTCATGTGCACAATGCATCATTTTATTTTCTAACAACTGATTCTGTTGCAAGAGTTAAACTTCAAAGTTTTTGTGCCATGGCCCCTTTTCATTCTCCCACCTCTACTAGCGGCCTCTGGGGTATGCCTGCTGAAATGCCACCAAATAGAAAGCTTCTGCTTTCTGTGGTGGCATTTTGGTGGGACAAAAATAGACCGCTTGTGAGTAAAGCGGGCAGGATCGGCAGCAGCGCTGGGGTCTTGTGCACCCCTGGTGGTCCGTGCACCCTACATTGAAAACCACTGAGTTAAACAAAAGCCCTTGTTTCTACCATAGATGCGTCTGAAGTAGGATTGGGAGCTGTTCTATCACAGTTGGTCGGAGACAAAGAACATCCTATCTTCTACCTCAGCATGAAACTCCTCCTGAGAGAGAAGAAGTATGCAGTGGTTAAGAGAGAGTGCCTTGCTGTGAAATGGGTCATGGAAACACTACCTTATTACCTATTGGAACAACAGTTTACCCTTATGACTGATCATGTACCCCTTCAGTGGACGCAGCGAAATAAAAAGAAAAACAGAAAGGTGACTAGATGGTTCCTGTCCCTACAGCCTTTCCAATTCACCATACAACATGGGCCAGAAGTCACTATGGCAGCACAGATGGCTTATCACGGGTACACTGACTGACGCCCCAAGTAGCCCAACCCTGAATTGGGGGTGGGGGGGAGAGATGCGACAGGGTCAGGCCAGATGGCTACAACAGAGTGATAGAAGGTAGGTACATTAGCCCCAGGTTAAGCAGGTCCCTTTTCCCTGAATAAGATAATGGGCTGTACCAGAAAAATCAGGAAGTTGCTTGAACCAAAATGGCAGGCAGGCTAATTAGGACACCTGGAGCCAATTAAGAAGCTACTAGACTCAGTTAGGACAGGCAGGCTAATCAGAGCACCTGGTTTAAAAAGGACCTCATTTCAGTTACTGAGAGGCTTGTGAGGAGCTGGGAGCAAGAGGTGCACAAGGAGCTGAGAAGGCATACTGAGGACTGAGGAGTACACGCATCATCAGGAGGAAGGTCCTGTGGTGGGGATAAAGAAGATGTTGGGAGGAGGCCATGAGGAAGTAGCCCAGGGAGTTGTAGCTGTCACGCAGCCATTACAGGAACCCCTATAAACCAGGGATGGACAAAGTTTTTGGCCCGAGGGCACATCGGGGTTGAAAACTTGTACGGAGGGCCAGGTCAGGGAAAGCTTTACCTCCCCAAACAGCCTGGCACTGCCCCCTTCAGAATCCCAGACCCATCCAAACCCCTCCCCGCCTGCTCCTTATCCCCTGACCGCCCCCTCCAGAGACCCTTTGCCCTTATCCACCCCCTAGGAGCCCACTCCTAAGCCGCTCTGCTCCTTGTCCCCTGACTGCCTTCACCAGAGACCCCCCTACCCTAACTGCTCTCCAGGACCCCACCCCCTATCGAAGCCCCTCTGCTCCTTGACCCCTGACTGCCCCCTCCAGAGACTCCCCTACCCTAACTGCCCCCCCAGTACCCCACTCCCTTCCCAACCCCTCCCTTCTCCCTGTCCCCTGACCCCTATCCACACCCCAGCCCCCTGACAGACCCCTGGGACTCCCACAACCTATCCAACCTCCACCCCCGTTCTCTGTCCCCTGACCACTCCCCCCGAACCCTGTCATCCAACAGCCCCCTGTCCCCTGACTGCCCTGAGACTCCCGGACTCTTATCCAACGCCCCTGCCACCAGCCTTGGCCCCCTTACCACACTGCTGGCAGCCCAGCTGGAGCCAGACACACTGTACCACTCTCCCAGAGGAGCGCACAGCCCCGCCCTCCACAGCGCTGCCCGTGCAGTGTGCTGAGGCTCCAGGAGAGCGGGGAAGGGGCCGAGAGCAGCCTCCTCCACAAGGAGCTCAAGCATGCTGAGGCTCCAGGAGAGCAGAGGTGGTGAGGAAAGGGCTGGGAACAGCCTCCCTCACCGGCAGCTCAGGTGGGCAGGTCAGGATAGTCCCATGGGCCAGATGTGGCCTGCGGGCCATAGTTTGCCCACCCCTGCTCTAGACAGTTGTGATCCACAGGGACCTGGGCTGGAACTCTGAGTAGAGGGTGGGCCCGGGTTCTCCCCGTTCCCCAACTCCCTGTTTTGATACAAGAGGAGTTGACCTGCACTGTGGATCTCACAAGAGGGGAAGGTCCCTGGCCTGTCCCCCGATCCACTGGGTGGGTCAACAGAGACTGCGGGGATTGTTCTCCTTCCTTTCCCCATGCTGGCCAGTGATGAGGTTAGCTGAGTGAACGGCAGGTTTGAGCCACTAGAAAAAGTGGCCAAACTGAGGGCCACCATGAATCTCTGAGATGAGCATATTTGCCAATAAGCGCAGGACCCACCAAGGCAGAGGAGGAACTTTGTCACAGTTTCTAGCTTCCTGAGCCTACAACTACCAAACGGTTGAGAACTCGTCCCCACCCCAAAAAACATGTCCTGCTTGAAAGAGTGGAAAGATTTCACACCAGACCAAGTAAAATACACTAAAAAACTGTTGCTTGGTGACAAAGCTCACTTGTGAAATATTTGTGGAGGTTCTTGCAACTCATTAGACATGGCCTATTCTTGTCCGCTCTTATCACATTACTAGTTATAGAGGTGGCATTGGGATTTTTGAGAAGTGTTAGTAAAATGAGTCTAGCTACAATGGTGGCAGTCAAGTTCTGTGAACTTGCATGAATTTAACTCAGCAAACCCTTAGCTCTGGTGGCAGAGAAAGACAGAGTAAAATAGACAGAAATATTAAGGTAAACATGCAGAGAAACTTCCCACAGGCTAGATCATGTCTAAATGAAAAGAAAAACTGGAGGGAATGGGTCTTGTGCCCACCTCAGAGAGCTTTGCTCCACTGCTATAAACCTCACAAAAAGGAAATCAGTTATCTTCAGTGATGAAAACCCCATAGACAGCAATACAGGACAGACTTAACTATCATCTCCCTAGATTCACTTCAAAGCAAGCTAAATGATATTATTGTATCCCCTTTCTGTCTTGAGACAAGTGACACTATCCAGGTAGATCAGAGAAGGAGCAAGGAGCCTTGGTATATAGCTGTAACACTAAGGGAGCTGGATTATACAGGTGGAGGGATATGAAAAATAGTCCCAATAACATTTGCAAAAACTCTGTAAAATGGAAGTTTCCAAACTGCAGACCCCTGTTGTTCTGTGGGGTGCTGGTTGCTCATAAGTTGCTTGCTCTTATTTGTTTCCAGCTCTGAAGTGCATTAAAAGAAATTAATACACTAAGTACTTTCTGTACAGCACTTTTTCATATAAGTAATTGTGTTCATCAATGGATGCTAGGACATTGCATATAGGGGTAATAGCCTGGGAAATCTGGAATGGAAGAGAAAGGCCTACAGGACACTCCATTAAGATATACCACATTCTATGGAAAGGTTTGAGATAGGGCTGTCAATTAATCTCACTTAATGCAGGCAATCCATTCAAAACAAATTAACTAGATTAAAAAAGTCACGCTTAATTGCAGTTTTAATGGCAATATTAAACAATAACAGTATACAGATATAAATTGTAAATACTTTTGAATGTTTTTCTACATTTTCAAGTATATGCATTTCAGTTACAACACAGAATACTAAGTTTACAATGCTTACTTTACATTCTTTAGATTACATACATTTGCACTGTAAAAAGATAAACAAAAGAAATTGTATTTTTCAATTCACCTCATAAAAGTACTGTAGTGCAATCTATGGTGAAAGTACAATTTACAAATGTAGATTTTTTTTAAATTACATAACTGCATTCAAGACCAAAACAATGTAAAACTTGAGAACCTACAAGTCCGCTCAGTCCTACTTCTTGTTCAGCCAATCATTAACACAAGTTTGTTTAGATTTATGGGAGATACTGCTGCCTAATTCTTATTTACGTCACCTGAAAGTGAGAAGAGATGAGTGCATGGCTAAACACCTGTATGCCCCTTCTTGCTTTGACTTGTAGGTGGTAAAGTTTTACATTGTTTTATTTTTGAGTGCAGTTACGTAATTTAAAAAAATCTACATTTTTAAGTTGCACTTTCATGATAAAGAGATTGTACTACAGTAGTTGTATGAGGTGAATTGAAAAATTTTTTTATTTCTTACAGAGAAAATATTTAATAAAAATAAATAAAAAATGGCCACTGTACACTTTGAATTCTGTGTTGTAATTGAAATCAATATTTGAAAATGTAGAAAAACATCTACACATTTATAATTAATTTAAATTGGTATTCTACTGTTTAACATGGCAATTAAAAAGGTGGTTAATTGCGGCTATTTTTTATAATTGCTTGACAGCCCTCATTTGAGAACCTCTGCTCCAAAATCTCTCTAAAGTAGAGTTTTTGGTAAAATACATTGGATATATAGAACGCCCAACATTGTGGGCATTTGGAGTAATCTGTACAACTCACAAGCAACCTTGCTACCTGTGTGTAATACAGACATCCCTCTACATGGGGATATGCCTAAAACAACCCAACAAATTTAAATTGGTGCAGAATGGAATGGCCCACTTATTAAGTGGTGCTTCCTGGTAGTGACATATAACATGCATATGTTCCATGATCTGCCATAAATATTTACTGTCTCTAGATTAAATTCAAAATGCTTATTTTGACCTACCTACAAAGCCTTAAAAGGCTCGGGAGTTTCCTACTTGTCACAACTGTGGTGCAGAGATGCACAAGCTGGATCCCACCGAGTTTAAAAGAAGAGGCCTACTGGTACAGCATTTTCCGTAAGCATTTGCTGCTTCAGAACAGAATTTCCCTTCCAGTTCAGAATAGCCCCAGTCTATTGACACTCAGCATATGCTACAATGGGGCTCTATTTGCAAAGTCTGCTGAAGAGATGGGCTGTTGAGGTGGGAATTAGATTGGTGGGAACAGAGAGAAATTGTGTGTTTTTAGCTGTTTAATTTGATTAAAGGGATTATGTCAGGGGTGCCTAGAACCTTGGCTAGGTGCCCTTTTTTAGTATGTGTAAGTCTAAATAAAACAAAACTTCCAAATTCCTGCCAATAAATCCTTCACATCACACTATCATCTCTCTCTATAGACAGACACACACTATACTAAACAGATGGTGGATTTTCTACTGAAACCGTTCTTGGCTGAGTAAATGTGGTTAATTGCGTAGCCCAATCTGACTACACAAAGGGCTGTTTTCATACACTGTACCTTGCACTGATGCAGAATGTTACATTTGAAAAGAGGGGAAACCGAAAATAAAACAGCCTTACTAGAGCTCTGTGCATTGCATTGCCGCTGCCTGAACTGACCTCAGTCAAACATGATAAAGCAATAAAAACAAATAAAACACCTGGTTCATCAGCAGCCCTCCTAGGTTTTGAGACACTGCCACTCTTTTCCCATCAGGAAACAATAGACTGTCAAGCCCTCATTGCTTCTCAGTTTGGTTGTGTTTACTTTCTTCAAAAGAAAAGTCATTTGAAAATAAGTGTATTGTGCATTCAGGTTCTTTCAAATATTTCCCTAATCCCATATTTTCATATGGTAAGCACAACGTGTGCTGGTGCTCAGATGGGGTATTTCCAGAGATATGTCATTCTTCGTAGGCTAATGATGTAATATGGATGAGAGCCTTAAAACAATCAGAATAAAACAGTCGCATACGTTGACTTGAATCTGATGTGTAGAATGGGCATGGAGTGCTGCATGTGTAAGGGAAAGAGTGCAAGCAAACCTGATCCTGCATTAATGAGAGTGCTGTTGCACAGTGGCCAAGTTTCTCTCATCTCACCCACATTATTCTAGTAGTAAGAATAATGCCTAAAAGGAGAGCAATCAGATAAACACTTCACGCCTAATTGTGCAACTGTTACTCAGGCTGGGGAGCACGTCTTCATACAAGCCGTACTGCTGTAGTGAAACAGACTACGCACAGGAGTAAACTATTCACCAATGTGCATATAGGTGGGTAGAATCAGGCCCGCACAGTAGGATAGAACAGCGGTGTCCTGTGCTGCATGGCACACAAGAAATTGCAGGACTAAAGACACAAATTGGAAGGTGGGGATTATTTCCTCTCTTTACTAATCATACACTAATGTAAAAGTAGAAGGAGCATTCAACACCTTTCTTTTCTGTTATGGGACATTTGGGCTTTCCATCACCATAGAAAAAAATTGAGACATAAAATTCAATAATCCCAAAGATGAGGGATTAAATCCTGATTTCAAACAGATTAGGAACTTCAGTAGCAGTTTTGTCTGAATGGGGTCCAAGACCTCAATTCTGCTTTGTTGAAGTCATTCAGAGTTTTGCCATTGGCTCCAGTGGAAGCAAGACTTCGCCTTAAGGAATTTCAGAATCCATTCTCCTAAGACACTGCCTTGATTGTAACAATCTTCACCTTGCTATTATTATTTATTCTTTGAATTTCCATTGCACTCAGAGATCCTAATTAGGATTGGGGTCCCATGGTGCTGGTCTCTGTATACACACACACACACGCAAGAAAGACATGGTCCTGCTCAAAGAGCTTACACAAGGAACATTGAGAGTGACATGTTAATTTTTAGGACACAGGGTCACTTCTAGAGAGTGCAGGTATCTCTTCCTTCTAGATTAACCTAACAGACATAGAGCTATTGGCCCACACTGTGGCCATCTTGTGTTGGTCTACTGGCATAAATTGGTCTCTAACTTGGCAGATCTAACCAGCACGGATTCATCATGCATAAGAGAAGCTTATTGTGGCATAGGGCCACAACAGCAGCTCCTACACCAATCATCTTCTTCACACACACACACCATCACATCAACATAGGGGGTGTGGCCAGGAGAAAGAGGAAATGGCTGTGGTGTCCCTTAACCCTGGTGATCCCCAGATGCAGGAACATACTTTGGCCACTGTAAAATAGAGCAGCACTACTTTCCTTTGCACTGGGTACTGGACCAACAGCGGGACAGTCTCAGGACTAGGAGCGCCTGAAGACAGCTTAAAGCCACATTTGCTGCCCCTTCTGAGCACTGCACGTTCATAGCTTGCGATCCAGCAGACTTCAACAAGAGCATGATTAGGCCTCTAAAACCATAAGCAAAGATTAATTTTAGACTGTCTGAAATATGTACCCACTAATTATTTCAGTGTCCTTCCTATTGGAAGTTTACAAACTAGATAAGATCAATTGTACTTCCTAAGGAATTCATGACGAAATTACAGTGGCTTAGTATTTGCAAAGCTGCATAGAAAATTTCAATGTAGTATTTAAAATAATCTTAGCAAGTTTAGGGCAGATCCTATAAGTGCTATGCCCCTTCAGCTCCTGCTTAAATCAGTGAAAGTTGAAGATGCTAAACACCTTCCAGTACTGGACCTTTAAATTATCAGAAAATTAGTTGTCAAAGATTTAATTTTTGTATGTCCCTTTCTTTGGTTAAAGGCTAGACAGTGGTTGAGGGACAGATTCTGTCACTCATACTCAAACTGAGCAGTATTTTAAGATAGTTTCATTGATATCAGCAGGATTATTTCCAGAGTCAGCTACTCCTCCTCATGGGTACAGGTCCGTCCTCCAGCCAACTCATTCATAGCCTCCCCCAAGATAACAGAACAGTATCATCAATGTTCTCTGATCCAAGATGGAAATCAGCATTCTATTCTTCAGCTGCTGGCTGACGATCTGTGGACAATCTTGAAATGTTCCATTTCTTTCCATCTACTATTACAGTAGAATCTCCTTAGATTTCTGTTATCTGCAAAGGACAGGAATATCTTGAATATCCTTTTTGACTCAATATGACAGCTTCACACAATTTTAAATTTGTGATATTTAGTACCTTCCTTACAACCTACATACTGTCTGTATTCTTCTGTTTGTTCTTAACATCTCCACAAGTAGTTTCATTGGAAGGTTTGGTTGAAAAAAATAGATGTAAGCCCTTGAAAGATAGTAAGTCATGTATTGGCCTTGAGTCTGCTCACCCGCTCGGAGGGAGGCCACTAAGGCTGGTCCTGTCTGTCCAGGACCAGAGTTTTCAGGACAGCCCAGAACCCACAGTAGGACTGGGCAATCAACAGGGGTCTGGAGGTGAATTCAATAGTGACTTCTTGTCCATTTTTTTGCTGAGTCAAGACAGCACCAAAATCATATTCACATGCATATGTTGTGAGAATTGTTTTCTTCTTAGAATCAAAAGGGCTAAGAGCCAGGTTGGTGGAAATTGCTTGTTTTATCTCATTAAACTTATCTTGCATGCTTCATCCCATTCAAACCTGACTTCCTTTTTCAGAAAATGACACAAAGAAACTACTTTCATAGCAAATCACTGTACAATCTTTGAATAGTACTTGCACAATTCCAAGATAAAGTTTATTCTTGTTGTCAGGCTCTGGTGCATCAGAAATGACTTTCACTGGGTCTCATTTTGGCTGTATACTGTTCTGAAAGATCATATGACCTAGATATGTCACTGAGTCAATATGGAATTGTTTTACTTCTTGCTGATAAGTCCCTGTCATTGAAGTTTTTCTATAACCTATTTTAGAATGACATCATGTTCAGATTCATCTTTGCCATACACTAGAATGTCATCCTGAAAATAAGTGATACCCTCTGTCTCTCCAAAGCATCATTGTTTGGAATACGGATGCTGCAAAGGTTAACCCAAAAGGTATCCATTTGAATTGGCACTAACCTTCTGGTGTGATGAAATCTGTGTACTCGAAGGATTTTTCCATTAAGGGGATCAGGTGTTGAGATGAGCATAATCAAGTATAGTAAAGACTCTTGCCTCCTTTAAGGTGAGAAGCACCTCACTGATGTTGGGTAGAGGCTATCAATCCACAACAATGTTGGAGTTTAGATCTCTCAAGTCCACACACATGCAGATAGCACCGTTAGGTTTCCTTCCTAAATGACAGGAGAAATCCATTCTGAAGAATCCACAGATTCAATGATAACCTCCTCCTTGAGTAACTGTCTCAGTGCAATTGATATGTTTCACATTTTATGGTGTACAGGCACCACATAGTTTTTTAGCTGGATCTTGTGCTTCAACTTTTTTCCAACACCTACAATATTGGTGAAACCTTCTGGAAAGTCAGAGACATTTCCTGGTTGTGGAGTATTCTCACTTTGCAGGACTGGTCCTGTACTATTTGAATTTAGTGTCATCTGAAGATCCCTTTGATGATTCCATCCTAAGATAGAAACCCTTGTTTATGCTACATAGATTTTTCCCTTGGGCTTTTTACTCCAAGGTAGCAGTAAAAAATGGGGATGGGAGATCCACCAAATCCTCCAGGGCACATGTCTGGAGGAGGCAAGTCAGGTTGAGAGCTGGCAAATAGCAGAGTGTAGAGTTGGATGGGAATTATAGTGTGAGGTGAAACAGATTCCACTAACATCCTCATCTCATAGCCCTTGACTCACACTTGGCAGTGTGGAGTGGCGTACTGATCTATCACATTCAGAACACCATCAACATTCAGTTTGCCTGCATCCTCATCTGTGAGAACTCCAGATACAACAGAAGGATAATTTCAGTTCCCCAAATCAGATTAATTTAAGCAGCTTAGTTATTGGTTCCAGGAGACAAGCATCTCGTAGCTGTAAACTCTTTGGGGCAGGGGTCTAGGGCAGTATCCTATCCTCAAAGGTTTTAGACCCCTAACTTCCCCAAGATTTGGACCCTATCTGTATAGCACCTCACACATTATTGACACTATCCAAATATGTTAATAAATTAGCATCCACCTATAGCAAATACCACAGATGAGGCTAGGAGCGAGGAACTGGAAGAACAGTTGTCAGAATGCTTTAACCACAAATTTAGCTAAATGCAACAAAAACAGGCAGACGTCCAAGAACTTTTAAAAATAAAAGTTACTCAGCACGTCTGTCAGAGCTGCAGAAAACATTGCATCTAAAAGCAAAGAACCCATAAAAATTATGGGTACCTGGTACATCAGAGCTTTCTTCCAGAGTATAAATGACGTTTCTAAAACGGCCTCACTTTAAAATCCACATGCAAAAACTCCTAATGCGGTGGGTTTTACTGAATTATAAACTACCTTAAAAACGCAACATAAATTAAAGAATTAACTATTCATAGCTCCCAGTAGAGAATCCAATAATTAATATATAGTTTAATCTACAATTTTCACTATCCTTATGCAGCTCTAGCACTTTGGCCTGAAGCCCCTTTGTTTTAATTGCTCTTGCTAAAGATAGAACTCTTCTAATGCAAAATAATCTGGTGAATTTTACGTCCGTATCTGGGCTAAACTGGGGGTTCACAAGGGGAAAAGAAAATAGCTCAAAGTATTGTGAAATCTGCTTGCATTAAAAGAAAAAAAAATGCCTTTCAGAAACTTAAAATATTATATAAAAAGGAAATTAAATCCCCTGGAAAAAAATTGCCACCTTTTTTTATTGTGGGTTAGCTTTGTCTTCATGGTGAATGTTTCATGAGACATCCTTTGATAGCATACAATTTTAAGGCACAGTATCAGCCTGCCTGCATTCATGCCAAGTGTTATCTTCCTTAAAGGAACATAAATCCCGTGTAATATTGCTTGTATTTATACAGAGATGTAGGTTTTTAAAAATTCCAGTGTGTTTTTTTTAATTAGAAATATTGTTTGGGTGATCATCAACCCAGACATATTGATATGAACAGGAGTCTTGACTGAGTTAGAACTGCAGAACTGAGTTCATAGATAAGAAAGCTAGATACAGGTAGTGTTTAATTTCATTATCTGCATAATAGTGGCACATGCATATCAGCTAGTATTAATCATCATTGTTACTTGAGGCTCAGTTATTGTAATTAGTGACTGATGGCACAATGTAAATTCAAATATTGTGGGGAAAATATGGTCATCTTAATTTATGTGTTAAATCTAAGTTTAACTCAGATAAGACTGAAAGTTGTCTGATCTTTAAATTGGATAAGATGCTCATATTGTTTTCTATATGTTCAGGTTTTTTATAGGGTCTTCTGTTATGTTACTCTCGATGAAATGAAAAGGACCCAGGGAGTTAAACATTGTTATAGGCTAATGTAACATTTTATGAACATTCACACAATTTTTAATAATTGAGCTCACAGTTGGGGTAGGCCTGATGGACCCCAATTATTACAACATTTCTTTTGGCTTAGACGACGAAGGTTAGCAGTGTTAGACTACGAGGCATCAAAACACAATTTGTTCTGAAGGCCCTTTAAACAGTAAATGCTATATACGTATCCCTGCTCAAGATTGTCAAAAGTGACTGGTGATTCTGAATACCTCAGTTTTCGGTGCCCAGCCTGAGATACCTTAAAAGGGTTGATTTTCAGAAAGTGATGAGGACCTACCCTCTGAAAATTAGGCTCTTTTAAAAGTTTTCTCAGGTTGGGCATCCAAAAACACTAATCACTTTTGAAAATCTTGGCCACTATGCCCAGAAGTAGCATTGAGTATCTGTGTCATTTTCTGCCTTGTTTTCATGTGCTATAATGTATATTCTTCTTACTGTATTTTTCATTCCAGGCATCTGATGAAGTGGGTTTTAAGCCACAAAAGCTTACACCCAAATAAATTTGTTAGTCTCTAAGGTGCCACAAGGACTCCTTGTTATTTTTAACATTTCCTAGTTACTAATGAGGCAATAATTTACCTTTGTAGCAACAGTATGGACCTCTCTGAGAAACCTGCTTCTGACTGCACTACAGCACAGTAAAACTGCATTCAGTGGTTGCAAGTTTCATGGAGGTTTTAAAAATTTAAAATAATCATAACAACCTCACCCCAATATTAAATATTTATTGAGTCTAGGAATAGGTACTGCAGTATCTTTGGCCCTCTAGGAAATTCCACAATGACTGATACAAATATAGGGACTGATTTACATAAATATTGAACAGCCACAAATCTAGTTGAAGTCAAAAGGAACTGCAGATGCTCAATATCTCTGAAAGTCAGACCTCTGTAGTATAAGGAATTTTGGGACATTAGACTTACCTCTACCTAGGTTCCTGCATTCTCACTAAATTTATATTCTCTTTTTTTAATCTCAATTTCAAAAAACTTTCAGCCTTTACTCCAGCAAAACTCCTGATTAATGGTGGTAGAATTTAACCTACAATTGTTTTCTCAAGAGCATATTGTATTGTTTCAGTCTCCTTCTCTGACAATGCAGTCACCCTTTTTTGTATTAAATAATTCTACTCATGTTCCCTCATTTTCCTGATTCTTAGGGAGTAATTTTAGAATACTTAAATTACCCACCAGTAATAATAGTATATTCTCTACTTCAAAAAGGTCTTCTTGACAAATGATATTATACAATGCCTATGCATGACAGGACTGAATTAAAGGTGAAGTTTTCAGCCTCAACTCAGATTTTTCTTCCTTTTTGTTTTAAAGAGAAAAACTTACCATTATTCTGATACACTGTACCTATTTGTATTTCAGTCACCATCAAACTGCATGTTTTTATTATCAGGCTCTTAAACCATTAAGTTATGGTGTTTTGATAAGGACCCTTTTAAACTATACCACAGACTTCTACAATACCCTTCCAATTGTATTCTTCTGGCACATTTCTTTAGCAAACAACACTGGATTCTGCTGGCTTGTCTCTATTACTATTAATGTATGAATCTTCATACCTTGGTTGAGCAATTTACTTAACCAAGTTACTTAACCAAGAAGTAGAAGGCTTAACTTCAAAATAAAATAAACCTCTGAATGTCTTATAATAAGGTAGGGGAGGAGACATTTCCATATTATTTGTTTTAAAAAGACTTGCCTCAGGGAAATGCTCTTTCTTACAATACAGACAATTCTGTGGCATAGCCCACAGATCCTCCCTTTCTATCTCCAGCTGCATTTGTGAAATGGACTTGGTCAGACAGCGGTCAAAGAATTAAAAAAATAGATAGGAGTCATGCACTGGGAACAAACATTCATTGCATTGCTTAACTGTCTTACTAAACAAGCAGAAGACTCCCACATTCTCATGCCTTCAGTGCACAGCTGCCACTGGAAAGTTGCCCATTGCTACTCATCCCCTCCCACCTCTTTCAAAGAACCTTGTCTGAAGCTACCAGACCTCGCCTTCTAGCAATATTTTGTTAGAGGATAGGGAAATAATGTCATCTAAAAACAAGTTAAAACTTACTATCACAGATTTCCTCAATGAATGGAGATGGTAGCAAGTCACCCTTTCAGGTAAGGGAAAAAAAACAGTGATATGCAGAAAGTTCTGCATATTAACCAGTGAGGAGCCTCAAGAGAATGTAGCTTGAGTTTCAAAAAAGTCCATTCAATGAGGTATTTTATGAGGATTATGTGCCTATAGGGCAACTAGCATACTTTTGACTCTATATAAATAACAACACTTTCCACTATCAAGTGTCAAGACATAACATTTTCAGCAGGTGACCTCCATTGAAGTGTGCTCTTGCATAGACATTTTTAGCATTGTCATTGGTGCATACAAGTGGTAAAGCTCAGGGATGTGTGCACAAACATTTATGATTACAAAGCTGTACGTGTGCAAATGGAGCTTGATTTTAGGCCCTTTTAAAAGTTTAGCCATGTACCTGCTGCTTAGGTATCCACAGTTCTGGCTCATTGAAAGGGAAAATTCCATTACCTCCAATCCCCGCACTAGTCCACATGCAATGTCTCACTATTCAAAGGCAGAATTTCACTCTAAGAAACTTCAGCATCACCTGACAAAGTTGCTATTTTGGAAATGAAAAATCTTTCTTCAAATGGAAGGTATAAGTGCAGTGTCTTATATTGCCCTCTTTACCTTATGTTCGGATAATAGGTGGGATTTCAAAGGGGCCTAAATGTTTACACACTCCTAAAATATGTGCTGCTGGGAAATCAGATAGAGTCCTCATCAGGCTCTGAAAATACTGCACAACCAGTGAATCACTTTTCTCTTCACAGGACTTGCCTTTATTATCTTATTAAGAAAAATAAAACATAAACCTCAGTCTAAGCATTCACCAATGTCTGGAATTGTCACTAATTCTGTACCCCTTAGCAAATAGGCTCATACCTCTTTTATGCACCTGGGCTGGAGCTAATAGGATTCACCCGGCATGGTGAGTCAGCAGAAATCATTCTGCATCTTTATGCACAGTCTGAGTACTTGACATCAGCATGAGTCAGCAAAATTAGCTCCTGTGACAGAGTTTATTTGAACAAACCATATCATATCTTAAGCATTTTGTGTGAAGGTTAAAGAACAAAACAGAAGAAGAGCTGTACTTTGGGATAAAGATAACAGAGAATAAAGGGAAAATATGGTGTTTAGTTTGCCCCGGACATGGCAATTCTATTTTGTTAAACCTACAATCGATTTGTTTCTTAAATGGGACAATATTGCACAGCTTGACTCATCTCTCTGACAGAAATAATTCCAGGGAGCTCCCCAGAGTGTTAACTGTTTTAATTTTAAAATTATTTTTAAAGTATTCATGAATTCTAGGCCACCAACATCTTCATCCAAAGAAAATTTCTCAAGTAAAAACACTCATTTGAGATTGTCTATTAAAATCCCATAAAACCCACTAAATCTCATGGGGATTTAGTTAAGAAAAAACAGCATTTTATGTACTGTCATTCTGAGTTAAGAACACTGATGGCATCCCAGAACTGAAAAGCTGGATGTGTATGATGTTCCAGTAACATCACTTTTCTATGTGCTTCAAGTTAACTACCCAAATGGGATGGTATCATTTGATGTACCAGACACCACATTGATGAAAGACTTTGACTCTGCAACATGCAACTTCCTCATTATCTCAGTTCAAACCATTTGCAGCTAAAATCAAAGGTTTGGGAACTGCGTAGTTCAGGATTGCGATATAGCCTGTCAACTCTAGGTCACTTGTTCAAATCTGGCCCATGTCAGCAGTGCCCGAAAGTTGTTCCAGTTTGATGACAGCTCGGAAACCTATGGGAAATGGGCTGGGTGGTCACAGTCCAGTGCTTTGTAAATAGGTGTCACCTTAGCACCAGTTAGTACCTCCCTCTCAGCAAAGAAGCCAAAGACTGAACTACCTCTCTTACCTCTAGAAGTGGTTTCTTTATGCCAAGAATGAAGATCGTTGATTGGCTCTGGGTGGGTGGTTGTACTTGAATCTATGGATAAACAAAGCATTTTGGTTAGGTTACGGTGCTGTCAACCTGGTACCTTTCACTAAAACTTCTTTTGCAGACGAAAAAGAGTAAAGGGAGACTGTAATTATTGCAGCTGACATTTACATTAATTTGTGATCAAAAGTAACAACCGGATTAGCATGATGTTTGTCGTCTTCATTTTATGTTGCAGTCAGTATGGATCTGTTAGTAGCACTTTCGTGTTTAGGCAAGAAATGTTGGTCTTGTAGCCAGTGCTACAAAACGCACTGGAGGGCTACTTGCATTGTTGTAGGAGCAATCCTCAAGACAGAGGTCCCTTCTGACTCTCTAGGATGGTCATCCAAATTCATTATTTATAGACTTTCCTATGGTGCTCTTAACTGTAGTATCCGATAATATAGTACATGAGCATCTCACACACACATATGAATTTATCCTCACAAATCCCCATTCGGGAAAGAATATTCTCACTTTAGAGATGGTGGACCAAATTAGAGGGAGAAAGGTGCCTGCTTTAAGGAACCTTAGATTTATTTCAGAGGTGTTGAGCATCCACAACTCCTAGAGAAGTGAGTCAATGGGAATTGCAGGTGCTCTGCACCTTTAAGTGTCTTGAGTTGGGTATCCAACAATTGAAATCTTTCAAAAAATGTTGCAGTCTTTGAAGTTTTGCCTTGTAATGGTAACATTGTATATAAGTTTGTGTTGCTTGTGCTTGTGTAACTAAGGGCTGGTCAGTTTAGCAGGACCCATTGTGCTGAAATAATTGTCGGAAATCAAATGTTGAATAATACTTTTGAAGTGCAAAGCATTAATTAGTTATTATAAATCCTTTATTCAGTCCTTATTTAACCCAAGCTACCTGTCATTTGGGGACTTGCCTGAGCAGGAACTTCAAGATTTAGCCTATACACTAAACTTCCACATAAATCAAGATGTTATCTAAATACAGTGGTGAACAAAGACTCAGGAAGCATGTTCATTCAATCAGGTAACCTTTACCAAAAAAAGCATTATATAGAAAAGCTCAACTGTTAATTTAGAATCTATCATCCTTTTTCTTTCTTTTTAATCTGAGTGGGGCAATGACAGCAAGCTTAAAATATAGGAAAAGCAGAGACAGTTTTATCTCAGAATGTTGACACATTTTGTTAGTGGCAAGTTTATACAGAGAAACAAACACCAGGCTGCCACAGTTTATGTTTCAATGCTGGTTCTCTCATTCCAACTTTGTAGCTATACTGCAAACACACCTCACTGTTAATAATAATAAAAATACAAAATTGGTATGTTCTGTATCAACAATGTCCTTCAAATCTGTTCATTAGACCCTATTTTAAATCTGCTGAGTTGGATGTTTTTATGAAGTATTGTCGGCAGGGCATTGATAGTGATTCCGCAGTCAAGTTTGCATTAGGCTTTTTGCCTTTCAGAGCATACCGGCACTAATCTCACGTATATGTCTATAAATATTTTCCCTTGGTTAGAATACACTGTTATATGTTTTGTCACTGCACAGCAGGTTTCTAAACATTGCAGCAGACCTGACAAAACTCCCTTCCGGCCTCATTGCGGATTATACTTTGAGTGGGAGGCGGGGGTGTTGTTGTTTTTCTTTGTTTGTTTAGTAAAAGCACTTTACCCCTCTGATGACAAATTTTGCAGAGAGTCATAACAAAGCTCACTCATCAGCACTCCCGTTCCCATTGTCGCATCTGGAGAAAATGGCAAGACACGTTTCTGCTAAAATAATACTTCTCCTTGAAGCCATTTAACTGCACAACATGGTAATTACACACGTGAGATTTTCCTTAAGAAAATAATTGCAAAACCTCCATAAAAATCGGGGCGAGGGGAATAACTCTTCTCCTTTGATTTCGTCTATTGTACCCCACGTGCTCAACGCTTCTGTATGTGTGTGTGTGTCAGTCAGGCTACCCAGAGTTGGAGTACGTCCAGGGTTTGATTTTTTTATTTTCAATACACATTTCAGCTCCAACTCCACAAACTCTTTGATCTTTCCTTCTGTCTCCTTACCCGGAAGAGAACCCTTGCCTGCTCAGCTGGCAGTTCAGAGCACACGTGGAAAGCCTGGCTCGTCTCCATGTTCTTGCCAAATTTAGTCACACAAAGAGGCCAGAAAGGGGATGGAGGGCGGGGGGGGAAAGAGGATGAAAGAGGCAGCCGACGGGACATCAAAGGGAGCTACCGCCCCGCCCCCCCGGCTCCCCGTACCCCGCCCTCTGCCTATTTAAGGGGAGGCTCTCGGCGGTGGGCTCTTCTCACGCAATGCCGCTTGCTTCCCCACTCCCCACCATCCCCTCTCCCTGCACCGCTACCGTCTCGCCTCCGCTTCCCAGAGATTTGCCATGATCGGCCCCACCCCCACGTCGAATAGAAGCAAATTCGAAAGCTGGGTTTTGAATGCACATTTGTAGACAGGGTGGGAAAGGCGGCAGGCTCCCTGCTGGGCATTAACTTTCTTCACAAACTTATTCCAGCCGGACTTTCTGCTTAACAATATTTTGGGGAAGGAGGGTCTAGGTTTTTAATTCCCATTTGTAATCCCCCCGCCCCGTATTTTCTCTTGCTCCGTTCTTACCAAGCTATTAGGTCGCGGTCTCTCTTTATTATTGGTGGTTGTTGGAAATGTCTCGTTATCTTTTGGTAGAGGATTTACAGCCTCGGGTCGATGTAGTCATACCCTGATGTCAGACCTTGGCTAATACCCTCACTCTCCTTCCAGTGATTTATCCCACTGGTCCATTCGCTGGTGTTTGTTCAGCTCCGTTACCGATTAGTTCATTAGTATGTTTCCTATAATTATTCCCCCGCCCTCAAGGCGAATTGACCTTGATTATCTGGGGTGGTAAAAATCCAGACCCTTTACGCTTAAGTAAGATTAAAAGCGCAGCTCACTTCTCCTTCCCCTCCCCCGCCCCCCAAAAAGTTCAGAGGATGTATCGAGTTACACTGTGATTGATTTGTCAAACAATGAACTGGCTCCTTCACTTGCATTGCACCAACTCTTTAGACCAAATCCGCAAGAATATTAGGTCTGGCTGCGAGAAGGGGTGTGTATAGGAAGGGAAGAGGTAACGGGTAAATACAGCCTATTTGCTTAGTTTATTGGGGGGGGGAGCTGATTTCCACCTGATTTGTTCTGTCTCTGTGTTTGCAACCTTTCTGTTTTCTCATTCTCTTTGCCCCTCCCCCTCTATTTTAACTCTACAGCCCTGCTTTTGTTTGCAATAGACTTAAATTGCCTTTTCCTCCTCTTCCATTTCTCCCTCCCGTCCTATGAATTGAAAGTACCGACAGCTTTGTGTTGTCTCCAGTCAAGTCTGGCGTTGGAGTTGAGGTTTCCTGAGTTTATCCTCTTGTCATAAATCATTACGCTCCCCCCCCTTCTGCTTTTAAAAAGCTCCCACCAAAAAACTGCTATGGGAAAAACTCCAGCCCACATGAAAGGGAAAAAACTGGAGGGGGTGGCGCGGGGAGCCCTCTAACACGGGACATAGCTCCGTTCTCTTTAATTAAACACATAGTTTATTTTTGTGCAGACTAATTTGGCAGGGAACTGCTGTTCGGATTTACCTACCCCCTCTGGCTATAAGGAGAAGGGCATCTCTGTAACACGGCAGAAGTGTGTATATGCCTCCACTTTTCCAACCACCCCTTTTGTTTGGACCTCCACAGAGAGGAAGCCTGTTCAGTGCTTGTACGCAAGGAAAACAGAGATAGGACAAAACACAAACAAATACCTCGCTCATTGTTAAACCGCCACGTGAACCTCCTCCCCTGGTAAAAATAAACCTATAATGTGACTTCTCCCCTCATCCTCCTCCGGTATTCTGCATAGTAAAAGACAAAATCGACACCCCTCATTGGGACTGGAAAGGATTGCAACATAGCAGCATCCCCTTCCGATTCAGTGCCAATTCCAATCGATCACATACGTGGGTGTTTGCATGCTGACTGGGGACCCACATGCTAATAGGCATGACACTTAGTATAGTCTTCTCATAGAGCACGTCTGTCCAAGATTTTTTTTTTAAATCACAGAAAGGTTGAAAATATCTTCGGATTTTTTTTTTTATTCTTCATGCCAAAACTAATTTATCCTGGATCTGTAAGATACCATGAATCCCCTTTAAACTGGACGTGTGACAAAGGCAGGAGAGTAATGTACACAAATACAATCAAGCCACTAAAAATCACATGTATATGCTAGAGAAAATTCCTAGAGCAACTAATGGGCTTCGTTAGTTTTCCAGAAGAGAAGATCCCTGCTAGAAAACACCAAATGGAACATCCTCTCCTCCGCCTTCTCTCTGAATTGGGTCCCATTAGGTAGTTTAAACTCATTCTTGCCTGTAATAATCCCGAAAGCAAAGGGAGGTGTCTGCAATGAGTATGGAAGTCAGAACAATTAACACGAAGGAGAAAATAGGATTTGAATTAGGTGTAACTTACACATAGTCACTAACTTCCCCATTTTCCAAACAACTGCCTCTTAATTACTTTACTCAAACCATCTTCAATAGAGTGTTTGTTTAATTAAGGGGGCATTGTACACTTTAACTTCTTTTGTGTGGGTCTGTATTTTTAATGTCTTGCTTTCTAATGTATTTAGTGCACTTGTTTAATAATGTGACAAATATATCCCCATTTCTCTCTTTTTTTATTTTCTTAGCAGGGTTGGTCGGTTTTATATTCCTGTTGGATAATTACAGTTTGCACGGGAAATGATGTAAAGAAAATATTGAACTTTTGGAATTTCATCCTAACTTTCATGATTATGTCACAGAGAGCAGGTCTGCCTTCTAGGTGTCTTTTATAAAGCGTAACGTTATAATGTGTAAAACTGATTGAAAATATCTTGACGTTTCCATTTCACCGTGTTCTTGAGCTTGTGTGTTTACCAGTTTCACAACGGCTATACAAAACGAGTTGTAGTCTTTCGATGCCAAAGTAATTTCAACTGGTTCCTGCACATGTTTTCACTACATCGCATAGATAGAATCATATGCACATTAATGACATTTCCAAGTGCCCTGGACGCTGCTTTTTTTATACAGATACCCTGGATGCTGTTAAAACATAGGGCTAAAAATACAAATTCTAAATGAATGGGATAGGGAGGAGAGTTGATTGTCTTTTGCGATCCCTAAAAAATTATTATAGAGTTTATTTTGATGACTTGAAACATGAGTCCCTCACGCCTGTTTATCTCATTGTCCGTTCAAGGACTACTAGCTAGGTACTGCGCTCAGTCCGTTGCTGGCTTGCTATGTTTAACGACGATCTAATAACCCTGCCCTTCATCTGAAATTACTGCAAACATTTTTAAAAAATACTTAGTGCCCATTTCCCTCTGCGAATAATTTAATGCGTGTGCATCCCGCCTGCCATTGAAAAGGGGAAGTCTTAACAAAGCATCCTAAAAACATCTTTTTCCCAGATTTGTCCGGGGATGTTCAGAAAACTATTCTTTGCCCTCTTCGGGGTATGCGTGCTCCGTTTGGGGTGAATTATAAGCCTCCACCCCCTCGAACAGCAATTCCCTTCGCAGTCCCGTCCCCCCGCCCGGTCCTTGCGGTTCTGCATTATCGAAATAATCAACGTTACCGCAAGACGCTGAGAACTTGCAAAATCATCACGGGCTACATGCCGGCTGCCGGAGGTTTGCACCATGCAGTAAAAGAAAGACAGATTTGTCTAGTGTTTCCCTGCCCCCTCTGCCTTACTTTCTATTCCCCCTCCCCCCTTTTCGTCCTGGATCTGAACGAATCGATCGCTTTACCGACTCCTCGTTACTAGCTTATGACAGCCGAGGTGACTTCTTTGTACTGAACGAGAAGGCGGCGGCAGCAGCCGCGCTCCCCGCTGCCCGGCCGCTGGCACTCGGGCGGGCTAAGCCGGGCTGCGGCGCGGCTCCGTTTCCCGTCCCTCTCCGGAGTGTCTATCAACGCGCTGTCAATCAGCGCGGCGGCTTCCCTTTCATCTCCCCCCCCCCTCCGCCCCCGCCCCCGCCCCGTCCGCGGGGAGCAGGCGGGGGCGGGGGCGGAGCGGGTGGAGGGGCTGGTAAAGTTACATTGCAGACACTGGCTCCGGCGGGCGCGCTCGGGCCGGCCCTCTCCACTGTGCGCTCTGCCCGCGCCGGCCACGGGAACTCGGTCCGACGGGCTTCCAGCGGCGCCTCGGCGAGGAGGGGGACGGTGCCTGGGGACCGCGCGTGTGGATTGCTGGGGGGCGCCCGTGAAGCCAGGAAGCAGCCGCCCCGGGGGAAGGCCGAGGGCCCCGCGGCTGCTGGGTGCCCCTCCTCCATGGGGTGCCCCATCCCCGGACGGCAGCGGGCGGCTCTCGGCGGCTGGGCTGGCCCCCTTTAGGGGTGGTGAATGCAGAGGAGCCTCGGGCCGCTGGGACTCCTCGGGAGCGAAACTTTCCCTGCCTCGCGCCGGGAGGGCAGCGCTCGCGCCCGGGCTTTGGGCTGCGCCGCGCGGGGCTCGAGCCGCCCGGGCACGGCGAAGAGGCGAGCGCGGCGCTGCGGGGAGAGCTCGGGCGAGACGAGGACAAAAGCGGAGAGTCTGGGTGCGTGGGGCTGGGCGCGGGCGGCGGAAGCGCTTCCCGGGGCCCCCCGCCTCGTCTCCACCGCCCCGAGCGGCCGGCGGGGCCCCCCCGCTGCACTTCACGGGCGAACTTCGTAACTCTTACACCCCCCCCCCCTGCGCTGCAACCGGGGAGGCTCCTGCTCTGCCAGGCAGCGGGCTCGCCCCCCCCCCCCGGCTGTACGAGCTGGGGCTCGCAGGATCCCCCCCCAGAGCTCGGGGGCGGGGGAATAGGAACCGGGGGGAGCCTCTCTCTTGAAAAAGGCCCCGGAGGAGATAAAAGCAGATCCAGGAGGGTCCCAACTTCTCCGAACTTTTCTGGCCCCTCGCAGACGCCACGGAAACCGGGGCAGGGGGAGGAGAAAAGTGCATGTGCTCCCCCCCCCGCCCCCAGCAGCAGACAGACCGACCGACAAGCCAGACAGACGGACCCTCCTTTCCCCCAGGTGGCTGTGCCGGGCTGGCCTCCCCTCTCTTCCGGGGAGGGGGGAGGGATGGAGCGGGGGAGGCTCAGACTAGTGCGGACAAGCGGCTCGTAAAGACTTAATAATAAAAATAATAATAAAAATAATAATAATATTTCTCCTTCTCCTCCTTCTTCCCCGGGCGGAGCAGGAATTCAAGAGCGACTATGCCTCAGCTGTCGGGAGGCGGCGGGGGGGATCCGGAGCTGTGCGCCACGGATGAAATGATCCCGTTCAAAGACGAGGGCGATCCCCAGAAGGAGAAAATCTTCGCGGAGATCAGCCACCCGGAGGAAGAAGGAGACTTGGCCGACATCAAGTCCTCCCTGGTCAACGAGTCCGAGATCACCCCCGGCACCAATGGGCATGAGGTAAGCGGGACAGGGCCGCAGCCCGAGGTGCCAGCGAAGTGCCCAGAGACACACGGGGAAGGGCTGTGGGGAGGGGGCGGCTCTGGAGACTCCCGGGCTTAGGCCAGGAGAGAGCAACTCGCCTCTTTACGGGTTTGCTCATGCTAGGGCTCGGGAGCCCCTTGATTCCGGCCTGGCCTCTCTCGCTCTCCAGTTCAACACCTCCAGGGTCCTGGATCGGGGTAATAGACCTGGGGGAATTAAAGGCGACACCGTCCTATGCAAGCAGCGCTGGGTGCGCCTCTATTTTTAGCGAAGGCTTTAGAAATGCAGGCGAAAGGAAGGGAACGGCGGGGGTGCAAAGGGAAACAGGACGTCGTCAGCCGCCCCGGGAGATGCGGTTTTGACCGAAGCGCTTTGTAAGCGAGTGCGCCAAGTTTTTCCCATGAATGGGAGGGCAGGCCCCGGGGTGGGGCGGGGAGTGAAAGAGCGAACGCTGAGACCTCTGCAAACCGGAGAGATGTGTGCAGAGCCCGGGCAATCGCAGGACTTCATTCAGGGCCGGCGCTGCTTTGATCTGCCTCTAACTTTGGGCTCCGACTGTTGGGAGACCCGTGGTGATCGATTCAGCACGACCGCGTCGGCTCTCTGCCGGTCTGTCTCGTGTGCTCCAGCCCGTCTTGAGATAAAACCCCCTTTTTGGAGCCATGTGCTGTGCATTATCAAACTTGTTCTTTGCTTAGGGGCTCCTTCGGCTCGAGCGCCTTGATAGTACAGTAAGTTATCAGAGCAGAGTAAACAGAGACACGTGGGTGCTTGTCGGAGGGAGCTAACCAGACCTTTTACCTCTTCTTTACCAAAGCAGGAGGAGGAAGGAGGAGAAGGTGCAGACCATCTGTCAACATCTGATAGGAATTTTCGGGGTGGGAGAAGGTCACCCCTCTATCTTACTAAAATGCATTGCACTGTGAAAACATTTAAGAGGAAGATCTAGAAAAATCCCAAGGTTTACCCTCAGACCCAGGGATTTGGAGCAATTCATTGCATTGGGGAATCAGATTTTTGTGGATGGCTAACTACTTGCCATGGGAAACATGGTGCCTGAGCTCTGATGCATTCACTGCATGAATTTTTGGTGTTCAGGTTTTAGTAGTGGATTTGGATAACAATCTGAGATTGCTGGACAAGATTTGTGCAGACTCAGATTTGAGTTTCATCACATCTCAACCATTTTATTAACCCTTTTTTTCTCCCCAATCACTGCATTTCAGTTGGTGGTGGTCCTAGGAAGCTAGAATGAGCAACTCATGGACTGCACTATTGGAGTTAATATAGTGCTACTTCTAGTAACTAATGAATAGGCATGGATTTTTTGGGCAGAGGGGAGTAATAGAAGGTGGATCTGTAGTAACAATATTGATTAGGAGTTCATTTGCAATAAGCTAATATAGTCAGAAGTTGGGGTTGCAATATTGAGATCAGCTGCCAATAAACACATTAATAGTTACCTTGCTTTGATTCCGGAAGTCTATTTTTGACCCTAGAGTAACACTGCCAACTAACAAACAACCTTTCACTTAGAGTTGACATGCTGGTTCTTGGCTTTTATTGCAACTTCCACTAGGGGACTGTCCAAAAGCTTAGCTGGCTTTTTCTCAGTTCCAGCCCTTCTCATGATCAAGCCAAACTGTAAAAATAGCCTTTTAAAAAATAAAGAAATCTTCACTTTGCACTGACTTATTCTAAGTGAGTACTAAACACCTTTTCAGTGTGTATGCATGAGGACCTTCTCTCTCCTTCATATGTCAATTTCCATAGCCGAGGACAAGCAAGTTCATATGAGTCACCGGATCCTATAATAGCATTAGGCCCAAAGTACCCATGAAATTTCTTTGGTAAAATCAATGGTCAGAGCATTAATTGTAAACTCTTTAAAGGATTTGCACAAACTGTTTTGGTAGCAATTTACAAACATGAAAACAACTTGAAAACAGGGATGGAAATTTTAAAAGCTCATAGTGGGGGCACTCAATTTTCATTATTCTTTAGTACCAATTTAGGAATGCTATATTGATCCCTAAAACTTAAGGTATTCTTAAAAAATAAGCCCCTTTAGTAAATTTAGTGCACTACTTGTGCTAGAACTGCTTTGTAGAACCACATGGTTACGGCATTTGTAATGAAAATGACCATTCTGTGTTGTAGCACGCTTTCTTTTTAGCATGAGGTAGGACAAATATACAATTACTTCTCCTGACCTAGACACAATTTTTTTTGAAAGATCAAGTGCTAAGCAAAAGTGAACAGATATGCATAAAACTACCATTTTTTAAAAAAATGATGGATTCTGTGTGGTTAGGTTTCCAGGCAAGGCCAAGCTCAGGAACCCTATCATGACAAAGGCAGAGAACATTCTGAAGAAGGTGAGATATGCTTATTCTTTACCCTACATTGTTACTTTATCTATGTCCCTCTCAATGTGTACACAGATGTAACTTTAATATTGCCTTTTAGCAAGCAATCAGTTAAACTTGTATATAAGATATGTGATCTGTATTTATGGGAAAAAATCCAAAAAGTTGAGCAAAAATGAGATCTGGTGTGTATTCATCTAACTTCAGTAACTAAATGGTATTTCAGTTATTTGCCAATTGAAGTAAGTAGGCCAAACAGATCTTTTTGCTGAAGAAATAACTATTTTTAGAATATAAGTAGTGCATATATAAGTCTTCTCTCTTCCCTCATTCTGACAATCCTACCGAGTTATGTATATTAGGAAGTTGTATGCTCACTTTTCAACCCAAGTCTGTCACTTGCCTTAATGCCTTAAAATCAGGAACATCATTCTGTTTTGATGTGAAGATTTAGTGAACTCTAATACTTCATTAAGAAAAAGAGTGAAACTGACAATGTACATATTTAGTTTAGAAAGCTGGACAGTAAAATAGGATTGTCTTCAGTATATTATTATAATGGGGCTTAGTTCATAAGGAGGATGATCTCCATTAGAATTAAAATGAGAGTTCAACATAAAGTTTGGGGCTTCAGCTTTTCCTCAGTGCAGATCCTTGTTAATAGCCTTTTATTATTTAAATTAGATATTAAACAAATTAGAAGTGGAACTCCCTTTGTTTTGAATAGGCCCCAATAAGCAGTAGGGTATCCTTGTACACCAGCCTGTATTCCTGTTCTCCTTAATAGCTTTCAATTAGCATGACCAGAAAGAATTGTTCATACATGCACTATGTCAGCTAGTGAAGGAAGCGGCTCCGTCTAACTAGCTGTGTAACTGATGGGAGAAGTCCATATGCAAGACAGTTCCAATAGATGCTACCTAAAATTAAAGAATTACTGCTTTATAAATTTGATCTCCATTGCTGGTATTATTTGATGTCTGTAGCATTGCTTGTTGTTCATGCAATGGAAATGCACCAACACAGCCTAGACATGGTGTTTCACTTACAACTTCTAAACAATTACGGGTCGAAACCAAAGACCACCAACTAGCTTTAGAATCTAATGTAATGCATTCCGTGTGTCTGTTCTTCCAAGTTCTTATGCAAATCATCCTAGTCCAATCTCTGTGTTTGAATAGACTCATAAAATAGACTGGCTATCCTGAAGTCTTCCCACATCTTAAGTGCAATTCCTAACAAATGCATGCTTAATAAGCCATTTAAGGGAATAACAGCTGTCAGAAATGCAATAAAAATAAAATGGAAGTCCCTAGCATTATGCACCCCCTCCAAAAAAATTTAAAAGATAATGAGCATTTTTTACCGTAAAATGCCTCTAACGTACCAGAAAAACGTAAGGGTTGTTAACTTAGCTTCCACTTATTTTCTTTCCCAGGAAAACATCCGGATGGTGGTTTATATAGCAAAGGCCCATCATACTCTGGTTATTCTGGGTATATCATGATGCCAAATATGAACAATGACCCCTACATGTCTAATGGATCTCTGTCTCCACCCATCCCTAGAACAGTGAGTTACCGGTTATACAAATAGTCTTTGGGGAGACAAATTTGCTTTCTGTTCAGTATATTACACTTTTGATGTTATATGCTAAATACAACTAAGATGAACAATGCATTGCTATTCTGTATGCTGCTTTCATATGGCGTACAAACTTCCTGAGGATTTTGGATTGGGTTGGTGGAAGAAAAGCTGCAAATATAATAGCTGAAGTATTGAGTTTTGTGTTTAAATAAGACTGAAAAAGATACCTTTTAATATGGCTGTATGGAATAAGTTGTGATGGAATGGTGTAAATGCTACCTTTACGGTGACAGGAAGTACTGCTTTATTGGCATTAGTCCCTCCTGCTTAGGAGGGAAACTAGAGGATTGGGGCTAGAACTACTGGAATTGCTAATCTGTACATGACATTCAAGAACAGCTGATAAATGTTTTTCCTCATTTACTCATTCTTAGCTAATATTTATTCCTAACACAAGCTGCTCTGTGTGAAGTTGTCAGGTCTGTGAGATTGAATGTCACTTGGAAAAAATAACCATAGGTGAAGATCTAACATATAAAACAATTGTGGATGAACTAAGATAACTATGTAAGATGTAGCTGAGAGCAACATTTGTGTTTGTGCTACACCATGTGGTGACCATTGGCCCTGATTTACTGTCAAGATGAGTAATTTTCTCTGGCTGGTTGGTGTAGAAGTGTGCTTGATGAACATCTGTACACTAAATTCCCACTTGTTGTTGTAAATTATTGGAAATTTATTGTAAATTTAATTCCAGTTGAGGAAATCACAGTAGCAGAACTGCCTTGGAAAACCAGAAGTTGTTTGTGTTTCCTGTTGTAGAATTCCACTAAGATTATGAAACAATTTCATACACTTTATTTGTTGTATGCATTGCAATTTTTTTTTTTTTTTAGTAACTAGGAGCTAGTAAGATGCGAAAGTGTTTTGACAACTTCTCTACCCATTTTTGTTTGTTTTTTAAACTTGTTTTGGAAAAAACTTTGAATTAATCCATATTAGTATTTTCCAAACATTATACTTAAACATTGGAAACAGTCTCCACCAAATAAAGGTGCTTTAATTCAGAATGACACAATAGATTCTGGCATTCTGAAACCTGCTGCAAATGCTTGTCTTATATTATGCAACCTTATTTACATTTGAAAGACTAAAAAACAAAGGTGTCTAAAAAAATCTGTCTTGAATAAGAAGATGGCAGAAACCTGTTTTTTATTTCAGCTTGAAAGTCTGTCTATCTATATACTTAATTGAAAGTCTGTCTGTCTATCTATCTATATATATATACACTTAATTTAGAAGCATTCTAACTATATCACATGTAGTCTTTCTATACTGGCTTCTGCTGAAATATATGTAAAATAAAAATTCTTGACAGATTTAAATTGCAGTTCTGACTTGCTGACAAAAAGGATGCAGTCAGTTGGAAGTCTTTAATGCTCAGATCTATATCTACTTGAAAATCAGGAGTTTAACAAGACCCTCTGCTACTTCCTCCACCTCCAAGAAACAATACATCAGTGCAAGATTTGGAAGCAAAATACATCCAAATTCTTAGTTACCCTATAAAAATGACTAGAGAATTTAAAAATCTCAGAATGTTTGTTTCTTAAATGCATCACAGTAGAGCATCAGTTGTTCACTTACACACTACTGGTATATCTCTGCAGATAGAACAACAGTAATCAATATTTCAGTTTAAATTGATGATCTTCCTTCTATTGTAGAGCTATTTGATTAGCTATTGTGATATTGTGGGAAATAGAGAGCAGATGCATTTAATTGTAATGCTCCCAGCCTAATGTCTAAGGGAGCATGTTAGAGCAGCACCACAATTCCTGTAAAATAGTGTTCTGGTAATGTACTAATGTTGACCATAAACTGAAATCTCCAGACTTAACCACAAGGCTACATACTTGAATTAATCTTTTTTGTTGTTGTTTAATTGAACTGTCATCTTTGTTTTTATACTTGACAGCTGTCTTTTAGAGTGTGTGTGCACGATCAAAACACTGCATTCAGAAGATTATACTCACTCACTTTGCTATTAACCACAACCTATGTGGTAAGCAGTTATGCCTTCCCACCTTGTCACTTCTGCTCTCTACCTTTGTTGGGCTTCTAACTGCCACCCATTCAACTTCCCTCTGTTTCCTTGCAGATAGCAAGATTGAAAAACAGTTTAGATAAATCGGTTTGAGACCCAAGCTCTCATCAGTGGTGTCACTCTGACCATTTGCGTGTGGAGTAACCTTGTGGTATACCTGAGATTCTTCATTTGCATAAAAAAGCAACTACTTGTTTATCACATCTGTTGCCTTGAGGTGTTAGAATTTGAAACCACCTCAGGATACTGATTTTTTTTTTCACACCATCTGAACAGTCTGATTTGCTAATGTTCAGATAATCCAGTAAATGTTCGTTAAACTGAATAGATATTAGCTGTGGGGGCCCTTTCTAATTAACACAATTTTATTGCATTATATTAGATGCAATAATGTAAAACCAGCTCTTCTGTCAGAGGACAGGGATACAAGCTCAGGCCCTCATCCTGCCAACGCTGCATATGCTTAACTCTATGCATGTGAATAATTCCACTGAACTTAATGGAATTAGGTACATGCATAAAGCTGGGCACTGTTTGTCAGCAGGGTTGGGTCATTCAACCGTAAGTGTAGTTTGACTTTTATATTGGAAGGGACCAGTCAGGCCAGTGGGGCCACTCCTGTCAGAGGCTTGCAGTTTGGGATGGGCAAATTGTGTCCAGGCATTTAACTTGAGCTTTATGGATCTTTATGTGCAACATGTACAGTCCTATATGCAAGGGCCAGGGGAGTACTAGTGATATTTGTAGTTATTGTCAAATTAATTTGATTTGGGAGAGGAAGAACAATGCTATCACTAATCGTGCTTAGAAAAAAATGCTGGGTGAAAAAGCTAGTCAAGATTACTGAAAATTTCAGAACAATGGAAAAATTACTCAAAAGGCTGATGTTTGAAACATTAAAATTTTCTCCATGCATACTTGAATCTTTGGCTGGACTTTACTATAGATTTACTCTATAGTTTAGTTTCTGATTAAAGTACAAGATGTGTGCTAAATATCAAAAAAGGAAAATTAATGAGCTGATATTGACACTGTTCTTTATGTAGAAAGATGAAAGTCAAATTTGTGTTCAATTTTACTAGGGTTAGGTTATTTTCTCCTCTGCGTTCCTCCCCCACACCCTGGTAACTGATTTTTCTTTTACTTCTTGCAGAAAAACAAGCTACAAGCTCTTGTACACCTCCAGTGCTGTAGAATAGAAGCCACTATAACAGTATACTCCTTATCAGATGCTGGGTAGGCGAAAGAGCAAAGAAATATGTTTAGGTAGCTGCAGCAAAAGTGATGTGTGCACACACAATAATATGAAAACCACAATAACACCTGGTGAATGAGTCCCGTGAGGTTGAGAGTTCTTAGTGGTTTCTTTTTGTTGGTGCACAGTGTGGGTGTTGAAGACAGGAAAAAGTAAGCAGCTGTTTGTTTTTTGCCCTTTGAGCAAGACTAGTTTCAAGTAGTGTTCTTGGAGCAAAACCTTCATGAAAACCTTTTGTATTTTTTAAAATTCCTTAATGAATTCCTACTATGTTATTAAATGCATCTTTTCCCTAGGGATTAGGAATTATATTGTATGGGACAGAATTCCTCCAACTCTATTTCCATCCTTCCCCCTCTCTCACTCTCATGTGGATGCATACATACTTAGCAGAAAGTAAGAATTCTTTTAATGTCCAAACTGGTTTTTGATTAGCAGCTGGAATTATTAAATAGACTGAAGAATATTCTTAGCAACCTTTGAAAAAGGCTTGGATATGGTTCACTATGGACAATGCATATGGAATTCACTAGAAGTTCCACAGGAAGGAATGCTAATGTGGAAAGTAGTTACAATTATGTTCAAAATTTCCAATTGCATTTGGAGTCCAGATTACGTTAGGTGCTGTACGGATGCACAAGATGGTTTCTGCTTTGAGGAGCTCGCATCTCAAGATAAGTGAAACAGAGTTGGGAGAAGGCTTAAGACTAAAAAAAATTAGAGACTAACAATTTTGGTCATCGGGAGTTGTCCCTTCAAGAACAGGATTATGAAGTTTTTGAGGGAGCCTGAGAACAGTATGGGATTTTGGGGTGGGAGTTTGGTGCCTCCATATCCAGAGTAGAAGATGTTGCCTGGCTAAGCTTCAAATAGCTCAGAACTCGAGTTCTTAAACTTACCTTTCAAGAAAGCGAGCTTCATTCTTGAAGGTGTCAACGTTGGCACTTACTGGGTGTAATGATGTGACGACTCACCAGCGCAGTGCCTCCTGTTGTTCATCCAGGGAATCAGCTCTTTCCAGCTTCGGAGCACCCTCTGCAGGCACTGGTGTCTTGCCTGCCGCTGGCCCTGTGTCCCTCGCAGGCCCCGATGACCTTTTCCTTGGGGTTCTGACCCCTGGCAGTACTCCTTTGTCCCTGGGTTCTGCCCACTGCAGTAACCCACAGATCTGGGTCTCCTCTCCCATGGGAAACCTCAACCCTCTATTTCCATGTTGCCTCAGTGGCTACTGCCAGTCATCATCTAGCCTCCGCTCACTGGGGAAGTCTGCAATCTGTAATGGCCACTCATCATTGGCAAGGGGTAAGACCTGTACCCTTTGCCTATCCTCAGGCTACCCCTCTGCATCCCTAATGCCTTTTTCAGATCTTGCACAAGGCCTACAGCCTGGGATGTTGCCAGGCTGGAGCTCCCCAGCTCCTTTAGACTTTCCCCAGCCCTGCTCTGTTGCCTGTACCCTGAGCTCCCTGGCAGCTAAGTCCTTCTCCCTCTAAAGCTAGAGAGAGACTCCTCAGCTCCTGGCCCTCAGCCCTCTTACAAGAGCCAGCTGAGCCCTGATTCAGCTAGCCACAGCTGTCGCTGCTTCCCCAATCAGCCTTTCCCACCCACAGTCCTCCCCAGGGCTGCTTTTAACCCCTTCAGAACCGGAGCAGGGTTATCATCCCACTACACTGGGAAACTGGGTAATCACCAGTTTGAAACCAGACTAATTCAGGAATTAACTTTCTAATGGATATTTTGTGGGTCTTAGTGCAAGATATGATTATGAGTGATGGGGAGTTGGAATCAGTTGTCTGAGATCAAGACCTATGTAGGCTCTAGACAAACTACTCTTATTCCCCCTCTTTTTTAAAAAAAATCCCAGTGATCTCTTTGCTCATGCCACTCACACATACACGCACCCACATGCAAATAGAGTGGTTGCACGTTGGTAGGCAATCTATAGGTAAGGGAAGACTTTGTTCACCAAGCCTGTCAAAACACACTTTCCCAAGCACTGAAATTCCACGCTTTTTTGTTTTTTAAGATGAAGTTTAGGGTTAAGCAAATTCGCTTATTAAATACCATACATTAAAAAATCGTGTGGAGCCGCACAAAACGTGGTACCTAAGTTGGTATGTCATTGGTACAGTCTGGATAGGAGTGGAGTGGGGCCCTTGGACCAGATGGAAAATTTGATTTGAGAAAAGGGAACTCCTCAGCATGAACAAGTGAACCTTACTATTTC
This sequence comes from Dermatemys mawii, assembly GCA_007922305.1. Lineage (NCBI taxonomy): Eukaryota > Metazoa > Chordata > Testudines > Dermatemydidae > Dermatemys > Dermatemys mawii. Next base: position 2,900,832 of record ML677329.1, read on the forward strand.
AAACATTTCTACCAGCTGGCCTGGCTCTGATCAGCTGTGATGCCTCATGGAGCATGTCTGTGATGTCTGCGATAGGTCTTTGAAACAGAAAGATGAGTCATATGAGGTTCAGTTTCTTGTTTGTTAAATGAAGTATGCTGGACATTTGAGAAGAGGAGTGGGTGAGATAGAACAGAAGTTACCTGAGTACCTCTGGTTTGCCCCAAAGACTACTGTAGTAGCTGTGATCATGTAGAATGATGCTCACGGGGGCCTTATGAAGGTCCTATGTATATATAGCACACTTTTTAAAAAGACAGAATTTTCACTTGTGTATTGACTATCCTTCTCCAGCCATTAGTGAGGGCATTCAGCACACTGTGGTTTTATACTGCTGCTTTCATCTCCTCCATAAGCTGGTGCAATCAGGGTGACTCTTACTTAGAAATGAACTTCCACAACTGACCAGTTGTTAAAAATCCTTACTAGCTGTGGAAGAATAGAAAGCAGTCAGTGACCGCTTCTGGCTTTGGACTGAGCTATAAATGTGTTTGTGACTTTCTGTTAAAAAATCTCAGTGCAGTTTTGCTCATTGCTCCACTTTTGATTCTTCATAGCTTTAGTTGATCTGGTTATTTATGATCTAATCTCTTCATTCCCCCTATAGTTAGAGGCTCAGTATAGACAGGCAAATTAAATAGAACTTTTAATAACTGTAGACTGCAATTTTCATTTTAAGGGAGGGTTTAAAAGTAAAATGTCATCCCGTTGGTGTTGTATTCAGTCTTTTCTTTTTCAGTCATGCTCCACAGAAAATGTTGATCAGAATTGCTTGTTGCAGGCTCTCAGCACCATTCAGGATCTGGCTCTAAAGAAACAGGCATTCATTTGTTATCACATCCATAACATTAGATGCCAAGAAGCAAGCATGAACCTCTAGTGTTCATGAAAGCAAAAGGGGAAGAAACACTGCCAAATACATGTCATACTCTTTGATGCCTACATCAGCCAGTCTGGATGCAGAAGAGCTGCAAGACTGATTTAGTAAGTTTTTAACATCTGTTTTAGGTATGAAAAACTCCTCTCATATGCAAAGGAAATGTTATTAAAACAGTGAAGTGTTAGTGTATGTCTTCTAAAAACCTTGTTAGATGCATGTGCTATAGTGATGGAAAATTGCCTCTCACCACTAGTATACAAGAATGCTCACTTTTTTTTTTTTTTTTAGTTTTTTTGAGTTGTCAAACCACAAATAAAATATCTTTTTTAGTACTTAACTTAAGCCATGTCTACATTAGCTAAATCACAATTAACTCCGGCTCTTACTGTAGCCTGGCTAAACAATGACTATGTGTCTCTTAACTGGACTGTGTGCAGGAAGATTTGTAACAAATCTGCTAGATCACTACTATGCAATGTTACTAGGCACCTCTATATGACAGCCAGTAAGTAGAGGAATCCTTCTTTTCCAGGATATAGCAAGGAACAGCCTAAGTGGGAGGATGAGGTTGAGAGCCAGTGGCTTCATTTGAGCAGGAGTAGTAAGCCCAGGTGACACAAATAGTTTGAGAGCTGGGCCTGAAAGTTGGATAGAGAAGTGGCCTTTTGCTGGCAAAATGTTAGCCATGACAGTAGCAGGCTGCTACTAGCAGCCTGAGGGGTCCCCATAGGTATAGTTATCCTTGTAACCTATCCTGGACTGTCTCAAGTTGCTGGCTTATTGTTTATTATAAGCTAAAGTCACTGTGCCTAGAGTATTTGCACATTGTGGTATTTGGTGACAATAATAAAATGAATCCTGTTACTTGAAGCATGAATGTTCAAGGGAAACAACTAAGGACAAGAGATCCAAGAGCCTAGTGCTTGGCACTTGTGTTTTACCTCTAAGCTTGTGGTACACTGAGCATACAAGCACACATCTAGAGGGGACTGGTACACCACCACACTTGCAGTGACATTACAGTAGGCTTAATTACACTATATGGGCTTCACAGTTAAAAATGCTGTGGTTTTTCCACCGAGATGAGGCACGGTTGGTGCATATATAATGTGTGCTAGCTATTTCGAGACTGAAGATAAGGTGCTTTAGTTTTATTGCTAGGGCAGTTCCTGGTGGGGGTACATCGTTGGCATTCTTGCTGGCAGAGAGGAAAGAGATTAGACTGGGCAAGAAATCTGAATGTCATTCTTGCCACTAGTGTTGCTCTATCGGAATCATTGGTAGGTCACTGTGGAGAAACTTGTAAAACTACTTTGCATGTTGTTCCTATCCTGGGTGTCCAGGATTAGCCTCTCTAGTTTTTGTTTTGGTCCTCATAAGCACTAAATTAATATTGAAATTACATGCAAAATAATTTAGCAGTCTAGTACTTTCTATTTTGAGACTCTAATCTTGTGGGATAGTTTTTATTTATTTTTGGCTTCCCACTTCAAAGGAATCTGTCCACTCAGCAAGAAAGTGAACATTTAAATAAAAATATGTTCATTGACTCTTTGGGCTTGAACTAAAAGTACAGTAGCACATTTGGGGCACACCTTAACTCACTAATCAGCCAGGAATTGTCTGCTCCTGTGAAAGGAAAAATGGTGATGTGAATGACTTTAGAAGATCTTGGGTGTGTGTTCACTGACTTAGATTCCAATAGGTAACTAAAACTGTAATTGTTTTTTAATGAAGACACAAGAACAACCATACTGGGTTAGACCAATGGTCTATCTGGCCACTATCAGACAGAGGATACTAGACTAATGTCAGGTGCTTCAGAGGGAATGAACAGAACAGAGCAATCATGAAGTGATCCATTCCATCATCCACTCTGAACTTCTGGCAAACAGAGGATAGGGACACTCAGAGCATGGTGTTGCATCCCTGACCATCCTGGCTAATAGCCATTGATGACCTATCCTCCATGAACTTATCTTGTTCCTTCCTTTTTGAACCCTATTATGCTTTTGGCCTTCACAACATCCACTGCAAGGAGTTCCAAGAGGTTGACTTTGTGTTGGGTGAAGAACTACTTCCTTTTGTTTTGTTTTTAAACCTGAGGCCTGTTAATTTTATTGGGTGACACCTGGTTTGTGTGTTATATGGAGGAGTAAATAATGCATTCTTGTTCACTTTTTCCACACAAGTCAAGATTTTATAGAGTTCTATCATATTGCCCCACCCCTTAGTCGTCTCTTTTCTAAGCTAAAAAATCCCAGTCTCTTTAATCTCTCCTCATCTGAAAGCTGTCCATGTCCCTAATTTTTGTTGCCCTTCTCTGTACCTTTTCTAATACCTTTTTTGGGATGGGGCAACCAGATCTGCACACAGTAGTCAAGATGTGCATGCCCTAGATTTATATAGAGGCATTGTGATATTTTCTGTCTTATTAGCTACCTTTCCTAATTTCTAACAGTGTTTGTTTGCTTTTTTGGCTGCTGCCGCCCAATAAGTGGATGTTTTCAGAGAACTATCCACAATGAGTCCAAAATCTTTCTTGAGTGATAGTAGCTTATTTAGACCTCATCATTTTGTATGTATAGTTGGGATTGTTTTCCAATGTGCGTTACTTTGCATGTATCAATATTGAATTTCATCTGCCATTTTGTTGCCCAGTAACCCAGTTTTGTAACAATTTATTTCTGAGGTAGGAAGATAAGATCTTATCTGAAAAATTAACTGTCCTCCATGGAGATGAAAGCAGACTTGAATGTGTGTGTGTTTTTAACATAGTTGGGAATATGTCTGAGTAGTCAAATTTGGCTAGCAGACCATCATTATTAAGTTACTTAGCTTTTACCGCATCTTTATTAAGTGTAATTTAAATAGCAAACATACTGTTGACACTACTTGTAACTTTACACTTTTGTGTATAGAACCATTTTGGTTGTATTTATTATGCGAGACCAGGATTGATGTGCTCCCAAAGGTTTTCATCCACACAAGTGTTTCTGTAATCAACATTCAGGGCTTCATTTCAAGTGCCACTGCATAACGGTTTAGGTAGATCCTACTTAACCTGAACTGATGCACTGGGTCTCTTGGGAGTCTGTGATTCCACTTCACAGCATGTAGGCACATATGCCTTCTAGAAATTTTCTAGGCTTTATGCCAGTATTTGCTGCAGTGTGTGTGGGGTGTGTGTTTGCTGGGGAATCCTAATAATGCTGTCTCAAATAGCAAAATATTTTTTGTTTTTGGAGATGATACTTCGTTCACCTTCTTGAGGATAAGGGAGGCTTAAAATGTATTTTAATGAAAATACATACTATCTTTTATTACAGCAGAACCTAAAGGCCCCACTATACTAGACTCTGTACATACTCTCAAACTCTTTAAGGGACTCCCTGCCATGCTATTTAAATCAACTGCAAGTATTTAAACAAAGGGAAAAAACAACACACCAGAGAGGGAGACCTAGTGGAATTTTAAAGCCTGATCCTGAAAGGTGAAGGAAGTTGAATTCCCAGTGATGTCAATGAGAGTTCTACTTTTCACTGGATGTCTGGCTTTGGGCTGTAAGTGGCAAAGCTTTGCGGTAGGTTTGTAGGACAGGTGCCGGTGCTAGGGATGAGAGGACAACCATTCTGGCAGTGCCCAAATAGGCATCTGGGAAGGACCATAAACAGAAAAAAGGGAACATGGTCTGGTAGCCTTTGTAGCATATGGATATAAGCAAGGCTGTCCCTACCCATACGCAAAGTACACAGCTGTGTAGGGCACCAGGAAATTTGGTGGTGCCTTGTGCAGGTGTGTGCTGCTCCAGTCCCTGCCCCTTCCCCATGGCTCCTGCCCTTGCTCAGTCCCTGCCCCAGGTCCACCCCCACTCCACTCCTTCCCCAAAGCCTCCACCTTAGCTGTGCCCTTTCCCTCCCGTTCCACCCCTTCCCCTCCCCCCCTTACCCCTTCCTTAAAGCCTCGAGTCCCAGCCTGCTCCTACTCCCCTGAGGTTTGCAACAGGGTCTGGTCTGCACTCACTGACCGCTGGGGAGTGCTGGCAGGGTGTGGGACTGGTTCCTCCCAAGCCAGCCTCCCCCCATGCGAGGAGGTCTGCATAGGGCCCCAGAATAGCTAGAGATGGCTTTTGATACCAGATAAATGTATTGTAGAAAGCTCAAAAGAGGTAAACTTGTAAGTTATGGGGCTGTAAACTTCCAGCTCAAGGTTCACCAACTGCTCAGACATTTTCTAAGGGGTTTGTCCCTCAGCTGCATTATGGGGGTTATAATTTCATTTTGTCTGTATTTTTCCCCTATATATTAAAAGAATGACTTGAAACTAAGTGCTTATGAAAGTGACCTGGGTGGCATTTGTCTCCCCCCCCCCCCGGTTCTTACGTGTTAGCACCTCTACCCACTTCCCTACTTTTTATTTATGGACCACATAATTTATGTGTTATACAGATGATCAGACTAGATGATCACAATTGTATGTCTGGCCTTGGAATCTGTGAGTCTAATGAGTGTTTTATTGAGTTCTAGTATTAAAAAGGCTTGCTAGTTTTAGAAATTACAGTTACAAGGGAAAGTCTCTATAACATGGTGGTCTGTCCAGCAGTAATATATGGTGCTGAATGTTTGGCAACAAAGAAGAAATGTGAGCAGACAATCTGTTGAACAGAAATGTGACTGTTGAGATGGATGAATGGTGTAAGCAAGAAATACCATGTGAGGAATGTATATACAAGTAACATTAATAAAGGAAAAAATGAGGGAGTACGGGCTTGGACACTTTGGTCATATAATGCGCAGTCTTGACAACTATGTGAGTAATAGTCCCACAGATCAAGAATGAAGGATAAAAGATAGAGGAAGATTCAAGAAGAAGTGGTGGGATGTCACAAAGGAAGACGTGTTAGCAGGTGGTACGATAGACGATATGGCGTTACACAGAGTACCTTGAAGGCAGAGGATTTGTAGAGCAGATGCTGTTTGTGGGATTAACACAAGGAAGAAAACTCTTTAGAAATTACAGTACAGACCACTAACTAGTGCAGTACTTCATTTTACAAATGTAGAATATGTAGTTTTATTTACAAACAAAGTTGTGTCTCTGATGTGGATCTTATTTGCTAATTACAAAGTTCAGTAAATTGCAGTGCATGTGCTGGCTTTACTGCAGTGCTTTAAAAGACAAGACCCAAACTTTGTTGTTTTGAATTATTATATCATGCTGTAGTTATTGTGGTACCATGGCTGGGGGTGGACTCAGGGAGGGGTGCGGTGCGGGGAAATGAAACAGACTGGTTTAAAAAACAACAACAAAAAAACCTCAGCATATTATAACCATGATTGATCCCACCGTGGCTGCAGCTTCACTGAAGTAGTCTAAAAGCTGTCTTCCTGAGGAAAGCTTGGCATTTGTCTTGCCCTTCAGAGTACGGCTGTCTCTTCTGCTGTGATAGCATTTTAAAGTTCACTGGGTAACTCTTTGACTAAAGAGCCTAGGAATGATTGTAATGAGTTACTTTTACAAAACAATTCTCTTTTCACCTTTTTGATATCACACTTGTCCTCTTCTAACTTGATTAAACTCCAGATTTTTTGCCCCCAGAGTAAGGGTTATTATTGTATTTAGACTTGTAACTCTGCTTCAGTGCATTCAGTGGTGTTTTTTAAAACTGCTTCTACTGGCACTGGTCAGTGGAAGCAGAAAGCAGACTGAGGTTTGACTAATCTAATTTCATGTAAAAACTCATGAGTGTTTCAAGAGATGCTGATTTTTGGTATGGACTGTTTATATGTGAATTGCCTGGTTTAAAAGAGAAAAATCTTGCTAGTCTATATCTGCAGCTCCTTCCAAAACTCTAACCACACAGTTTCATTCTGGCTTTGTCTCATGTCAGTATATGCAGGGCAAGATCAGATGAGATACTTTGATGCCTCACAGATAACAAGAATTTGCAGACCTTTGGGGAATAGGCAAAGGAGGAAGAGTGGAAAAACTTGCAATGAGCTTCCTTCCTCCACTTTGAATATCTAAGGCTATGCAGGCCACAAGATACAGTTACTGTTACTCCTGGCAATCTAAGGTTTAGAAACAGATGGCTGGACTAAGCATAAATCAATAACTTCCTGAGGGGGAGGGGAAAGAATTTTCTATACTGTCAGTGATTGCTGGACTTCAGGAGGTGGCTCACCCCTCACTCAGTTGCCTTTTGTGGCCTTTAGAGCCTCATGGTTCCTTCCTCTTTCTCCTGATGATTGACTGCTAAAATAGAGCTGCCAGCTGGGGGAAGCCAAGCAACTTCAGATTCAGCTTCTGTGAAAATTTTTTTGGGACTCAGCAAGTTCAGGTGAGAAGGAACACGTGTTCCTCTCCTCCCCCATCCCCCCCCCCATGGAGCATGATGTCATTTAAGCATCTCTAAGTCTTGGTGGGGATGGGATGGCGGCAGAATGCCTAGTCCAACATTCACATTGTTAGAGATGGCCATACAAGGCAGCATCCTTAGTGGGTGTGGAATTTGTGTGGGCCAGTACCTGCAGAAGTTTTAGGCTGGATTGAGCCTTTCAGTAAACATTTTTGTAGACTTTATTCTAACATATAAGGATCTTTATATAAATAAAACCATGTGTAAACCTGTGCAGTGCTAATTGAGGACATTGTGCTATGTCAATCTGATAAGAATTACAAAGGAACTGGTTTTTGGTTTTGTTTGTTTAAAAAAACTGAATAGCAAAATAATAGTGCAGAAAACACTTTCAGTGATAAGTGTCTCTAGAAACACAGACATAGGGTTTTTTTTCCCTTCAAGGGCACAAATGGTGAAGTAGTCTTACAGCATCAGGTAGATATGGCCTTACACCCCCATTTGCTTCTCTAAAACTTGAACCAAAACTGCAAAATCTTAATATTTGTATTCAGGCTCTTAAAACTTGTCCCCTTCTCACCTATCTGCTGTGAACTTAAGTAATCTCTTAAAAACTGAGTGTATGATTGGAACTGTGACTTCACTGAAATAGTGATTTCGGTTGTTAGCATTAGAACCCCTCTCTTTCCTTCACTTTCATATCCCATAACCCTTGTGACTGGGAGAAGAGGAAGTCTCGTGGCTGGTAAATATTTTAACTAAATTGGCGCAGGTGGTTTATTGCAGTGATCCCAACCCAAGGAATAAAGTTGGGGTTCTCAAACTGGGGGTCGTAACTCCTCAGAGGTTCGTGAGGTTATTACATGGGGGTCGCGAGCTGCCAGCCTCCATCCCTGTATTGTGCTTCACCTCCAACATTTATAATCATGTTTTAAACACACCCACACTTTTTTATTTAACTTATAATAGGGAGGGGTCGTGCTCAGATGCTTGCTTTGTGAAAAGGGTCACCATTACAGAAGTTTGAGAACCAGTGGAATAAAGCAATAAGGCTTAAAAATGGGTATTTGTGCCATTAAGCTTTTGGACTGAAGAGTGACTGTGTATGGATGGGCACAAAGGAAGAGAATAAACAGGATATGTTTCACTCAAATTCCTTCACCTAACTGTTGTCTAATGCACTGGATTTTTTTTCTGGGAACTATTGCAGTACATGGCTATGGGATAAAGAGCATTTCTTATCAGAATTGTATGTAAAAGTTGACTGACTGTATTCTTGGTAGTAAAGGGGTATTAACAGAACTGCCATAAGGGCCCCAAGTAGAGGAGACTAAAATATTTTGTTCAAAACTTTCTTGACAAAGGCCTTTTTGGAAAAATAAAAGATCATAGAAAGCTTTTCCCCCCAAAAAACTTCCCATTTTTTTGACAAAATTGATTTGTGTATGTTGGTTTAAGTAGAGTTTTGAGGTTCCTTTCCTATTTTTCAGAGGAAAACAGATGGAAGGAGTTTTTGTGTGTAACACATAAAGCTCTGTCTCCTTTTCTTTGCACAACAAAAAAAAAAGTATATGGCCTGTGTTGTCCACAATAGAACAATATTTATCTCAATGACAGAATCAAACTTATATTTCCCCAACTGAAGAGAGCTCATGGATCAGAAAAAATAGACTTGTGTTGACTTTTACTGGGAGAGGTTCACAGTAGACAGTTGGGCTGTGAAGAACCAGTCCTTCAGGAGAGCAGGACTGGCTGTGCAAGGCTACCAACTTGTTTAGTAGGATGGGTGGGGATGAGAGGGACTGGATTGGAGCACAATACTGTTTTGCAGTATTAAACAATAATAAAAAATGCTCCTACAAAAGTGCTGAGCACCATAATAATTAAATCCGTGGTAACCACACAGCAGCATTAATCTCACTTTCTATATTCTCACACTGAGTCCATAGACTTCATTAATCAAATGGAGTTAAGTTTATCTTCGCCAGCTAACAAAATGGAAAACCCACTTGTTTCCCCTGCTTCCCTCTAGAAAAATCATCCCTAAGAACGTATCCTAAAAGCCCTGTAGTATATAAATGGCTTTTACAGTAGGTCCAATTTTGATTTTCTGGACAAACATGTTCTGCACCAGCTTCAGCCTTTGAATGGCTTTAAGGAGTAGCCCATGCAGAACACATTAGAATAGTCTAATCTTGAAGTGACAAAGGCATATAACAGCAAGATTTGCCTCCATAAGAAAGAGGGACTAGAGCAGAGAAGATTTCCTATCAAGAATCCCCAAGATAAGGGGGTCACTATGACTAAAGAAATAAAAGAGCAAACATTAAAACAATGCAGGAAAAAAAGAGGGGTTGGCTTAAAAAAAAAAGGAATAAATGGATGTTCATAATATTTTAAAATTGCATTGCTTGTATTTTTACATGTTGTTCCATTCCTGCATCAGCGCACCCACACATTTAAGACATTAACTGGCAGCTGACCTGTTTCTATTAGATTCCTGCTATATTTTTAAGATAGTTGCCATCTAAGTATTTCAGAATAGTAAAAAGTATTTACCAGAATAGCCAACACTGCACATCTGTGGCCCGAGTACTGTTTTAGAGTTGCGGTGTGGTTATTGATGCTACTCTCCTTTTCTCTTTACCTCACCTCTGTTTCCTCAAATTGTTAAGTTACTGGAAGAAAACTTTAAAGTTTATCTGGTTTATGCATGTTTTTTAAAATCAGAATCTGGAAAGTTTGTCTTGATTAAAGACAAATCCAGTTTGTTTTCATTTGTGCTGTCAAAATTTGTCATAGAGGTTTGCATTGAGTGTTTGGCCATTCTAAAAAGCATTGCTGTGGCAGGAACAATTTTAAAATGGCATAATAGTGGGGTGTGTGTGTGTATGAAAGAGAGAGACTGTACAGGCGCTTCTGTGGAGAAAAAGCCTTGAAGGAAGCTGTGCTTTTTTTTTTCTTTCTTTTTTTAAGTCCTTTAGATAACTAATGAGGATTTTATGCATTTCTAAAATGGACACGTGATGCATTACAAATGCACGAATGAACCATTGTCTGCTTATTCAAAAAGATGGAAAAGGGAGACAATCCTTGCACGTCTATTATTTCACCTTACGTAAGGTGCTTAGAAAGTAAAAATATTTTCTCCAATTTGACTCATTTATCCATTTGTATTTTAACAGAAGGCTTTTTGCTTGAAAAAGCAGGTGCATAGTGATTGGCTCATTTTGTGTGGTCCAGGCTATAAAAAAACCCCCTCTGTTCTTTCCATATGAAAGACATGTTTTTAATTGTGTGAAATGTGTATAATTTGTGTGTTTGTTTTTTTTATTTCATATTAAAAACAAATGCTTCTCTCCCTGAACTTTGCATGTTTCAAACAGACTTGTGAAAATGTCATCTTCAGCTTTTGTTACTTTAAAATAGCTATTGGTGATGTCAGAGTCAATACTAAAAGCATTAAGAATGCTGGCAGAATGTAATGCAGCTGCAATCCAACATGATGTTAGAAATGGGGTTGAGAGCATAAAGGCTTTCCATATTCCCAGGGCGCACAACTGCTTGCGGCCTTGGCTTTGATCTCTTCAAAGGCTGCTGCCTCCTCCTAGATGGAGAGACTTGGCTGCCACTCGCTTGCATTGAAAAAAGGCAGAGGTCTCTATTCAGGCAGAAATCAATCATTGTGCAGAAACAATTATGTGTAATTCAACCATCATGAAAACAGGACGAGATTATGGGTTTGTTACCTGAGTTACTGTGTGGAGATGGGGAACAGAGAACGCTGGAGTCCTGCTGACATGCCACATCTTGATGACAATTAGAGACATATGAATGATGTGGGCGGGGGAGGCAGGATGACAAATGCTGGTCACGCTGTCCAGCAGAGCAGAAAATGAGGTTACAATTGGGAGATAATGTTTGCATATGTAACCATATTTCAGAAAGCTGGGCAAATTCAGGGAGTAGATGAGATGGGCTGTCATAAACAAGGGGTGTGTGTGCAGTGTGTATTGACTTTCTGTAATATAAAATATATCACCAGTATAGGAAATCTGAGTGCCTGCTTTTATTTTACAGAACGGATTATTTAAAACATCTTAGGAAGCTTTTGGGGACGGGGAGGAAGAGAACTACTAGATAAAGAGGGGACTTTCAGATCGTTACAAAGGAGGTGTAATGTAGAAATGACAATGTTTTTAATTGCCCATTGATTTGATTTCCTATCTCAGAATATGCTAGTGTTAATGTTTGTGTTGACACATTTCTGTTTCTGCACAAATGTGTCTATCTCCCCCTTTATGTGGGGTATTAAGTTCATTTCATATGATTAATCTTCAAGTAATTGTGTGTGGTGGTTTTGAGACTTGCATGGTAGTGTGTTTGGCTGTGGCAGTCTCGTACATAATATAACATGACCTGGAATGGTGTCCTTATGTTGAGAATAAGGGTCTCCCTCCCCTCCGAGGAGTAATCTGTGGTTCACAAAGTTTCTCTTTTAAATAAGTCTTCATGACTACTGTGTATGCCAGTACTCCTTATTCAAAATCTTTTTACCTATAAACATAAAGCCTTAAAATAGCCTTCCTTCCTCCCCGCACCCAAAAGCAAAATAAAACAGATAGATGACTGATTATAAAATAGTATCACTGTTTAGTTTGATACATAGGACTAAGTTTACCTTTTATGCTGCTGAAGCTTAGACATCAGAGGCGTGAGAGCTGCTTTGAGTTACAGATCTTCAAACAATAAGTCAAAACAAAAAATCAATCCCTCCGGTCCTTGGGTGCAGTTATCTAAAGATAAAAGAGAAAAATAAAGTTATGCTAAAGCTGATAGAGGAAAGGAACAGATATGCCAAGGAAACACAGAGGACAAGTGCAGAGTTGAAGTGGGCCTAGTGTGAGCCAACATCAATGAAATTTTATCTTATCAAAAAGTTTTAGGGTTGCCAATTCTTTTCAAACTGGATTCAGTCTGCTCCAGGGCTGCCTGGAGCATTTGCTTCAATACAGTTGCTCCCCCTCACCCTCTTAAATATAGCCCCACAGGAATTCGATTGCATGTTACTTAACGGTATAAAACTTTGCTGCAGACTTCAACAATATATGAGAGGTTCTGATAGTTCCTTGATATTTTATATATAAATGGAGAGTTCTTTTTAAAATGTTTAGTGAAAAGTATAAACTTAAATGAAAAGTAAGACTGTCAATTAATCGTAGTTTTAATCACATTGTTAAACAATAGAATACCTATTGAAATTTATTAAATATTTTGGATGTTCTACAGTTTCATATATTGTATTCTGTGTTGTAATTAAAATCAAAGTATATATATATTGCACTGTAAAATGATAAATAAAAGAAATAGTATTTTTCAGTTTACCTCATAGAAGTACTGTAATGCAATCTCTTTGTTGTGAAAGTGCAATTTGCGAATGTAGATTTTTTTTTTTGTTACATAACTGCACTCAAAAGCAAAACAGAGCCTTCAAGTCCACTCAGTCCTACTTCTTGTTCAGCCAATTGCTAAAACAAACAAGTTTGTTTACATTTGCAGGAGATAATGCTGTTCACTTCTTATTTAAGGCATCACCTGAAAATGAGAACAGGCATTCTCATGGCACAGTTGTAGCCAGCATTGCAAGGTATTTGTGTCACATATACTAAACATTCATATGCCCCTTCATGCTTTGGCCACCCTTCCAGAAGACATGCTTCCATGCTGATGCTGCTTATTTTTTTTAAAAAAATCATTAATTAAATTTATGACTGAACTCCTTGGGGGAGAATTGTATGTCCCCTACTCTGTTTTACCCACATTCTGCCATATATTTGACTTTCTAACAGTCTTGGATGATGACCCAGAACATGTTCATTTTGTGAACACTTTCACTTCAGATTTCACGAAATGCAAAGAAGGTACCAATGTGAGATTTCTAAAGATAGCTACAGCATTCGACCCAAAGTTTAAGAATCTGAAATGCTGTCCCCTTTTGCGGGTCCTTAACCTGGTCCACAGCCTGGGGCTTTGTTAGGCTGGAGCTCCCCAGCTCCTTCTGCCCTTTCCCAGCACTGCTATACCGTAGATACCCTCCTTAGCTTCTCAGGCAGCCAGGTCCTCTTCTCTCCAGAAAGCTGGAGAGAGTCTGTCTCCTTTTGGTCCCCTGCCCTCTTATAAGAGCCATCTGGGCCCTGATTGCAGTGGCTACAGCTGTGACTATTTCCCAATCAGCCCTGCTTTTCCCTTGCCACAGCCCTTTCCCAGGGCTGTTTTATTCCCTTCAGAGCAGAAGTGGGGTGACCACCCTGCCACACACCTGCTTTGCTATGTATTCAAATGTAGCAGAGTTTAAAACCACATTCACAGCTTGTTTTTTCTTTAAAGAAAAAAACCTGTTAACTTTGATCACATACTTGCCACCACAATTAGACTTTGGTATTACAAAAAGTGGAAAATATATACTCATGTAACCATGCTGTGTAAAATAGAATTGGTGTAACCAGTTCTATTAGTATTATTTTTGTAATGAGCATTTTTCTATAAAAATGCTCAACTTTGTTCTTAGTTCCTTTAATGTGACACAACCAGTGATGTCTGTCTGATGTTTGTGGGTACAGAATGCCCACTTGACCTCAATTGGAGAAGCAGTAAGTGTGCAGTACCTCTGAAAAATAGGACTTCGGTGCTCTGATTTCAGAGGCTTGTAGGAAAACTTCAGAGGTAGAATTGGGTTTGGTTTGAATCAAAACTTTTTACCTTTCTAGACTAAAAGGAAAGATCTTAAGTCCTAAATTTGAACAGACTCCGGAAACATCTACCCTTTTGTATTAAAAGTACTTCTTAATGCTCATTTTAAAAATCAATCAAGCTATGAAGTAGCATTTTTAAGAGGTACTTGATGAAATGTAGGTGCCAAAAATCAAGAACTCCTCTCACTATATTTCAGGACTAGACCTGTACCAAAAACATACAATAACTCCTGCTTTTAATTGTAAGAATATGGGAAGTAAAATTCCTACAAGAATTTTTGTTCCAGAAGAGGCATGAACTTGGGACTCGTTACCTTAGAAAGTACTGAACTTGCAATATTAACAGAATAGTGTTACATCACTTCTCAAATTGTGGCTCATGGAGCACTTGCTAGTGATCTGCAGAGAGCTGGCTGTTCGCCTGGTGCTAAATTGCATTTAATGGCAGCTAAAAATTCATAGCTTTTTCCATGTAAGCAGTTTCAGTAGCTGCCAGAAGGATGTTATGGGCTCACAAATGGGAGGGAAAAGGGGGGACCACAACGTATTCTGTATGAAGTTGTGGTCCATATTGTGACAGTCTGGGGCCCTCTGAAATTGACAGGCTGAAGGCATTAAATTACAGCACCTCTAACCAATTCAGAATGTCAGAGGACTGCTCAGTTGTTCCTTCCTCTTTTTTTTTCAAAATCCTGTTCAAAACTTAACTCCATTCATCACAAATTGAATTAGCATCTTGTAGATCATTTTGGTTTGAAACCTGCTTTAATTGAAATCCTTGCTGCCTTGCACTTTGCAGTACAGAGCAGTTGCATAGTATCTGTCACCAGGAATGTTGTAGTTAAATTGTTCAAGAAGCTGAACTAAATCTGGTGCCTGCCAGCCATAGCAGAAGAGTGGATGGTGCATGTGTGCGTTTCTGCATTTTTGGAAATAGCTTTCGCATTCATCAGTCTCCTCCAACGCATGTTGTTTAGCCACTGCAATTGTCATGATCAGTGTGTGTCAGCAGGATCTTGAATTAGGTGCTATCACAGCACAAAATTGTGCAAGTATCCCTTCTGAGATTAATTCATTGTATAGAATACAAAACCTTCTCTATTTGTGGGGAAAATACAGTTAAACACCACAAACTGAGGGCCCGATTCTGAAAATACTTAGTGTGGGGTATCATGTAGGACTAAGACAAGTTGTGTTTGTAAGATCAGACCCTGCAAATGAAGGGAACGTGAGTTGATGGCCTGTGTATTTTTTTTTTAATGCCATCTTAAAGTCTTGAAAAGTGTGCGTGTGTCCCTCCACTCTCCTATCTTGGAGGACTCTAAGAATAACTGGATAATTAGTTGGTTTGAACCAAGATGAGAAGTCTTGACTAGAAGCACATGACTTAAAATGATTTAGTCTGACACCAAAAGTAAGAGACGGTATCATCATGGGGTCATTTAACTTTGACATTCAACTTAAATGATGGTAAAGAAAAAATGTGTAGTAATGCCATGTTTCTTAACTTCCATTCTTTCTCCTTGTTCCCCATCCTACAGCAGAAAAAAGCACACTCCAAAACTAATTCAAGTCTCCATCCTGGGAAGCCACTATAAAAGCAGTCATTAATGTTCCATTGCGATCCTCAGATAATGCTACTTTAGTTGTGGCTGGGTTAAGGCACCTCAGATGAAAACTTGGGCCTGGGCTACACTGGGTGGGGAGCGTTTGAACTAGTATACTCAACTTCAGCTATGCTATTCGCATAGCTGAAGTCGAAGTATCTTAGTTCGACTTACTGCCATGAGGATGGCCAGATGAATCGACTGTGGCAGCTCCCCCATCGACTCTGCTTACTCCTCCTGCCAAGGTGGAGTACAAGCGTCGATTCGGGGATCGATTATTGCATCTAGACAAGATACATCGAACACTACCCCGATCCGGCAGGTAGTATAGACGTACCCATGGTGATCTATCCCCAGTAGTGAGTAAAACATGACATCCCTTTTTGATCCAGCCTGTTTCTGAAATTCTCAGTTAGCAGCTAATTAAATTACTGGAGTCTTTATCAACCAACCATGCGGTGGGCAGATTTCAATGGTGTAATTTTTGCACAGTGTGTAGTGAATCAGAATGCATATCTTGACTGTGAGTTGAAATTAGATAGTGTTTCTACTGAAGAAGTTACCTTAATTCTAGTTTAATAATTTTTAACACAAGGAATTCTCCCAATTCAAAATTACCTATGTACATTATGGGGCTGGGACACTGAGCAGCAGCTAGTAGTAGTGCATTGAAAGCAAGAATTAACAAGGTGACAGCCCTGACACAACCACTGAAAGTCAGCCTACTTACATTTTAAAATAAACACCAGTTTGTGGTCTCTTAGTGGGTAGGAAGCAGTCCATAGTGTTAGGATGACTTTCTTGAAAGTAACTCTTCAGTTAAAGTAGCTTTTAATGAATGAAATATTGCTGAAACCTGAAATTGTTCTTCTGAAAACTGCACAGTTAATAACAATGAACTGATTTACTAAAACCCTAACTATACATATGCTATATTTATTGGAAATAAATTGAAACTGCTTGCTTCTTATGGTGCTGAATGCTAAGAAATGCACATGAACACTAGAGTCAATCTGTACAGTAAATGTGTTACTTTTATGTAGGGCATAGTGTCTCAATGCCAAATGAAAACCATGGACTGAAATATTAACAGTGTGAAACCAGTGGTGAAAAGCCAGAAAACTCAAAGCTAAGTTTGTGACACTGGTTGAGAATGGCACAGGAGTGTGAATAAGCTAAGTTTTTAACTCTAAATTCTGTCCATTTGTGTCCTGCTGGAATGGAACTCTGCATGACAGGCAGTTGTATGCATAAAGTGTTTGTACTAACAAAACTTGAGTGAAGTACTGTCTCTTTAACTGCACAGTAAAGCAAGATGAATTATAAACTTTGTGAGGACTATTGCTGCACTGCAGGAATGGGGGAAATTCAAATATCCTATATAGCTGTCCCAAGTTCCTGAAGAAACGTAGACTGAGAGTTGCTGTATTATCCGTGAATCACAGTAACATCATTTGGCTTTTATTGAGTTAACTTTCAAACCAATCCTTTGCTTTTAAACCAAACGTTCACTACTTCATTATAGGAAACTTTTTAATTTGTCTTTTCTTTACTTATCTCAATTCCCCTCCCTGCTGCCTTCCTTTTCAGATTAGTTAGCAATACCAAAGAAAGCTTGGTCCTCTCTTTCTTTCAAATTGAAAAGTCTGATCAGCTGCACCCAGAAATAAATGTATTGAACTACAAAAATAACCAGCATAATAGAGCTAAATCACCACTAATCCAAGCTGATGCAGCTCCACTTCACGTCAGAGGTGAATTTGGCATTGTTAATTGACAGCCTGGACTTTAATTAAACTTACCTGTCAAGACTGTGTAGTGAATGGGTGAGTGGGTTATGGAAGAAGGCTGGGCAGAGATCCAGCATGTTGCTGGTGGGAGGTCAGTAGTAACCACAGCAGGAGAATGCAATCATGTGGTCAGTGTAGAGGGGTCCCAAGTCTCACTTGATGTCTCCTATACTGGATGCCCTAGGGTAGCGATAGGAACTGTTGAGATCATGTTGTAATTGCTAAAGTAGTCTTGTCTAGGTTGGTTTGCACCTCTATTTCTGTCAGCCTTAATGAAGGAATCCTCCATTACTCTGTGTGTGCCTGGGGGAGTGGAACATAATGATTGGAGTGCCTACAGCAGTTGACTGAGATTATGTGACACAGGAAATGCTACCAGTCATCTAGAGGAGGCTACAACATTCACAGCAGCATGCTGCAGTGGGGTGAAATTACAATAAACTTTGGGGCACACAAGCATCAGCTTTCACACTCCAGTGACAAACATTAATTAATTGGCACACTACCTAATATATGTACTGAGAGTGGCATTCATATCCAACCCACTGCTGACAGGCTTTCTTCCCCCAAATGTTTCCATAAACAGTATCTCCAGTGGACCAAACATTTTAATATCAGTACATAATTTCCTTCTCTAGCTGAGACCCTACAGTCTTATTAGTAGATTGTGTAGATTCAGACGTATACATAGAGTTCTCAGGCTTTTACTCTTTTACAGCTAGTGCTTTTAAAAAGCAGTAACTGAACAGATCAGTAAGAGGCTGAGATAGATAGGGATCGAGTGACAGTGCAGACTGAAGAGGGAGAATGCTACAGCACAGTATATAACTCAATCCTAAACATTCCAGTTTACCTCAGGAAAGTACAGTTAGTTAATCTGGAACATGAGTGACATGCCATTATGTTTACAGTGAAACTTAAACAAAACCCGCTTTCTGGCTACATCATCACTTCAGTGAACTGCAACTCTACATGTCTCTTAACTTTCTAAGACTTATGCACCCACGATTTTTAATTATACCATTGTCTGTCCATTTTCCCAATTCTTCTTCCCTGATCATTCAGTTAATTCTTAGTTTTGAATCAGCAAGAGTAAAATGGTCAAACAGTCTTAACTGTCTTCATGTTTCACACATTGCATGTAAATGTTGCATTTTCCCCTCTTCATGTCCATTACCTGCATATATCTGATACCTACACTAAAAGAACCCGTTTCTCCCTTGTATATGCTTCATATATCTAGGATGTTTCCCCAAACTTATGAGAAACTCATCTCTGATCCAGACCATTGGGCACTTTCCTTGGAAACACAGTCCACCTGTGCTTTCTGTATCTACCCACCACGGGGTATTCTATAGTGTTCATCACCATGGTATCAAAGCTTGCTTCATCAAAATGTAGATAAAACATCCATGAATATTCCTGCATTATTTCTGCACATCCCTTCAAAGATGAGGCTGTCTTAGCCTGTCCAGTGATTTAGAGCACTGGTGTATTACCCTGATATGTAAGAAACCTGGGATGGACAATGGCCTTGTGGCTTATGTTGTATACTGTGGGCTTTGGGGAGCCTGTCATGTGACTATAGGAGATGCCAGTGGTGTTTTGGAGGGTAGAGAGTTGACTCTATGTAAGCAACACCCACTCTCAGCTGGTTAACAGAGAAATTAATGACTACCTTGGAGGCCAGCTTCCCAGCATCCTGGCGAGAGGGTGAGGCTTGTGAGAGCTGCAGCAGCTGGTTTGGAGAGGAGGGAAATAGAATAAACCTGCCTGCCCAAAATGCCAGGGTAGCCTGTGTCCATGCTTTTGTATCTTCTGCCTCCCCACCCTCCACAACTGAAAATAAAACTTGACTGCATTTATAGTAGATGTAGGAATAGCTGTGCTTGGCTACATCACACAAGCTTTTAGGCTGCATCATTCTATGTGGAGCATAGGAGGAGGACAGTTCTTTCAAATGTAAAAGCGAACATGTATTATGCCCATGAGTCTGTGGCTAAAAAACCCCCACTGTGTCCTTAATGGCTGAGTCGTATGTACCAAGTCGTAATATGGGAGAGGGAAAACGAGCTGAAATTTTTTTGGGTGCGGGGTTTACATCAAGAAACTCAAGAAAATCTGTCCTGAAACATGAAGAAGAAAGGTTCTTCCAAAAGTTGAACAGTACGCTCACTAAGACAGGTAACTAAGAGGAGTTCTCTCTTTTTTGTCCTGGTACTGTAGTATGTAACACTTCTGTATCCACTTCTGCAGAGCACACTTTAATAGGCAACTCCTCCCTCTTGGCCTCAAGATTTCATAAAACCCAATTAACTTAGAGGAGAGAGCACTACTAGTATGTAAACACATGAAATTTCAGCAAGCTAAAGGAGACTTTCTTAATATCATAGAGCCTACCCTAAAGTAAAACTTGCATCTGAAATCTGCATAATTAACCTAGAGGAAGACATGATTGATTACAACTTTTTATTAAACAGGGATAACATCCAGGTTTGCTAGATATGGCTTCAGTCTGCGTGCAGCAGATGAGAGCTCTGCTTGGTGAACCATGTTTGTGGTAAAACCACTGTAGACAATGCAGTCCACAACATACATTTAAGGAATTGTAACCAACTTTTAAAAAAATCATATTAAAATTGCATGAGCAAAAATAATTTGAGACTATCTACTTGCAAATTTATGTAAAACAAAGCCAAAAATAGGCTAGGTGTTAAGTGGATTTGGGTCTTATTAAAGAAAATGATTCAAGATTTGATCTGATTAGCACATACAATATTCAGCACAGTCTACCCAGGGCTCCAGATGTTTTATACTTTACTAACCTAGTACGATAGCTGTTAATTTAAAACTATTCCAAATTGGTGAATTTATTTTTAATAGCTGCCCCCTATATAATAAACAATATGAGTTAAATATTCAAAATGGAAATGGAGCTAAAGACTTCAGCTCATATGCAAGTTTGTGTGTGTGACTATTGGTTTGTTTAAGAGTTAGAGCAATCTTAAGCAAGGGCTTGAAGATGGGGCTAACCTATGGTGACCATATGTCCTGATTTTATAGGGACAGTCCCAATTTTGGAGCCTTTTTTTTATACAGGCTCCTACGCCCCATCCCCACCCCCATTCCGATTTTTCACATTTGGCGTCTGGTCACCCCATGCTAACCTGCTCCCATTTGGGCTTCTAAAACTTTCTTCAGAATAAATAACTGACAATGGATCTGTTTAAAGTTCAGGTCTAGAAACAATATCAAGAAAGGAAAGCACAGAATTGGGTAGAGTGCTGGAAACACAGGTAAGTAAGTATCTGGCAGTAAAAACATGGGGCCTCAAAGCTGCTGGTGTGCCGTGGCCTCTGTGGGATTTCTTTTTTTTCTTTTCTTTTTTAACCACCACCAGATTCTGCAGTGGACTCGTTATCTGGCACTGTGAGTCAGCATGATCAAAGCCCTGGGAAAGGTCAGGCATTCCAGTAGGAGTGAGACCCTGCTGCCTGCTAACGCTGTTCCATCCCACGGCTCTCACAGCAGCAGCTTCAGCACCTAACTGAAATCCTTTATCTTGTTACTGAGTGAGCCTACAGATTAGGTGGCCTGGCCTGGCCTGGCCTTACCCTGAAGTCTAAAGCATGAAACACCTGGCCTAGGTTTTCTGAGGTGGCAAAGTAATCTCCCTATATGTATATAAAACTACTACTTGTTTGGGGGGAGCGGGGAGTTAGCTGCTTAGTTTTGTGGAGGAGGCAGCATTTCCTTTTTTCCCCCCCCCCCCTCAAAAAGAACATATAAATAGCGTGCTGGGGAGGGTGTATCCTTTTGGTATGTTGAAGCAATTGAATAATGTAGACTTCTAAGGATCTGTTTGTGTCTCCCCTCTGTGTTGGATTATACTGTTCAGGATTCCAGAATTTAGTCTACAAACCTGAGAAGTTCTCCAAATAGAAGGAGAATGGAGTTAATCTGACTTGCATAGTTATGCTAGATTTAGGTACAATATTGGTCTCTTGTGAACTGTCCCACAAGGGCAGCAATTGTTAAAGAATGTGTGGGAGGAGAAAAGGGTGGTGGAGAGAAAGGAGTGTGCTGAGATAGTGTTAAGCCTTGGCTGCATGCAGTTTTTGTATCTAACTAATTGGTAGTAAAAATGATGTGGGTAAATAGATGCAGTCCCCTAGCCTGGGCAATTATGCTGGTATAAAGTGTTTATAGTGGTATAGCAAGCACCTGAAGGCTATGGCTACACTACCATATATGTCAGCATAACTATGCTACACAAGGGTGTGAATAACTCCCCCCACTCCATAGCAGCATAAGCCACACCTGGGAAAGCTTCGCCCCCTAGCATAGCTACTGCCTCTTGTGAAAGTTGTTTTATTATGCCAATGGTAGAGCTTTTCCGTCTGCATAGTGTTTTCACCAGATACACTGTAGCAGCACATCTGCATCAGTGCAGCTGTGCCAATGTAGCACTTCTGGTATAGACAAACCCTTAAGCAAGGGGTTACACTACTTAGATTGGTACAAAAACTGTGTAGACAAGTTCTTAAACTGGCTCTAGTTAAATATGCCTAGCCTCAATGGTTGTAGTGGGGATTTTAGTCCTCTAAAAGAACTCAGTTTTATACTATCCCATTATGGTTTTAAAACTTTGTCCACAGCAGCCAGGCAAACTGTAGCAGTTTAAAACTGTTTGTTCTTCCTCAAGTATGGAGGCAACATGTGGCAGATTAACTGATTCCTTTGCCTGCTTTTCACGGAGTGCTGTCATGTTAGTGTTGACACAAGGTAGCTGATGAAAATGCGTTGGAATCCTTAGATTTGTGAAGCAAATTCTTTTTTAGACTAAGAGTGAGGTGTAGAAATACAAATGCAAGAAATGTGGTGAGAGAATAGGTACCAGCATACATAAACCTGCAGGGCAAGAGACACTTTGTGCTGGGAATGGGCAAAACTGTTCGCTCCAGCCAATCAACTTTAAATCTTGTGAATCTTAATATAAAGGTAGTTTCAAATGTCTGAATCCCCCTCTTTATTTCTGTGGTTTCATAATTGCATTTTTTTAAAAAATCTTCCTTGTTGCTGAATGCTAAATAACCTTAGGAAACTATGAAACTGCCCAAATACAAAATGCTATCAGATGCATAGAGTAAACTGAAAGGCTTTCTTCTCTCCCTTTCAGATTGTTCTTTTTTAAAAAAATATTCAGACAGCGGTGTGATTAAGTTCAGAGTGTTCCTTCTTAAAATAAGAACTAAACCTTGAACTGCCATTGAAAACTGAGAATGGTATGCTACAGAACATCCTTCTCTGAGGAATATGAGAGGATCTGATGTATTCTTGGAACCTGGTTTCAACTTTTTGAAATACTCATGAAAAAAGACTGCCAATTCGTGCTGAAAAAAGATTGGTAAAAACTTCAAGCCTTCTAGAAGGTTCATAAAATCATAGAATATCAGGGTTGGAAGACATCTCAGGAGATCATCCAGTCCAACCTTCTGTTCAAAGCAGGATCAACCCCTACTAAATCATCTCAGCCAGGGCTTTGTCAAGCTGGGCCTTAAAAACCTCTAAAGATGAAGATTCCACCACCTCCCTAGGTAACCCATTCCAGTGCTTCACCACCCACCTAGTGAAACAGTGTTTCGTAATATCCAACCTAAACGTCCCTCACTGCAACTTGAGACCATGGCTCTTTGTTCTGTGATCTGCCACCACTGAGAACAGCCTAGCTCTATCCTCTTCGGAACCCCACTTCAGATAGTTGAAGGCTGCTGTCAAATCCCCCCTCATTCTTCAACAGCGTAACCCCTTCCTTGCCCTTTGGTTTATGGTCGCACCAGACCTCAAATAATTACCGCTCCTAATTGCTTGCCTAGCAAGCCGACTCTTTCAAAGACAGATTTTTTTCCTTGTTGTGATATAGCTTCTGTGGATGGATGCTGCTCCCTTTTGCCACAGTATCTCAATAATATTTAAGCAGACACTTTGCCCCCCTCCCGCCCCTCGCCACTTTATCTTCAGTTAATAGGACAGAACCTGTCACTCCTATTCACTGATTCAAATCTGGCTAACATTAGTAGTAGCAACTGAAATGGTTATTGGATAATGATGGTCACTGATTGTGCAGTGCTTAACACAGTGGGGCTCTGCCTTGGCTGGCCACCTAAGATGACCAGAGAGCAAGTGTGAAAAATCAGATCAGGGGCAGGGGTGGGGTAATAGGAGCCTATTTAAGAAAAAGACCCCAAAAAATTTCAAGTACTTGCAGATGTTTTACCTCCAGATGTGTTGTGGCTTGCATTGTCAATCTTAATGAAGCATTTGTAGACAGACTGCTGCTTTTGGTGTAAGCTTTATACCTCTAAATAAAATATTCATTTTAAACTGAAAAAAAATTACTCTAAAGCCATTGGACCATTTTGACCATATCCAATGATGGATGTCTAATGAGATGACTTTTTTTTTTTACCTTCAATAAATGACTACATTGTTTGTACTGATGTATGCTAAGACTTGATGCATTAAATCTTCAGTCATTAGCAGACTCCATCAGCAGGGAAGTCAAATCATTTAGAGCTGAGACTTAAGACTTCTTAAAACCCAAATTTGCATATTATTGGATAAATCTGTTAATACGATTTAACTGGGCTCAAAGTTAGTTTAAAAACTTTTTTTCCCCCACTGAGTGTATGCAGGGTCAGTACCTACAGAAGTCTTGAATTTCAATAAAATGACCCTCTGCTTCTCTTTTTCCCCTTTGCATGTTATGTGAGCAGCTTGTTTACTACATTGAACATGATCCTGAGACTTGTGACACTACACAATATAATCAAGGCTCTGTGTACTGTGCTTCAAGTGGACATGTATTCTGTGGCAGACTCAGAGCAGGTGTAAATGGTAGTAAAAAGACTTGACAATTTTTGCTGTTCAAAGAAAAAAAAATACTATTACTAATCTCACTTCATTCTCAGTAATGAGACCTCATTGCAGAATTCTTCAGTCCTTACTATTTTAATAATATTTATATAGCATAGTATATAAACATTTAGAACATGCTATGCTGTAAATTTAAACCTCGCCTTACAAAATAAATGAGCAAAGTATGTTTTGTGGTGCATCTGATTTTAAATTTGTTTTGTTTACTGCTTGTTTCACATTTTCTAATCTGTAACGGATCTAGCAATTTAATGCAAATTGGGAGAATCTTGCCACATTCATCTTTACTCTCCCCCACAGTGTTTCAATACCATATATCATTGTAAGACACCAGGAGTTTCAGAAGTAGTCCTCTTATTGTCCTGATGAGAACTGTTTGTTGCTGGGCCAGCTTCTAATGTTTGAGGGGTTTTTGTTTAACCATCCTGTCCTAAACTGGAGGACTCCAAGACTTTGAAGATGACAGCCCTGAAAATATTTCTACCCTAATGTCTGAAGATTATCAAGACACTTATTACTAACCAATTAAATTATATACAGTATGCAAAACTTGCAGTCTCTTAACCTCTTGAACATAGGGACTTGAATAGCCACAGTGTCACCTCTATGACACAGTATGATGATAATCATTGCAATAGGGCACCCAGCAAAGTGCCTGGCTCTCTGCCACTGCATGCAGTGCACTTCCTCACGTCAACAAATCCAGACTGGGTAGCAGTGCTGAAGCAGCATAGAAAGAGCACATGGGGAAGGACATCAGTCCCCTGCATTGACTCCCAGACAGTTTCATATGAGAGTTTGTCTTCAGTCCTAATCTTCAGTGTATCTGGAGTTTGGTCCATTAATTGCTTTGAAGACCAAATTTCAAACTATAAACCAAGATAACTGTGCTCCTCTGAGACAATAAAAATAACAAAGCCCAGGACAAAGGGTGTGAGAGCCGAGATCAAACCACCTTGAAATGAAGGGATCTGCCTATTGCATGTTGGGGAGGGGAAGGTTGGGTGAGGGAGGAGTTGGAAAGATGCATAATGGGAGTTTGGAAAGATGGGGGCACAGGGACAGAAGTGTCCATAACCATTACAGCACTTTCCCATCCAGAATCTGGAACTGAACCCAGAAGTCCCTAGTCTCCATGTTCTTCTGCTGTAAGGAAATAGCCATGAAACCCTCTAGCAGTAGTTCCTCTACAGGGAGGATAAAACCCTACTACTGCTACCAATTACTTCTTTTTCTCAAGTGGCAGAGGACTTTACTGCAGATCTAAGGATCAAAACTCTGCTGATGACCTAAGTTGGGGTTTAAAAAGATTCCACATAATTTCCATTAAGTTCCTTTTTAAAAGGAAATAACATTAAAATTTGTTCATAATGTTAAGGGTTCAAAGTCAAAAACTCAAACTATGAAATGCCAAAATTAAGGTTGCCCATGGGTCCTGTGGAAATAGCTGTGTGAAATGTAATTAAAGAGACTCTTATAACAGATGTACAAAGGGGCTGAATTAAGACTAATTCTGACATTTCCTAACTTGAGTGCTTGACTTTGCAACCTTGATATTTTTAAAATAGTTTATATTACAGAAGACATCAAAATCTATATTAAGACTAGACAAAACTAAAGGAATCACTAGTGAAATATACTGATTTTTTTTTTCAGGAATTATATAACTGGTGTTCAAATTGCAGGGCATTTCCTGGAAATTAATGCTATATGCTGCAAATGAAAGAGAAATGTTTAGATAGGAGGACTATTTTTAATAAGTGATGTATTTAACCTTGTAAATACACATCTTTTATCGAGAATGAATGTCTTGTTGATTGCATTGTCCTAGTGCAGGAGTGGGCAAACTGCGGCCCGCGGGCCACATGTGGCCCACCGGCCATTTTTATCCAGCCCATGAGCACACGGTGCCGCGCCCTTCCTGGCCGGGCCAAGCACAGCATGCTGTGGGTCCCCGTGCTCCAGAGCTGGGCCCAGTGTGGGAAGCCGTGGGGCCGCGCCCTCCCTGGCTGGGCCAAGCGTGGCATGCCGCTGGGTCCTGCGCTCCCTGGTCGGGGGCCGGGCTGAGCGCGGGGAGCCTCGGGACCCTGCGCTCCGTGGCCAGGGTCTGGGTCAAGGAGTGCCTGGCTGAGCACGGTAAGCAAGTGGGGGGACTTAGATGGTGGGGTCCCGGAGGGTGTTGGTTAGAGTGGGGGGTAGTCAGAGGGTAGTTGGGAGGGGGTAGTCAGGACACAAAGCGGGGGGGCTTAGATGGGGTGGGGTACCGGGGGGGTGGCTAGGGTAGGGGGATCTCAGGAGGGGTCAGTCAGGGAACAAAGAACAGCAGGGCTTAAATGGGAGGGGTTCTGGGGGGCTAGTTACAGTGGGGGGGGGGTTGGAGGGGGCGATTAGGGGACAAGGAACAGGGGGGTTGGATGGGTCAGGGATTCTGTGGGGAGCAGTTGGGTGCGGGAAGTGGGTGGGGGTCAGATAGGGGGTGAGGCCAGGCTGTTTAGCGGGGCACAGCCTTCTCTACCTGGCTCTCCCCACAATTTTTAACCTCACTGTGGCCCTTGGGCCAAAAAGTTTGACCACCCCTGTCCTAGTGCCTAATATACTTGTCAGCATTCCATTCCTTTGTCAATAATTACTTTCAAAACTATCAGCTCTGGTGTTCTGTGAGTAAACTTTTAGTATATTAACAGTAAATGGGCTTATGCCCTTTGATAGAAGTGCCTGTTGCTATTTGTTCAGGCTTCTTGTGTTCTGCAGTAGACATTCAGCTTTTGCCTTCTCTGGAAGGCTGAAGAACAAGTCAGTTGGTCTCTCTCAAGTGCATAATAACAGTTGATATATGGCAATGGATTTCTAATCAAGCTGTTTAAAACTTTTTTTTAAAAAAAATCACTCTTAACTCCAGTGCCTTCTGAACACATGGAATAAAGGCATGTCTTTTTAAGGTGTTAGTCCACCACAACACATCTGAGAGAGAGTTCCTCCTCTCCCTGCCCCAACTGGAGGTCATCCAGCAAAACCAAAGAAATCCAGATTCTTTTTAAATCTTAAAGCTATTAATAAACAAGTAGCATGATAATTGCAAAAGGACACAATCTCTTTCTTTTTTTTTTTTTTTTTTAAAAAAAAAAAGTCCTTTACAGGTCACCTTTCTGCAATTTTTTGTTTCTCTGTGATGTACAAACTGAATCAATGTAGTAGCTACTCTAAACTGACCAATTAGGTAGTGGTTTTTCTAGTACCGTACTCATTTTTTGCAATTTTCATCTTCCTTCTTCATTCTTTGTTCACAATGCTCCCCTGCTTCACTTATCATAATAGGTGCTAACTATGTAAACCTTACAGAATGAACTTCTTTTTGTGGCAGTCTGACTTGTACTTAAGTCTCACTCTTCCTGCTTATGTGTTGCCTTCATTTTACAGCTCTTTGCTCCATTATTTCTATGCTTAAAACTCTGATTTGTATGCTGGTCTATGTCCCTGGCCAATGTGTTTCAAACTCTATTCTCATCGATTTAAAAATACCTGACTGTGAAGCATACCAACAGCGAGCACATCCAAAGCTACTTATGTAACCCACCTTGCGTCACTCTCTGCAGACCCACAGGTTTCTCCTCCCTTCTGAACTGGCCGTGCTGGAAATGCTGTTTCTCAGGGGTATAATAGTTTTCTAGCAGGAAAGCATATAACAAGATCCACTGGTTAGAAACTGAAGCCAGACAAATTCAGACTAGTAATAAGGTGCACATTGTTTAACAATGGGGGTAATTAACCATTTGAACAGCTTACTTTGCAACGTGGTGGATTCTCCAAACTTGAAGTTTTTTTAAAATTAAGACTAGATATATTCTCTTTCTAAACTATATGATATGGTTCAAACAGCAGTTATGGGTTTTGGCCTGTGTTCTACTGGCAGTCAGATTCAGTGCTCTTAATGACCCCTTCTGGCCTTAAAATCTATGTAGCTGATGGGACCCAAAGTACAAATTTAAGATTGTTGCCCCCAACCCCTCCCACAACCTGCCTTTCTTAATTTGCCACCCTTGCTTTCCCCTCACCCCCATTTTTCTGCGGAGTTGCTTTTCCCATCCTGTTCATCCACATATTAAACACCTCCTCTCCCACCTCCCCCTGCCTTTCTGCCTATTGCCTTACTGTCTGCACCCTTAGCCGACTGGGTGACTGGTAAAAGCATCTGGTGGCTGCTGGTCCAGACTGTCTTCCCATGTGTTGCAGCTGTGGCCAGTTGCTACAGGGCTGCCCAGGAACTAGGAGGACAGCTAGAAGACAAACAGGCTCCTTTAAATTAGTTACCAGTTGCTTTCTTCTGCGCCCTAGCAACAGCAGGAATTTTCTGCAATAAGGTAGAGATTTTTAGCACATATCCCTGCCCTCTGCTGGTTATCTGTTTTTTGGCTCTGATGGCCTGGCTCTGGTTGTTTTTTCCCTTGTATCCTCTTGATCTACCATACTATTGCAGCTCCTAGCCTGTCTTGCATAAAGTTCCAGGTGGAGAGCGATATTGAATATGTAGCACTTCATTTACAAATTGAGCTGTTAGCTCCTTTGAATGAAAAGATTTACAGCACCCTCACAACCTCCTCTGCATAAGAATATAGGATTTGCCAAACCATTTCAGACCACTTCATTTGTCCAAGTTGGGTATCTGCCTCTGTAGTGAATGCCTAATTCAGAGGACATTTCCCCCCACCCCCGCAACTGATCATCTTATTATACCTACATGTAGCTAGTTTATGTTAAAACATTCTATTCTTGTTACCCACATCCTCTCCAACCATCACCCAGCCCACCTATTAAGTCTTGTTTCTGCCTGTAAAATCTTTGTGGCAATGGAAGGCTAGCCTCCTGAAGGTCATTAGGCTTCTCACCTCCTACATTGTTCTACTAAATGTAGTTCTGAACAGAAACAGTTCTCGTATGCATAAACCTAAGGATTTGCTAATCCATTACAATTGAATCACTGTTTTGATGGGAAGATTGGGATTATTTTCCTTGCCTTTGGAGTTGCCCCTCTCTTGGTCTGCTAAATCCTCCTTGCCAAAAAATAATTTTAATCTCAGATATGTCAAAGCACAACAATTGCTCTTGGAATTGACTAAATTGGATACCAAGTGACAGCTGTCTTTCCCCCAAATCTTTCTTAGGTGAGGAGATCCCCTCCTACAAGGTCTGGGCTCCTTTCAAGAGAGAGTTAAACATTTGCTGTATTAGCAATGCACTCAATATAGTGTTTTTCTAGAGGAGTTAGCTGAAATTTTCCAAATTCTTATTTGTTAATTAAACTTTTCATTAAAGTGTCAAATATTGGATTGTGGCGAACTTTTTTTTTTTTTTAAACAACTCTATTTTCAGGAACAAAGTATGAATATTCCCTGCTCAGGGTATTGAATGTGAATTTGCTAGTCAGGGCATGGTGCCTCTCATTGATAATGATTGAATGTTTTTAGTTGGGGATCAAATGAATAGATTTCTAGGTCCTTTTGCCGCTCTGCAAGTGGCTGCATCCTGGTACATGAATTTTGTGAGTGTAACATAGTAGCGGTATTTCACTGACTATTGTTGTAAGATTATAACTTAATCTGCATAAATATGCTTTGCTTGGAAAAAAGAGACTATTAATGATATGTGAAGTATTCTGCAGTTGCTGAGAAAAGCAGAGTGGTCTGAGCGGTTCCAGTAGGATAGGGTTGGAGAGGCCCACTACAAAACAGGTGTACTACTAAATTCTGTATCACTGTAGCAAGTTCATATGATTGTTTTATTAAATAACAGTATCTTCTTCTCTCTTAATAAAAGAAGTATGAAACAAGTAGAGTGCAGATAATATTTTAACAGTGGCTTACAATGGAACATAAAAATCAGCCAGTGGAACAATTGCATTTTGGTGTTTCCTTTCTGTGTAAAGTACAGGCAGGCTATCTTTTACTCTTAAATCGTTTTTATACTTCTGACTCTTTGAGTCTTATTATGTTTGTATGATGCTACTGTATCCATCCAGTGGCTGAAATTCAGAGTTATTTTAGCCTAGAGGTGGGAAAGTAGTCAGTGTAATTACTGATGGTTGCACTTCAGAAACTTTTGTGTAGCTGAGATCAGGTCATGGGGCAGGTAAGCCTGGATCATGTCAATTGAAGGCCTGTGAGGATTCTCTGGAATGGTTTCAAAGAAAGATTGGGATTAAAGTCCCTCTGGTTTGCAAACAGATGCTGGGTGGTGGTGGGGATGTCGAGAATAAAATATCAGAGCTACCTAGTTGTTTAGGTACAGCCCAGCAGGGGCCCCAGGCCGTGGGTGGGCCACTGGCCCCAAGCCTCCACAGGGTTTGGGGAACAGGGGGGAACCACCCCCAGCACTCACCAGTGGCGCAACTGGAGGTGGGCCACTGCACTTCCTGCTGCCAGTGAGTGCAGGCCCAGCCTTGCCCCTACTCTTCAGGGGAGTGGAGGCAGGGCTGGGGCGGAGCAGGGGGGGGAAGAGGTGGGGTTGGGTTGGGGTGGAGTGGGATCGGGGAGGCATGAGGAAGAGTTGGAGCAGGGGCTGGAGCAGCACTTAGCTACGCAGGGCACCAGGAAATGTGGTGCCCCAAATTTCCTGGTGTTCTACGTAGCTGCGTACTTTGTGTATGGGTAAGGACGGTCCTGCTACCCAGAACAACAAAGGTAATCTGGTAAGTTGATCTGACTCCATCCTACTATTTGTTGGAGTCTGTCTGTAGATACACATTTAATACCTGCAATGACTACCATTGAAATGAATGGGAATGAGAGCATTCAGTAAAGGTATCAGTCCACTTATTACCACAGTTTTCTTCACTTTTGCTCATGGTGTCTGGATCACAGGTTGTATGTTTCTTAAACTCCTTGTCCAATTGTTAACACCCAACCATCATGGATACAAGAGCCCTTTGGAAGATTATTAATTTAATCTTTCTCTCAGCACGCGGTGGAACAAAGTCTCCATTCAGCTCAATGCAAGTTTCCAGAACAGCTTGACTCATCACTAGTGTTAACCAACAAACATTTTTGCGGTGGCTCAGTCTTGGGCTTTTTATAGTTTTGCACACTTGTTGCATATAGGATATCTTACAGCTGCTAGCTTTCACTGAAGCTTCAATTAATCATTTTTCCTTTACAGATCTTTAAAAATAGAACAAAAATGTTTAGGTATAAACTGAATCTAATGTACGGCATTGTTATCGTGCAGTCTTCTCGGATTAATTTAATGTGTTTTTGAGTGGTGTTGGAGTGCTCATCCAAAGATTTTTTTTTAAAAAAAGTGAAAATTATGGCCAAGATTTTTTCAAAAGGTGACTACTTTTGGATATCCAAATTATTGATTGCTCAACTTGGAGCACCTTTGAATGCACTCTTCAGAAAGTCCTGGGCATTCACTGCTTGAAAATCAGGCCCCTCTAAGATATCTCAAGTTGGGCCCCAAAGAAGTAAGGCACCTAAAATCATTAGTCACTTCTGAAACCTTGGTTTAGATTCTTTTTGCAGATGTGTGGAATATGTTCTCTAAAGTCTTTCTTACATTGGAGTTTTTTGTGTGGAAATTGTCAGCAGTGAAATTCCAGTTGTGGTAATGTCATAATGGTTGATTTCTTAAAGCCCAGTAGTCTCTGAAAGAAAAAGCCATCAGCCAATAAACCTGTTTGCCTTTGTATTAACTCTTAAAAAAATTTCTGCTTTTGCTCAAACTCATTACTTTTTTTTTAAGCTGACATTCTGTATATAGGAAAGACCTGCTAGAAAAGTGTGGTTTCTTTTGTGGCTGCATTTATCATTTTTTCTACTAAACACACTTTTGATTTTCATTTTTGGAAATAGTAGGTGCAGTTGTAATATGGTGAATGACTTTAAGGCAACATCCAATCTTTTACTGGTAACTTTACCAGTGTCTTCTGAATGCCCAGGAGGTGTCTCAAGACGTAAGAGGAGTTCAGCATACACAGTTAAGCTAAATGTTTTTGTGTGTGTGTGGTTTTTTTTTTGCCTTTGTCAGGTCAGCCAGCTTTGCTGTGACCTCTCAGTCTAGAAAGAAAGTTGTCTTGAGGGGGGACCTTATCTTACCTGCTTGCAAAGTATCTAGTAGTCTGTTAGCACTGTGCTAATAACAAATAATGATGTATCGTTCTGTGAGGTCACAGGTAATGACAAAACTTCCATGAAGTGTGGAAGTGGCCCAGAGAGGGTTCAAGAAGTACCAGCTATTCCACGTACATGACTATTCCCAAAAGAGATTCTGAAAATCACATCACGCACTTGAGTCCCTATGTGCCAGCACCATGCTCCACTGGAGTTTTATCATCTGTTATGTAACAACAGAGATGGAGCCAGTGACATGACTCTGTTCAACCTTAAAGAGCAGGGTTAGTTTTTATCTGTTCAGGTATGACCGCCCTTTTGAGTCTGGTCACTGAGAACATAACTGGCACACACTCAGGTTAATGGGCTTCAGAGTTTCTTTGCAATTAACCTTTAGTGTTCATAAACCTGGTACTGTATAACATTTCTATGACAAGGTAGTTTAAAGCATAACACAGGTTTTTAGATTTGCACCTCTGCTTTGAGGGGTTTTTTTTTGCTGGCCATCATATGGGAGGGTATCCACCAGTGGAAGGAAATATTTTGTTCATTAAAAATGGACTGATTCTTTTTGCTTAGAAGGCATATACTTTTTTGGGGGTACACACTGATTGACATACAAAACAGATGGGACTGTTAATTTTCTGTGGAATTTTAGGAAAGTTTAAGTAGAACTGTATTTTCCATTACAGTAATGAAATGGGTGTTTGTATATATAAACATCAACCTACTTAACTACTCACTTCCCCCCCAAAATACATAGGCTTCAGTCTGTTTATATGCAGTCTTGAAGTTGGGTGGGAACTATTTCTGCATATGTATGACTTTAAAAAAAAAATTAAGGAAAAACTGCATCATAAACTGCTTTATGGTATTGTAGCCAAACATTGCATTTCAATGGGGGATTCAACTTCCTTTATAGGAACAGACTTCTGAAACTCTTACCTGTCTACAAAAGTAATTCATAGTCATGCAAATAGTCCCATTGTCTTCAATGGGAGTGATCAAATAATTAAGAGTTTACAAGATTAGAGTCCAAGTTTGTCAATTATTTGAGATGAAAGGTATGTTGTACGCACACAAGCATCACAGCAGTATAAAAATCTAAAACAAACTTACACGTGGTAGCAACGGCTTTTTTAAAAATTGTGTAATCCATTGAGTGTATATCGAATACTGTGCAAAACATAGAAGGCAGAAATAGTCCCCATTTCCTGGAGTTTACAATATCTATGACCCAAACTATGATAGGTTGTAGGTTCAGATCTATTTGAAAGCTTAAGTCTTTTGCAGTAAAGTACATTATGTTATAGAATAATTGGTGAAAGGCTGATGTGCATAGTCCATTATACAGATTGATAAAGAGAAACCAATCTCTAAAATGATTGAAAATTGGTTTCCTTTATCAAGCGGTACAAGAAGAGAAACCAGATTATTTGATTTCCTTTCCTAGACTACATGGTCTAGATTGTTGCCATTGTATCTGTTGATGCTCTCTGATATAACATCCTATTACCTCTGGCTCTGGTCTGGAGAGAGCTGTAACTCAACATATTCCCTACATGTTTTAGCTAGTCATCTTTTTGCAAAGACTTAAAAAAAAATCCATGTTCCCTTTTTTCCCCCATCCTCCCTCTATCTGTGTCTTGTAACATTATGCATGAATAAAACACTCTGGAAAGGAAACCCTCTAAGCAAAAAACAAAACCTTGCTAGCTTTCCAACATGAGCAGGATTAATTGCAGTTCATTACAATACTAAATTATAACACTTACAACATGATACAAATCCCGCTTAAGCACACTGACTTGACAGCAACTTTTATAATATTCCTCTGTTAGATTGGTTATTGTGGGAGGGCAGGAAGTGTGGAATGCAGCATAAGAACATAAGAAAGGCCGTACTGGATCAGACCAAAGGTCCATCTAGCCCAGTATCCTATCTACCGACAGTGGCCAATGCCAGGTGCCCCGGAGTGAGTGAATCTAACAGGTAATGATCAAATGATCTCTCTCCTGCCATCCATCACCCCACTCTGACAGAGGTAGGGACACCATTCCTTACCCATCCTGGCTAATAGCCATTAATGGACTTAACCTCCATGAATTTATCCAGTTCTCTTTTAAACCCTGTTGTAGTTCTAGCCTTCACAGCCTCCTCAGGCAGGGAGTTCCACAGGTTGACTGTGCGCTGTGTGAAGAAGAACTTCCTTTTATTTGTTTTAAACCTGCTGTCCACTAATTTCATTGGGTGGCCCCTAGTTCTTCTCTTATGGGAAACAAGTAAATAACCTTTCCTTATTCACTTTCTCCACACCACTCATAATTTTATATACCTCTGTCATATCCCCCCTTAGTTTCCTCTTTTCCAAGCTAAAAAGTCCTACGCTCTTTAATCTCTCCTCATATGGGACCCATTCCAAACCCCTAATCATTTTAGTTGCCCTTTTCTGAACCTTTTCTAATGCCAGTATATCCTTTTTGAGATGAGGAGACCGCATTTGTACACAGTATTCAAGTTGTGGGCGCACCATGGATTTGTATAAGGGCAATAAGATATTCTCCGTCTTATTCTCTATCCCTTTTTTTAATGATTCCTAACATCCTGTTTGCTTTTTTGATTGCTGCTGCACACTGCATGGACGTCTTCAGACTACTATCCACAATGACTCCAAGATCTTTTTCCTGAGTAGCTGTAGCTAAATTAGCCCCCATCATATTGTATAGTTGGGGTTATTTTTTCCAATGTGCATTACTTTACATTTACCCACATTAAATTTCATTTGCCATTTGTTGCCCAATCATTTAGTTCCGTGAGATCTTTTTGAAGTTTTTCACAGTCTGCTTGGGTCTTAACTATTTTGAGCAGTTTAGTATCATCTGCCAACTTTGCCACCTCACTGTTTACCCCTTCCTCCAAATCATTTATGAATAAGTTGAATAGGATTGGTCCTAGGACTGACCCTTGGGGAACACCACTAGTTACCCTTCTCCATTCTGAAAATTTACCATTTATTCCTACCCTTTGTTCCCTGTCTTTTAACCAGTTCTCAGTCCATGAAAGGATCTTCCCTCTTATCCCATGGCAACTTAATTTACATAAGAGCCTTTGGTGAGGGACCTTGTCAAAGGCTTTCTGGAAATCTAAGTATAGTATGTCCACTGGATCCCCTTGTCCACGTTTGTTGACCCATTCAAAGAACTCTAATAGATTAGTAAGACATGATTTCCCTTTACAGAAACCATGTTGACTTTTGCCCAACAATTTATGTTCTTCTATGTGCCTGACAATTTTATTCTTTACTATTGTTTCAACTAATTTGCCTGGTACGGACGTTAGACTTACCGGTCTGTAATTGCCAGATCACCTCTAGAGCCCTTCTTAAATATTGGCATTACATTAGCTATCTTCCAGTCATTGGGTACAGAAGCCAATTTAAAGAACAGGTTACAAATCCTAGTTAATAGTTCCACAATTTCACATTTGAGTTCTTTCAGAACTCTTGGATGAATGCCGTCTGGTCCCGGTGACTTGTTACAGTTAAGTTTATCGATTAGTTCCAAAACCTCCTCTAGTGACACTTCAATCTGTGACAATTCCTCAGATTTGTCACCTACAAAAGATGGCTCAGGTTTGGGAATCTCCCTAACATCCTCAGCTGTGAAGACCAAAGCAAAGAATTCATTTAGTTTCTCCGCAATGACTTTATCGTCTTTAAGTGCTCCTTTTGTATCTCTATCATCCAGGGGCCTCACTGGCAATGAAATGCCATAACCTGAAAATATCAATTTTCATCTAACTTTAAAACACCCTCTGTGTGTGTACTGGCAAGCTGCACTTCTGTGACTCCACTTCCCTCTCCTTAGAAACCTGTACCTGTTGTCCTCCCTCAGGAATTTCAGCAGGGGAGAGGCAGCTCTAAATTGATCAGGGCTTCGTAAGAATCCTTCTGGAAGAGGCACTAAGAGCTTGCTACCACAATATAGCTGTACGCAGTATAGATCTACTCCCTTTCCAAGAGACCTGAACTGGAGAAAGGGTCCTCTGGTATCCTGGAAAATCTGTCTATATGGGGGACAATTGTGGCATAACTATATGCGTTTATATTCATATCTTATTCTGAATCTTTTCCACCCATTTAGACAAGGCCTGATTGAATGCTTGGCCCATCCCATTATATTAGCAG
Organism: Dermatemys mawii; assembly: GCA_007922305.1. NCBI lineage: Eukaryota > Metazoa > Chordata > Testudines > Dermatemydidae > Dermatemys > Dermatemys mawii. Next base: position 2,937,482 of record ML677329.1, read on the forward strand.
GGCCAGATGACTCTGGCCTCTTCAGTAGAGTGAAGATTTGGGGTGACTTGCACTTCTTTCTGCCTCTTGCTTCTGGCAGATTTATCAGCCCATGAGGGCCCATGCCCTGGAGAGCGAAGTCAGGGGTCTTAAGAATGAGGGAAATGAATGGGCAAGGTACAGTATCACTCTTCCACTAGTACTAGACTTACAAAAGGCTTTTAATGAAAGCCGAGCCTAGGCTGAATTCCTTTCCCTGAATGAGTTTGTGGAACATTGGCATTCCTCAGTGATCACCAGAAAAACATTGATAAAATATATTTTAAAAAAATTGAAACGGAACATGAAACTTTCCAAGCAGCATTTGATTCAGTGCTCCAGCTTTGAAATCTAGAACTATGTAGAATAGGGTACACCTTTGCTACTTGGCAGGAAGTAATCTGAGGTCTCAAACACAGCCACTACCAGATGTGCAACTTCTGGCAAGCAGTGACTTGAAGGGGTATCTATGCATGGATCAGCCAATTAAGATCACTTTTTGACCTGGTACTTCTGGGAATGTCCGACTTCTAAGAGAGTATCCATGGATGGTTCTTTTCTGTTCATTGATAGAGCTGGATTGAGACCCAGAGAGAATTCCTCTGTTCATAGGATGGTAATGGCACAAGCAATGGTAATAAAGTTCCCTTCCACACAGTCCCATACCCAACGTGCCTGGTTCCTTGTATACAAGGTACAGTCTCTAGGGATGAATGGATTGTTCAGTAGTCTATGTCCATTCAGTCTTTGGAGCCTTTGCTATCCATGCCGGCTAATGGTTTTTTGGTGTAGAGAACTATCCAGTAGGAAGTGGACTGATGCCACCATTCCTCTTACAGAAGCCACTGAGTGATGCACTCACTGTTCTTGAAAATGGGGGGCTAGGTGAACAATGTGCTCTACCTGCTTCAAGCACTTAGAAGCAGCATGTAGCAGGCACGCTGGTTAACCTGTTGTCTATGGTGTGTGAAATAAAATGTTAAAATAAAAAAGTTACCAGGACACTGAAGACCTAAAGGATAGAAGAAAGAGCTAACTAAAAGCATAAATGGATAATATCTAAAACTAATTCCTGAGTAGCTCTGCTACCATGGAACATACAGACTAATTATACTCAACATGGTACAAAAGGTTATTTATTTACCAAACTTGAAAAATCAATACTGCCTGACTAATGTGTGTGACATAAACACATCTACAGACCTACAATAGACTGACTATTGTAGCTAAAGTAACTGCTGATTGGAGAGTCAATGCACGAATCTTGCAGTTAAAGACTGACGTAATTTGCAAATCATCTGAAATTTGGCACCTATTTTATTTAATTTATACAAACACCAGTCTGAGTGATCACCTTTAGAACTGAACTTCTATATATTATTGAAAATTCATATTGCTTCTATTATTTGGTCATAAAAATGGACCTAATGCTTGTTGGCTTTAAAACACCTACTAGCGCTGCTTTCTCTCTCCATCTTGCAGAATATAAGACAAGGCCAAAGCTTAAATTAAAATCCTCAGGTTCTTATCTCCTTCTCACAGGAAAGCAAATCTGTGCTGAAAACCGTAAAATTAAGAGGAGAGCAAGGATAGCATAATTTAGCAAAATATCATGGCACTAGATTCTGAGCTATATGACTGGAGGGATAGGTCAGACATTAAGAAGATACTGCCTTCTAATGCAAGTTCCTTAAGGTGGTGCTCTGAAAACAAGGATAGCAGAAAATACTGCACTGGTTCCCAGCCACACTGCTGCATGCACTTTTATCAACCTTTTTAAAATTTAGTTATCCACTTAATGCTTCTAGTTCTAGAAGTCTAAAGAAATCCTTGATTTATACTTTTAAATGTAGTCCTTAAATCTATTATTATGCTAGGATTTGAGTATTGGGATTCAAATAAAAATCATTTCAATGGGCTCTTAATTTTTTTCTCTTAATTCCAAATATTTGGCAGTTAATGTCCTTGCTGAGCTTTAAGAGCATTTTTGGCTGATTACTGTTTTCATTTTTAATTAAAAACCTCTGTTTGTGGCATCATTATTTTTGAGGAGGGACAGCAGACAGAATGCTGGGATAGAAATGATGAGTAATCTATCAGTTACATGTTGCGATTACTAAAGCATAGTCCTGCTATGAGAAATGAGGATTTAAAATATAGGAAAATAGGCAATGTGCACATGGCCTGGTTGAGTCCCCAAAACAGTTGTTTTCTAGTCTGTGTTTTTTGTAAGGAGTTGGGGATAATGTTGGGTTGTGAGAAGAATTACTGCTTGTGGTGTTTCTTTAGCTTCTGGGCACTCCTGCATATATCAGGCAAACACTTTTGTTTTTAATGGTTGTTTCTGTATTATAGAAAATATCAAATACAAGTATATATTTTATTTACATCAGTAGTTTTTTTCAACACCCAGTTGGGAGCATTATACAACAATACTGGTCTTCTCGGGCATTTTTAGCACTTTTCTGTTCTTAGAAACTTCGTACATGTCAACCTAAGCAGCAGGGGTCTGGTGCTACCTTTCTCCAGAAACCGAGCTTGTATGTTTGGCTCATAGGCAACCTAGTTTGTTAAAGGGATGCTGTCAACTCTGTATACTCTAAATTACATGCTTATGGGGGACTGTTCTGTTCCCTGCTATGAACTGAAATATTTATTTAAAATTTTCTCGCTCTTTTGGAGAGTGAGGGTAGTGCAGAAGGAAGGAGACAATACCCCAGCAGTGTTGGAAATTTCCAACAGTATAGCACTGTGTTAATGCATAAGAGCCAGACAATAACTTCAAACAAAAAGGACACTGACCAGACTGGTTTCACTGTTCAAGGCAAAAGAAATGCAAACTGTAATTGGTGGTGCAGAGCTTTCCCTTTATTTCATTTCTGCTGTGTAGTTGGTCCCATTCTGGTACTACGTGGACTGCCTGTGCTCCTGCTAGTCATCTCCTCTTACTTCTTCCCATAACCCCACTCCAGTAGGCCTCCCAACAGCAGCTTTAGCAACTTCCTGGCTGTTGCTTCAACACCCTCTCTATCTGGTCCACCCCAATAGTCTTCAGGCTGCCGCTACAAACTGGTCATGCCTCATTCCCCTCAAAAGCACTCTGTCCCAGCCAGTAAGATTCCATGTTTTGTATGTTCAGGAGCATGGAGGTTAAATATGGTTAGTAATATGAAAAAGATTCCTTTTTAAAACAAGTTACCGTGAGTGTCTGCTCACACTCCACCCACAAAAAAACGATTAGAGAATTGAGAATTATTACTAATACTTCTTGTTTTTACTCTCTTGCAGTCAAATAAGGTGCCAGTGGTACAGCCTTCCCATGCGGTTCACCCTCTCACCCCACTTATCACTTACAGCGACGAGCACTTTTCTCCAGGGTCACACCCTTCACACATCCCCTCAGATGTCAACTCAAAACAAGGTGAGGCTACTTCTAACAACTAAAGGAAAGCACAAGAAACAACTGTGAATGCTGGTTTTGGAGCTCTAGTACCCTGGAGCCCACCAACAGATCAAAGGATCTGTTATAAATCCTGGTTTTGAAGGTCTCATAATTTAGCAAAATATTTTCCTCTGAAACTTGACAGGTACTCTTGCGTAATATAAATATCTTAATTGGCTGTTTAAAGTTGAAGGATAATGCATGTTTTTACCAGTTTGCTGATCAAAATATTTTAAAATGATTTTTTTTAAATCGGTCCTTGGCGCCCCCTGTTGTGTCCAAGTATTGCAGCATACAGACATAATATGAAATCTCAGTGATTTGAGACACAGGAAGATGAGTTGAATTATATTTAAAACCTTAAATTCCTTGTTTTTGTCAAATTTGTATTTCATGTCCTTATTTCCTTCCCATATTTCATCATATTCCTAAATGTAGTGCCATGCAAGAGTAAGGTTGTCAGTTCCCTTTCTCTCTGTATTGCCAATATCTTAATTGAGTAGTTTTCAGAACACACAATTTGAGGCAATGTAAGTATAACAGAATCTTAGGCATGTAGTTGAACTGTGCATCTTTAGATGTCAACTATTTCTCTGTGCATGTAAAACATTCAAATCCAAATAGTTTTATAAGTTTATCTCCTGGATGTAATGGCCATTGAACAGATCTGCAGTTTGCTGGGCAGCTTTGTCCTGCAACACATAAACACAATGGCACTGAATGCAATTTGTGGGGCTTCATTGAAAGACTAAAGATCCACAAACCTTGACTGAAACCAGAGGTGGTGGTGTTTTTGCCTAAAACCACGTGGGTTTTGATTAATTTAATCTCATTGTTCAGTTGCACCTAAAACATGGTGTGGGAGTGCACTAGCCTGGATTGAGACAGGTCACCAGAAGTGAAGATGCACAGAATGTGATGGAGATGAGTGGATTTGAGAGCAAGGAAATAAGCTCCCAGTGAAATCCCCAAAAGGGGAGATGAGGGGAGTGTGGTGTGGTGAAGACAGAGGATTGGCAAGGACAAGGAAGGAGCAAGCGAGGTGAGTAGAAGCTAGGCACAATGATGAACAAGGTGAAGATAGGGAGAGTGGAAGATGCTGAGCTTATGAAAACAGGTAGTTAGGAGGCTGTAGAAAAGTCTCTCTTGCTTCCCGTGGATGTTAGGACAGAGCCAGTACCACCCGGAGAAGAGAAAGCAGAGCTCCTGGCCCTCTGTAGAGGGTCTGCTCAGAGGCTGCTCCTTTGGGTCTGTGATGGTCACTGTCTATACTGGGGAAACAAAGGCAGCAGATTTGGCTTTGTGGATGGACAGATGCAGCTGGCTCAGGTTGCATAGGGGACTAGCTATGTGCGTAATCCACAGGCGGAGTTGTTGCATCCCTTGGTTTCAGTACTCTTGTATATGTCTGGAGGACTGCCAAGCTACACAGCTAGAATGTGAAGGTCTATTGAGTTCTGGTTTGTCTGGATTGGGGTCCTGGTGCATGCCCATCTCAAGACAAATGGTTGAGTCCTTGTCAGTATTGTCCAGTAGTGAGGGAGATTTTCTAAACTCATCCCATGTATCCCTTGTTGTGTGCTCATTGCCCTTCCTTTGCTAACAATATCAATGGACTGTTTCCAAGAACCAGTTACACTCCTGTGTGATTTCTGTTCAACTCCTAAAAGTCTAGCCTGTGAGATAGTCAGAACTTAAGCATTGGGGCAAGTAAGTGACAGACCAGTGTACTGATCCAGGTCCTTCTACATGGACAATAGTACGGACTCTGCTGGCCTTGTGAGTCTTATCTTCTGCATTCATGCCCAGAGAGCAATAGGAGTATGAATTAATTTCTCAGGGACTTTCAACCAAATTACTCAGTCCCATTGCTATGATGTGCCCTCATTATGACACTTATCCCTTATCTCAGAGAGTTGTCAGCCTATGGTGACTCATCGGGCGCACAGCACTGAAATGGCATGGGAACGCAGAAGATGTTGCAACTTCAGCCAGGATTTGCTTTTCATTTGCAGTTCTGTACTAGCTAAAAGTCCTCCCTTATTTATTTTGGTTCCTTCTGTTGTTGTCCTTCCTTTCTCCCTACTTGCCAGATCTCTCTTGCCCTTAACACAGGGCATAGATCCTATTCTTACTGAACTGGGGGATGATACGGTGCTCATGCCTCTGATGAGCAGATGAAAGGTTGCTGGAGGTGGGAATGAATGAGAAGGCTGGAAGCCTCCGAGGTGACCAAATATTCCATGATGTTAGTCAAACTAGGTCTCCCAATTTAAATACTATCAGTGCACTAGAATCTAGTAAAATGTAGAATGACCAGATGTCCCTGGTAAACTTCAAGAACGTTTGCTGCTATATGCTTCCATTGGTGTTTGTGTCCTACCTCCTGGTTACTCTTTGATCTGAGGACTCGATAAAATGAATTGCTTTAGATGCTAGCTTCTGGGTGTCCTCAGCTCAGAGCTCTGCTGGACCTTGGCATCTGGCTGTGGGACTTGCTGTCTCTCTGGCAATGGTGGTGTGTTGCTCAGCAAACCGTTAGCTCTTGCTGCACTCTTCTTTCAAAGTGCCTTGTATTATAAAGTCTGGGAACATGTGGTACAGAATTGGCAAGAGTTATGCTGGCTTTGAACTGGTTTCACCATACCCAAATCATTCTTAACTAAAGGCAGAGATTTCAGTGGTTGCCACTGAGCTTTGTTGTGTTCCTGGAGAAATGGCTATCAAGAAGTGTTTCTTCTCAGTTTTCACGCATGTGCAGCCTTACTTTAAAGTGAATCATCTGGGAGTTGAGTGTTAGTAAATAGTTACAAGACTCTTACTCTTTGTGCATTTGAATAAACACATAGAGCCAATGCATTGTCCAAAGAGATCAGTCCTCCCTTTTTGCTTGTCCCATCATATGATAACAAAGGGTCCCTCTAAATGTCACATAAATAGCCAAAAGTACCACTTTCACAGGGTATGTAGTCAGCCGTGCATTTTATTGCCATACAGCAAGTGATCAACATGTTGTATACTGGTTTAAGATTAGCAGCCATGTTAGTCTGTGTTCATAAATAAAACGAGGAATACTTGTGGCATCTTAGAGACTAACCAGTTTATTTCAGTATAAGCTTTCATGGGCTATAGCCTACTTCATCAGCTGTATAGAATGGAACACACAGAAGTAAGATGCTTTTATATACACAGAAAGCAAAAAAAGTTGTACATTAGCATACCAGTTCTAAGAGGCTGTTTAATTTGGATGGGCCATTATCACCAGGAGAAAAAAAGAGGGCTGAATAGCTTGGACCAGGAGTAACTCGTGTATGTTAGCACAAGAAGGGCAATCCAATCATGTTTCAGTGCTTGGGGAAGGAATAGCACCAGCCCCTTATGTAAAATTGAACAATTTGGTTGCACACAACATAGTGGTCTCTTATTCCTTGGGAGTACTGGGGATTGGCTATTGCCAGAGGCAGGACACTGGGCTTGTTTTCACTCGGTATGGCAATTTTTGTTATAGAATCTGTAAAAGGGAGATGGAGTACTCTGGAAATACACCAAATGAAGGTTCTCTTCTGTCAGCTATCACTCTTTTTCCCCCAAGCCTGTAACCGTGAACTTAGCATAAATGAATTTTCAGTTTCTGGATTTAAATTGTTCATTTCAGCTCCTACTAAAATGTCAAAGCTGACAGAGTAGCAGTAACACCACTAAGGTGACATTTTTTGTTGTCCTTTCACCCCATCCCTCCACTACAATTTTAAGATTTCAGATATACCCTTTTAAATCCCTTAAATCTTAAATGCAGATTTAAAAATTCAGTTCAGTTCAAAATATCAACATTAAGAGTCTCCAAGTAAAGATCACAATGTTCCTTCCTTCACCTTTAGTGCAACTATATAAATATTTAATGTACAAAGTAGCTGATTTAACACGTGAAGTTAAATTAGCAATTCTTGCTGTTCAACACCCCGCTTCCCCCGCCCCCGCCAAAAAATACATTTTATATAAACCAATGTCTCTGTGGCCTCTAACCATAATTCCTTCTCTCCTTGGAGCATGAGTTTTAGGTAAAACTTGAAAACCACAGACCCAGTTGGGACTAGGATTAGCTTTAATCTCAAGGTGATTTTTACAGTTGTAGGACTTTGTATTCTGAGGAATGTGAACTGGTGGATCACTTCTCATGGGACTCTTATTTTTTTCCATGAAACAATACTAGTGCAACTCAGATTGACCTTGGAGCCCACAGGAGTCAACTTGATGAAGAGCTTAGTTGGAGCTGGAGAGACAATCAGAAGCCAAATGAATCATATCAAGTGTGACCATTACAGGCCTGAAAATGATTCTTAATTAACTACTGATCCTCTGTGGTAGCAAGTTTCCAAAATCTGTAAATTCATAAGGGAACCAGTGAAAAATGTACAAGTAACAATTTACCTAATCTGTTAGCTCTGGTGTGCTGCCTGTTTGAAAATGCTTTTTTTTTCTCATTTCATTTGGCTCCTCAGAACACTTGCTCAGGACGCTGGCAGTAGTTTCAGTGCAACACTTCAGAGATGAAGTATTGCCAAAGCATCTCCATACGATTTTTAGATTTCATGATGGTCATGTTTTTTACTCTTCCCAAGAGGTTGGCTTTTTTTCCCCTTTTTAATCCTGAACCTGGTAGAGGATACAAATTCTACTTATTATCCTAAGAGCTGGAATTAATGGTGTGTTCTTCTAATACTAACCAAAAATGAAGCTAGACTTTCTTGTATAAAACAACAGTTTTTACTGTGATGTTAACCATGTTAGTTTTGTATTATAGCATTAATCACCACATTTTCACTCAACTACCAAACTTATTCTCCATGCTCTCTGACAGGCATGTCCAGACATCCTCCAGCTCCTGATATCCCTACCTTCTATCCCTTGTCTCCTGGTGGTGTAGGACAGATAACGCCACCTCTTGGCTGGTAAGATCCTCTTGCTGCTGCTTAGACATATGTTCACACATACCCTCTCTAGGATTATTGAATGAATGGCAGAATTTACGAACTAAGGAAAACATCACTACAGTGAGAGAAATGACTATTTTATTTTAGTTTGAAAGATCAAAAATGTTGATCTTTGAAATGTATTGGTTCTTTTTTAACATGTACAGAAATTGAAATACATAGATTTCACTTTGAAATGAGAATAGTTCTTATGGCTCACACTTCTGGCTCTTGGCACTTGGTAGGACTGCAGAAAAACAGGTCTCAAGAAACTAAAGATCAATTTTTTAACAACCAAAATTGCAGATACTTGTAATAAACTTTCAAGTATGGATTTTTTATTTATTTATTTATTTATACTGGAAACTGAACCAAAATAGAGAACAAACTTTATATTACCTTCCTTACAGAAGCGGTAAGATTTGAGAACAGTTCTCAGTTACTGGAGAGTTCATGTATTTTGTTAATTTTTAACACTAGCAGTGTAAGGATCCTACTCCTATATTCACAGGAGGATTCCTTCAGAAGCTAGTATTTACGTATGTTGTCTCCCATCACAGGATGATCAATAATGCTTGACACTATCTGAGAATCTCAGTGCATTTAAGAATGGAGAACAAATATATATAGCTATAGGAGGACAAACTGAATGCAGAGGGGTTAAGTGAATTAGAATTCCACACTTTGTTACTCAATTCTGTGCCCTACCTAATGGTAAGTATTATCATTCCAATTTTAGATTGAGGGGAAACAAACATACATTTCAGACCAGATCATGCAAGGTGATGAGCAGCCTCTCAACTTAACGAACATAGCTTGTTTATTTTAAACAAATGGAGGTTGAGGAGAAATGATTGCTCTAAATTCATCAGAGGGATAAAAAACAGCAGGGAAAGAGAGGAATCTTTAAATTAAAGTCCAAAGTTGGAACAAGAACAAATGGATATAAATTAGCCATCAAGAAGTTTAGACTAGAAATTTAGGTTTCTGGTGGCCAGAGGAGTGAAGTTCTGGAACATCCTTCCAAGGGGGACAAAATACATAACGTGTTTTAAGACTGAGCTTGGTAAGTTTATGGAGGGGATGGTATGATGATTACTTTCGGTGGCAAATATTTCCAGTGGCCAGAAATAGGACACTAAATGGGGCGGGCTCTGAGGTACTATGGAGAATTCTTTCCCAGGTGTTTGGGACTGCCATATTTTGAGTTGGGAAGGAATTTCCCTCCAGATCAGATTGGCAGAGATTCAGGGAGTCTTTCACCATCCTCTGCAGCATGGAGCACAAGTCACTGGCTGGCTTGAACTAGAGTAGAGTAAATGGTGGATTCTCTGAAACTTGCAGTCTTTAAAACAAAATTTGAGAATTTAAGTAACACAGCCAGAGGATATAGATCTATTGCAGGAGTGGGTGGACAAAGTTCTGTGGGCTGCAGTGTGCAAGAAGTCAGGTCAGACTAGATGATCATGGTGGTCTCTTCCAGACGTAAGTCTATGCGCTCTGGGTGCTCTGTGACTTGTGGAATCAGGACAAAAATCACTTGCCGAAAGCCACATAGTAAGTTAATAGCAAAGACAGAGCGCCTGATTTCCAGTTTAATGTTCACTGATCTTGAGACTGAGCTGTCTCCAGCACTATCAGATGATTTCTGGTGGTCCTTTTCCAGTTTTGGTTAAGTTCCAGCATTTTTTTTTATTAGTTTCTTGATGCAGAGATTGGGAGGGTGTGGAAGGGGGGAAGGAAACTGAAAGGGGAAGGAAGAAAAGGACAGACTAGCTAATTGTCAAGTTTGAAATGCCATTCAGCAGTGCTCTCTCATACCTGAACGTATTCCACAATCTGTTTTGCTTTGCCTCCTTCCAGCTCAATTCTGTGCTGCAGCATTACCGAGATTTCTACCACTTTTTTTCTGGTTTTGAGCGCTGTTCTCCCCACAACACACATACTCACTTAAAGTGTGAAAACTGCCATCCTGAGCATTATAAATGCTAACAGCTTTGGAAATCCCAGTTTTAACACTAAATCTATCTATCGATAAGTGTTTGAATAGAATTGATTGAGCTTAGTCTTTCAAAGTGAGATCAATTATTCTGTGTGAACTTTGTTACTTAAGTGCATTAATCCTTGTTCAAGAGTTCTATCAATGCCAACTGGAAGTAAAGACGACGTGAACTAAGCAGAAAAAGTTCAGTGTTTGAAGCCTTAATTGGTGACAGAATTCAATATAGAGAGACAATATCTTTAAGAAATTCTAAAGAATGGTGGGATTTCAAATGAGCTGGTTTTAGTTACTTGATTGCCCCCCCCAAAAGCCTTAAACCCAAGTGCCTAAATTTACTTTCATTTTATTTATTAATAAAATTTAAGTTTTTTCTTTAGCTTCTTAAAAGTGCAGACAACTTGTGACATGCTGTACGAGGTCCAAAAATGAAGATAGTCCTTGGGTTTCAGAGAGGTTTTTTTCCCCCCAAAGAAAGCTCTCCAAATAGTTCTGTGGGAATCGCTGTTAATACACTAACAGTGGGCCAGATTCTGGTACTCGTACACTGATTGCATTGGGATGATGTTTCCACAAGAGTTGGGGGTATTGGAATCTGGCCCAGTGACTTAAAACTGGGCAATGGTTTGTTTGTTTTTTAAACAAAAGTCTAGATTACTAATATCTTTTCATGAGCGAGAGAGAAATCTTATTCAGTGCAAGCATGTAGACACCCATGAGGCACAGAATACTTGGCACATAACTGTTTATGCTTCCATGCTGAGTTCCCATCAAGTGCTTGTGACTCTAGGGTATCTTTTAATACAATATCATATTATTGATGGGTTCCTTTCTTCTGTGACCTCAGGCAAGGTCAGCCTGTATATCCCATCTCGAGTGGATTCAGGCAGCCCTACCCATCCTCACTCTCAGTCGACCCTTCCATGTCCAGGTAGGTGTAGGAGGTGAATGACTGACTGGGGAGTAACTGCTGGCATTAAAGGGCAAGTTGCTCTTCTGCTTGCATCTTGGTCTGCCTTTGCTTGTTTTTCAGTCAGCAAAAAGTGTATGTATCGTTTTTATTTTAAAAGTTTGTGTATGTATAGTTTGCCTGGATCCTACGCTAGTCTCATTCAGCATTTCCCTGGCAGTCAGTGACGTATTGAAATTAGAAACACTTATGAATTGTGTTAACCGATATTCAAACCATTTCATATAAAATGGGCACAACTTATTAGGAAATACCCCAGATTTTATTCTTCAAATATGAAACCAGGCGAAACTTCTCATTCTAGTTTGAATTATGTAATTACACTCTTAAATAGTTCAAATTGGGTAGTATGCCATGTGGAAACATGCAGAACTACTCCCAAGTTGGAATTTCTTAGCCCAAAGCAATTAGAAGGAAAGGGATGCCAACAAGCTGTAAATACACACAGTATGTCTGTACTGGTGTGTGAATCGGGCACTATGTTTACGTATTAGTGCAAGCAAATAATGCTAACTGAGACTTGGCCATGCCAAACTCCAAATCTTCTCTGTGTAATGCTTTTGCACTCTGGAAAGATGGCTTACACATCCTGTGCTTGGTGTACACAAGGTTGCAATGTCCCATCTCTGCATTTTGTTTTGCTTTCACACTGGGATTTGAATTGTCCACTTAAGTGGTGGTCTCCTCACAACTTTTTATATGGGTGTCTGTGTTTAATTACTCTTCCTCTACTCCTTTTCAGGTGAACTACAGGCATGTTTCAGTCAGGGTATCCCAGAGGAAAATAGCTGCTCTCCTCACAACAAACTTTGCCCCTTCCCAGCCTCATTCTATTGGGTTACTAGGTTCTCTTATGCAAATCACTATAGCATAAGCTTTAACACTAACAAATGCAGGAAAACTACCCTCTTTTGAGGCTTGACCCTGCAAGTACTGACCACTTGGGATTGCAACACAGCAAGCTACTGAAGCATGTGCTTGCTTTGACAGCAGTGAGACTATTTCACATGCTATTTCACAAAGATAAGTATGTACTTAAGTGCATTGCTTGATTGGAGCCAGAATGCTCAGCACTTTGAGGATCGCACCCTGGATTATGAGGATGATTTTTTTCCTTCTATCTTCCTTGACACAATGAAAGAGTCATCTAGTTCTGGAAGAACCCATTGGTTTTTCCTTCCAGAATACCAGATATGTCTTCAGAGCTAAGAGCTTAGCCCAGAGTGTTGGGGAAGTAGGGTTATAGGTGAAATGATCTTGTACACTTATATGTTTACTTTAAAATATTTTGGAAAGCAAAAGGTTCTAAACTAAATTCAAACATACCTATGAGTTTTTTTAAAAAGGACTATTCTCTTCCTTTTTGCTTTTTTTTTTTCTGCATGGCAGTTCTCTCCTTTGCTGGCTGGTGATGGATATTTTCAGTATTTATATGCTGCTGTGGAAATGCACTTTTTGGTTAAAGGAATGTGTATTTTTATTAATATCTAGTGCAACAATAGGTATGTTACACTTCCTTGTGCACATTGCCTTCTCTTTATCTGAGAGGCAATAAAATAACTTCAGATCAAAATGTTGGCCTATTTTTGAATAAGCTTAGATACAATGCATGAATCTTGGCTAACTAATTTTTACATATTCTTCGCTGCAAGCTCTGTAGTGTTCTACTGCTAATGTACAAGTTTTGTATATGCAGCCTGTTCTTCCTATTGTTACAGACTCTCTACTTGGTTTGTTTGGTTTTAGGTTTTCACATCATATGATTCCTGGTCCTCCAGGCCCTCACACAACTGGAATCCCTCACCCAGCTATTGTAACACCTCAAGTCAAACAAGAACATCCACACACTGACAGCGACTTAATGCATATGTGAGTCTGCCTTTCTGTGCTAACCCTTAAATCCTGAAGTGTTTGCAGATTAATAGTTAAAAGGAGGGCTGAGAAGTAAAAAAACAAAGCAAGCGTCCTTCACGGTCACTCTGAATTATGATTCTGCAAAAGTTTACAAGAACTAAAGGGGAGAATGGATGGCTCATGGGAGCAGTATTGATATGAAGCCTTTATTTTTAGCCCATTCCCTTGAATGCTCTCTGTGGTGGTAGGTGCTGAAAGCTGTATTGCCATTTGGTGGCTTATCTGAAGCTAGGCTTGTGAGCTGATAGTCAGTTTCTAATGCAAAGGTGTTGACTGGAAAAACCACCACTATACTTTGGCATCCTTTTTAGCAGATGAACACAAAGAGCTCAAGAAGTAAATGGGCAAGGAGACTCACCTACCTTTTCGCCCCTAAACATGTTGGCAGAGTGTTTGTTTCATGGATAAATCAAGTACAATTTCATTCATCGTCAAGGACTGCCAATCCAACACTCTCGTCCTTGAGCATGAAATTCAGTCCTAAATACAGAATACAGAAGAACCTCACAGTTATGAACACCTCGGGAATGGAGCTTGTTCATAACTCGGAACAAAATATTATGGTTGTACTTTCAAAAGTCTACAACTGAACACTGACTTAATACAGCTTTGAAACTTTGAGTTTCTACTGTAAGTTCAAAAGTTGCAGTAGTAGATCAAAGATGAACTCTCAAACTTAACATACAGTAGCACATGCTTAATTTGAAATTGAAGCTTGGAAATATTCCTCTCAATAACTTTTAGGCTATATTATGTCTTTTTTCCCACCACGTTTTAGGAAGCCTCAGCATGAACAGAGAAAAGAGCAAGAGCCGAAAAGACCTCACATTAAAAAACCTCTGAATGCTTTTATGTTATACATGAAAGAAATGAGAGCAAACGTCGTAGCAGAGTGTACTCTGAAAGAGAGCGCAGCTATCAACCAGATTCTTGGTAGAAGGGTATGTACAGTAATATGTATATACTAGTAACTGGTGTATATTGCCTTAAAACCCTCTAAAAAGGCTCACTTCCTGGCTTGATGTGCTCACTAGGATACAGGTATTAACGGACTTAGTAGAAGCAAAGATATGCAACTAAAAATAAAAACTGTCATCTTGGTTTCATGCAGAGGTGTTAACCATATCATCAGACTACCCTCTCTCTTTTATGTCTAGTGCTGCAGTCAAAAAGTTGGGATGGTGTCTAATGTGTATGTTACCAAGGACTGTCTTAATATTTTACTAACTCCATCTTGGGAGTAAAAAGCAAGTTGAAAGACTTTTATTAGATTCAGTTGATCTAAAAATAAAATGCAAGTTCTAAGTAGGACTACAATACATCCCTAAGACTTGTCTACACTTTAAATGCAGCAGCAGTATAGCTGTAGCTTCAGTGTAGACACTATCTATGTTGAGGGGAGGGATGCTCTCATCGTAGGTAATCCTCATGAGGTGGTAGCTAGGTTGACAGGATGAATCTTTGCTGTCTACACTGGGGGTTAGGCTGCATTGTTTGTGATGTGAATTTTTCACATCACTCTGTGATGTAGTTATACCAGCCTATCTTCCTACGGTAGACCAGACTTTAGAATTATCCATGCCCAGCATGAGTAAACTAGCCAATGAGATATAGTGAAGCTGTGTTGCCTTGGAATGTTCATTTTTACTTTACTTTAGAGATTATTAGATCAGACTACATGCCAAGTAACATGATTAAAAAGCCTCTCTCTCTTTCCTCTTTCTGTGCAAGTTCTGAGACTGCCAATAAAATCAGTTTTTCTTTCTCTTCTGGGATTTCTTTAGTTTAGGTATCTGGCAAGCACAGCTCAAAGCCCTTAGCTTTTAAAACAGAGTTTGGTGTCAACGTGATTGCAGTTCTGTTTGTAAAGAATATTGTGAGGTTTGCTTCCTGGCTCCATCAAAGCGTGCTTTATTTGATTATGATTATTTAATGCGGCTAGAAGATTGAAAATTCCCACTTGGGTTTTACCAAACACTGAATAAACTGTTGCGTGCATCTTGATTATTTTCTTCCTCCCTTATTCAGTACCTTAGATGTAAGAACTGATGCAAATCCCCATTTACGCAACTTCAGACAGCCTGTGTAACTTTCGTCCTCTCCGTGGAATATTCCTCTAAATACACAACACTTGACATAAAAATAATTATTTAACCTTTTATTGTGGTGGCATTTAGAGGCCAACCAGTTTGGGGCCCATTGTGCTAGGTACTGTAGAAATATACTGATTGTCTCTGCCCAAAGAAAGGGTAGAATGTACCTTAATTCATTTCCTGGTATTTAGAGGCTTACAATTAACCACTCTTTATGTTCTGGAAGGGCACAAGGCACTACTATGTAACCTTAACTCTACATTAATGAAGTTTTGGGGGCATTTAATTTAATTTGTTTATTTTAAACAATGTCTCTGCATTCCCATGTACCACTGCCCCTGGCTCCTTGGCAGTGATTAACCTGACCACAGAATGAACTGGTTGCATGTTAATTCCTTCACTGCCCCTGCATCATCTCCTTGTTTCTCTGCTTGAGATGAGTGGAGCAGTTCATACATCTCTGAGCTGGCTGACTGCAATTGTGTAAACAGGGATGTGCAGAAGTTCTAAACTATGGGATTATGCTGGGCATAGCTATGATGGCACGGCTATGGTGATACGATCTCCATAGTGTAGACATACCCTCAGTCTTCCCAGATGCTGGCACAAGGGGGTCAGGGAAAGAAGGGATCATTTCCCACCATTTCATCCTCCCCATTATGTGAGGTGTCCCCCCTTTGGCCCTCAGTTGTTGCCCAATTGAAGGATCTGTGAATGGAAGGCATCTGCCTGCACTTCCCAGCTAGGACAAGAGAAGCAGAGCAGGAAAGTGAGGGGGTGGGCACTTCAAACAAGAAAAGAAGATATGGGCCTGACAGGGCCCCTGCCCCCTCAATATATCCCTATCACACATCATCCTGCCTACACCATCTCTCCTTGATCTCCTTCTCTTGCCACCAATCCCCATTTATCCCTCTCCCCTTACCAAAGCCTCAACCCCCTCTCCTCCTAATCTCCCCCCCCTAATCTCTGCACACTCCTCATTGCTCCAACATCCCCGTGCTGCTCCATGAATTATACAACTTTTAAAATGTTGGGTTTTTAGAAGGGATGAATCTTGGGAATAATGACCCCAAATTTGGACCACTAACACTACGAAGTACTCCCATGAGTCACAGCAAATTTCAAGACAGTCCAAGTCTGCATATGGGTTTTAGAGCCTGTAGAATCCACCTTAAAACAAAAAGTGAAACAACCTTAACTATGTCTATAACAGAGGCTACTTGTTTCCCCAAATGAAGAAATCTGTTTAAACAATGAAGTCTCTCATCACACCCTTCTCCTCCCATCTTGGCTACTGCATCCGCTTTTCTCTAGTCTCCAACATTCATGTTATTCCTTTGAATACTTACAAAATGAAACTATCACGGTAGCTCCTGTGCCAGGCAGTCTGACCACACACCCGTCCCCATCTTCTTTGAATCACTTCATTGGCTGCCCCTTCTCCATCACAAACTCAAGTTTTTTGTTACTGCCTTCATGGCTCTGCCTAATGAGACTCACTCACCTCCTCTCCACTAATCATTCCAGACTTGATGCTCCATGTTGTTTTTCATCTCACAAGTCTCAGAATCTTTTAATCCAGGCTATCCCGCTAATCCAGGGGTGGGCAAACTTTTTGGTCCGAGGGCCACATTGGGGTTAAAACTTGTGTGGAGGGCCGGGTAGGAAAGGCGGTGCCTCCCCAAGCACCTGGCCCTGCCCCCATCCAATTCCCACCCCCTGGCTCCCCCCCGCAGAACCCCTGACCCATTCAACCGCCCCCCGCTCCTTGTCCCCTCATTGACCCCCTCCGGAGACCCTCCCACTCTAACTGCCCCCCCAGAACCCCACCGCCTATCTAAGCCCCCCATTCTTTGTTCCCTGACTGCCCCCTCCCAAGATCCTCCCACCCTAACCACCACCCCTGGGGATCCCACCTCCCATTTAAGCCCCCCCTGCTTTGTTCCCTGACTGCCCCCTCCCGAGATCCCCCCCCAACCAACACCACCACCCAGGGACCCCACCACCTAAGCCCCTCCCTTACCTTACTCAGCTGGGCGCTCCTTTATCAGGCTCTGTGGGGCCCCGCGGCTCCACGCACAGCCCCTGGCCGAGGAGCATGGGGCCCAGTGGCAGCCGCTCTAGGCCCAGCCAGCAACCCCGGGACTGCGCGGCTCCCCGCACTCCACCTGGCCCCCAGCCAGGGAACGCAGGGCCCTACGGCTCCCCGCACTGCTGCCGGTGGGGGAGCGCAGGGCCCAGCGGATCCCATCGCTCCACCCGGCCCCCAGCCAGAGAGCGCTAGGGCACACCGTGCTGGGCTCGGCCAGGGAGGGCGGGCCCCGTGGCTCCCCGCGCTTGGCCCGCCCCCAGCCAGAGAACAGGGACCCGCAGCGTTTACGCTCGGTCTGGCACCTGGTCCGGGGAGCATGGGGCCCAGCTGCAGCCACGCTGTGCACGGCCAGCAAATGCGGGGCCCTACGGCTCCCCACGTTCCACCCCGCCCAGGGCCAGGGAGCGCGGGGCCCCATGGCTCCCTGTGCTTGGCCTGCCCCTGGCCGGAGCACGGGGACCTGCAGCACAGCACGCCGCGCTTGGCTTGGCACCTGGGCCGGGAGCGCGAGGCTGCTGGCCCCGCGCCCCAGCCCCAGCTCGCGGGCCAGATTAAAATGGCCAGTGGGCCACATGTGGCCCGCGGGCCACGGTTTGCCCACCCCTGCGCTAATCTCACTAATGTACCTCAAGACCTACTTTTAAGGTTTGTTGACAACTTTATGTGGCTCTTTATGTGGCTCTTACTTTCTAATTAATCTACCCCACAGTGAAACAAAACATGTGCAGTGTCTGTACCTTTTGAGTGTTTGTAACCTTAGGCCTGGTCTACACTCAAGTTAGGTTGATCCAGCAACATTGCTCAGGGGTATGAAAAATCTATACCCCTGAGTAACACAGTAACTAACCCAAGGTGTAGACAACAGTGCTAGGCCAATGAAATAATTCTTCTGTCAACCTAGCTAGCTCTTCTTGGGGAGATAGATTATCCGGGCTGATGGGAGAACCTCTCCTGTTGGTATAAGTAGGACCTATGCTGAAGTGCTGCAGCACTCTAGTGTGTCAAGTACAGATAAGCCCTTATTTGCTATATTTCCTTCATCCCCTTTCATTGCCTTTTGTTAATTAGACACAGGGACATGGTCTCTGCCTTAGAGGGTTTTTTTCTGACACCCTTGCAGGCTTGTGGGCATATTTATGCAATTGTGGAACGTTGACCTCTTTGACAAACTCCTAGCTAACTAACTAACCTTGTTATCTCTAACCTGGTTCTTGCCTACTTATTTATATCTGCATCTGCATATTTCCACTGCATCTGACAAAGTGGGTATTAGCCCACGAAAGCTTATGCTTCAATACTTTTGTTAGTCTTTAAGGTGCCATGGGACTCGTTGTTGCTTCTGCAAACTCCTAGCTGTAAGTGGGAAGAGTTCCTATTCTCTGAGCCTCTCAGGAGTCTAGGTTTTAAGTTGGCAGCACTCTGGGATCAGTGAGAACTGTTAACTGTTTCATCCACCACAGGCAATTATCTGAAGATATAGATATCTAGTAAAAAAAACATGAAAATTGCAGAATCTGACAAAAATGCAGCTTTATGGGTCTTTTGTATCTACTCTATAGCGGAATTATAACTTATCTATAGATGATGGCTCCTAATGCCTATCTTTAAAAAAAAGAAAAGCATCAGATAATGTAATAGGGCATTGTTTTATGCCCATAAAAGCTAGGAAATGCAGCCTTAAGGCTGCAAATCTAGGCTATCATTCTAGCCTTACTAGCATCGTTATACCTGCCCTCTCAACACCCTCATCGCACTTGGCATAACTTTGTGAATGAAGGTCTCTGTGCCAGCTCCAAAGTGCATTCTGAACTCTGAATTCTCTTGCTGTCCTGAATTGTTCTTTTTTTAGACCCAGACCTTAAATCCTTATATATTAGTATTAAATGAAACCTTAATTTGAACATGTGTAGCTGACTTGCAAGAGATATGACATGGGAGAACAGCTCCTTTATCCAAAGGGGCCTCTGCACTTGTACAAGTAAATCTTCTGCAAGATTTTGAAGTCCAGGCTTTGTTGGATAGTCCAGGAGTCTGAACAATTAAGCCAATGAGGAATGAAACTCGTGCTACTGTGCCACATCAGAAACAGTTATATGAGCTTGAGGAACCAGTGACCCCAGAAAATGAAATGGAATTCCTCGTGCCACTGCACTTTCACCTCCTCATGTTACATATAAACTTCCTACTGAGCTCTGAACGGAAAGATGAGCTTCCTTTATTAGAAAGATGCTTTTATTTTGATGGTCATAAGGCAGCTACAGTCAATGCATCATTTTGCTCTGAACAGCATAATCTTCCCAAAAATGTGTCTTGTCTTAAACACTTTCCTAAGCATTTTCACTTTCCGTGCATTGGAGCAGAAATGCCTGAACTGGCAGCTAGTTGAGGTACTCCGATCTTTCTAGCCTAGCCTCTCTTTCTGTCGAAAGCTGGCTGCCTTAGTTGTGTTTACCTGCTGCCTGAATGGCATTCTTTGTGTGGAATGTGTTCCCTAGCTAGGGTGACCAGACAGCAAGTGTGAAAAACTGGGACACGGGGTCAGGGGGTAATAGGAGCCTATGTAAGAAAAAGACCCAAAAATCGAGACTGTCCCTATAAAATTGGGACATCTGGTCACCCAAGCTGTTACTTTCCTTTTACTGGGTGTCTCAGATTGACTGCTCAGATGTAAAAGACAAACATTATTTATTTTGGAATAGTCGGTGTTCTTTGGATAACATTGAGATACCATGCATTTAGCTTGACAGAAAGCCATAAATAGGCTAGATTATTATGCTTTCAGCATCATATTGGAACTAAGTTAAAATTAAACTTAAAATTAAACCTTTATTGTGCATCTTTGACATAAGTGTCAAAAAGAAAGACATTGAAAGGATATTCTTAATCTGAAATCTTAGTCATTTGTTAAATGTAGTTAGTTTCAGATGGGCACTCCTGCCTCCGATTCTTCCTGCTAGTTTGTCACGTCATTATTTTTAAAAACAACTCTTCCATGTTGTGTGAAGAATCCAAACAAACAAGGGAAATGGCTCTTCTGGAGAAAACCATGAACTTGACTCTGCACAAGTTTGAAAAGTTGTCTAAACTCTTCAGTTCTGAAGTAGAAAAGGGTCAGACACTGACCCCTTTTATCTGGCAGTGCCCCACAAACTATGCAGGTTAGATTTTAAATGTGGGTAATAAGAAAGCATCTCTCTTTTGGCCATTGGAAATTCACTAATGAAGCTAGGGAGATGGAAAGGAGAAATGTCCTTGTTCCAATATTTTTAGAAACTTTTCTCTGCACCCAGGAGCCAGCGGAAGACTGGTTTAGTGTTTGCAGGGGGACAAGTCACAGCAGTAGGTTACAGGCAGAGCTGGAGATGCCATTGCAATGCTGAACTGATGGTTACTAGGATGCGCTTGGACTGTCTGGTTGCCTTATGGTGCAAACTTGCAAAAGTTAATTTTCTATATTACCATAGTGCCTAGGCGTCCCAGTGATGGAACAGGATCCCACTGTGCTAGGCACTGTACAAATACCAAACAAAAAGTCCCTTCCCCAAATAGGTTCTGACGTTCTTTCTGTAACTTCATTTACTAGCCTTCACGTTAGAGTCGAGCCTTTAGGAATATGGATATATAATTTTTTTTAATCCTAAAACAGAAGACTCTTGTATTGGAACTTTACTTATGCTGTCTCTCCACTGTGGAGAGTATACTGGCATAGCTATGCTGTACTGTACTGTAGACATATGTCCTATATGTTGATGGGAGTTTTTTTCCCCCTAAATTTAGGAACATCACTTCCCTGAAGTCAGTTTTGTTGATGAAAGCATTCTCCCGTTGACACAGCTGCACCTGCACTGAGGGTTCGGTTGGCATGGCTGTGTCTGTCGGGAATGTGGCTTTTTCCCCCAACCCCGACAACATAGCTATGGCAACCTAACATCTGACTGTAGACCAAGCCTTAGGCCTAGTCTTAACACTGGGGGGAAAAAAACCCCCGACCAGTCTAGGTACATTGCCCAGGACTGTGAAAAAATTTGCACCAAGTGCTGGGGTTTGGTTGACCTAATCCCTGGAGAAGATGCAGCAAGGCTGATGGAAAAAGTCTTCCACTGACCTAGCTACTTCCTTTAGAAAGACAGATTAACTACACTGATGGAAAAAACCCCTTCCAGCAATTATAGGAAGCATCCACGCTACGGTTGCAGTTTCACTGCTGTAGTGTAGACATACCTTTAATGTTTGCACTCAGATATGTGAAATGGAGAAGGTAATGTAAAGGCAAATTTGTTTTATTAGCATTACTGGAGGCTTCTCGTGTGACGGTGGGCAAACATGGCTCCCTGAATAGATTATATAGAGAATCCTGTAGTTGGCATAAACAAACTTTATCTAGCTTCAGGCAGAAGCTGACAAATGTTCAAATGGTTGGGTAGGAAACGCAAGAGCTCCTGATCAGTAATGAATTTCTTCTCCACTTGCAGTGGGAAAGGACCAAAAAAGGGTGTCACAAGCATTTGTTCATAAGACACATTGCTTGGGTATGATGTATTTCCTAGTTTAACACCGTTTGTTTTATTTCAAGTGGCATGCTCTCTCCCGAGAAGAACAAGCTAAATATTATGAACTAGCTCGGAAAGAAAGGCAGCTACACATGCAACTTTACCCCGGCTGGTCTGCAAGAGATAACTATGTAAGTCATTCACTTGATGGATATTTTCAACTAGTATTTCCTAACTGATTTTTACTGTGAAAGGCTCTGGGAGGTAGGGTGGTCAAGGGCCATAAACATTTAGTTTTGTATTTACTTTCCTTTAAGGAAATCTACCTGCTTGTTGCATTAGTGCTTCTTGTGTCATAATTACAAATCAGTGTAGAAATGAGTGGGTGGAATAGACATTTAATGTTTAAATAAATAAAGATCGTCAAAAGAAGCAAAGGGAGTTTGGTCACCTTAAGTCCCTTAGACTTTTCTGATAATCCTAGCCTAAAATGACAATACACAGAGACGTGAAGACCAAAACTTTCACACTTTAAACATCCAAGTTTGGAAAACTTGGTAGCCTTAATACTTTCTGACTGATCAGTTCTGACTTGAAATGCATAAGCATGATGCATATTTTTACGAAAGAGAAAACTCAAAGTTCAACATGTAGAATTATTGCATTAAGATTCTCCCCCCACCCCCGGCAATCATCCTCATGTCCTATACAATTTCTGGTATTACTACGTTTAGCCCTGTGAAAGTAACTCTCTTCAAATTTCACCTGGTGTTTTCCATTTGGTCTTGGCCAACTGCTACCCAAAAATCTTCTTTTAAGAGAACTTCTACAGAAGTCCACTTTTATAGGAAAACATAAAAATCAGTGTGTTTGTGGCAAATCTTAAAATTTTCCATTTCTCCAAAAATTCTAAGTTATTTTGAAATACCAGATCAAGTTGTCGTTGAGGTTTTCAGCATGTGAGGCCACCCTGAATAAGATCCAAAGCAGAGGAAAAGACTTATTTACAGTGTTCGATGGGATGATCCTTCATTGTACATATAATTGTAAGGTATTTACGAACAGAAGGAAAATGCTAAATTCCAGCCCTTGCCCATGCTGTATTCTGGTGTGAATATTCAAAGCTGTGGAGAGAATTTAGCCTTGTGAGAGCCAAGCAATTAAAGATCAGTCTGCTGTTCTGAAAGTATAGCCTTTTGAATCTACCGTTATCTCATGAAGGCTTATCTGAACTGATCTACTGCCTATTAATTGCTGAAAAGGAGGCTCAAAACTTAATTTCATAATGTCTGTGCTTGCAACTACTATAATAGGTCAAAATATGACCTAATCAAATGTAACAGGTCAAAACATGAAGCTTGTGGTTCTGCAGGAAGCAGCATCCTAGCCTCTGACTTGGGAGAGCAGGGTTTAATTTCCTCCTCTGCAACCTGTGATCTTGGTCACTTAGTGTAATAAAGTGCATTTCTTCTTACAGGGGTGTTGGGAGAATAAATATACTAATGATTGTGCAATGCTCTGATCCTAAGGTACAGGAGCTAGATAAAGCTTTTATTAAAAATAGTTTTGGAGCACTAATAATGCCTATTTGTGAATTCAGGATGAATTTGACCCAGATTTTTAACAAGAAAAAACAGAAGAATTTCAAAAGAAGAAAAAAAGTTTTGACTATTTTGTGTCTAAACATTGTCCACATTCGAATTTGAAATCTTCAAAAACAAACAAAAAACCCCCAAACACATAACCCACACAGGCTGAAAAACACCAGAAAATATCAGAATCAAAACAAAGCACTCCAGATGTTTGGAGTCAACTGAAAACAAATACCTAAGAGAGCCCATGGCAGCTACAGTTTTTCTTAGGATGTCTTTTTAATTTGTGAGTTAAACTCTAGAGGAAATTCTTAGCAGTGAGGGCGTTAGCCCTGAAACCACTTGACCTGACTATTATCTTTACCAAAATAAATGGCTTCCTCCCACCTGACTCCCACTCCCGGCTATGTTAGCGCATAATTACTTTTTGTAAGACCTGTCTACAGTAAGAGATTGACCTGTTCCACTTATTAATAGGCTCTTCTGTGCCACTTACCACCATGGTATTTGCACACCTCACCACAGAGCTTTCCTCTCACTGAATATTCCAAGTTGCAGCTGCATGGGCTCCCTGTTCTGTTGCATGGCCAGCCCAGCAGTGCTCCACAGATGAACCAGAGATCTAGGCAAAATCTGTAACAGTGCCTTGAGTAGGAGAACCAGCACCTGTGTGAGGAAATGCTGGCAATAAACTAGTTAATCTAATACACTTGTCCTTTCAACCTGGGCAACTACAAGATATAGGGGACTTTAGACTAGTCAATACACATCTAGTACATGAGGTATAAATATACTTGAATGTCTCTAGATTTTGGGGCTATTACTGTACTGGTGGCTGAGTTTTACACAACATACTCCCACCTCGAGTCCTCAGTGTGATGCTTTTGTTTTATTTGGGTGCTCTCAGAAATCTCATGAGAGAGAACATTTCCCAAGTGCATTGTTGTTTAAGGTGGTAAGTTCCTTGGCAACCAAAAAAAAAATTCTCTTGGTATTCTGGAAAAGACATCGTATTAGGATCCTTGTCAGTAAAGAGGGAGAAATCGCTAGCAAAACTATATCTATTATTTGATAACACCATTACGAGAGATGTAAGAAAATGTTAATGTAGCAATGTGTGAGTTGCCAGAATTTAATACCTTTTTTGGGGAATGCTGACAACTAACTTTTCCCAAATTTCCTGATCTAAATTCAAATAGTTTTCATCTATCTTAGTGCTGCAGTGTATTCATAACTTCACCTCAGACGGCAGGATCAAGCAAAAATGGTCTTGCTCTTCTGGTATTCCCAAACTGCATTTCGCATCGTGACAGCTGCTCTGTAAAGAGGCACTCTCTTTAGAGGTTAGTGGCACAGGGTGCTGATGCGCTTTTGGAGCCCTTGAAGTTTGGTTTAGCCGGCGAGTTAAGTGTTTGGTCTTGATCTAGCCTCTGGAAGTTTATTCATATCCAATTATCTGGTGCTCTTGGCACTCTGCTGAGGACAGGCAAGGAGGTGAATACCAGGAGTGATGCAGGCCTGGATTGGAAGAGTGCCTTCATTTCTACATGTGAAGTAGACATACCTACCACATGTGTATTTGGAATTCAGTGACTGTAAAAAGTGCTTTGAGATCTTTGAATGGAGGCTCTGATACAAATCAGGAAGAATTCACCAATCCTTTTGGCTGACCACTTTACCTGTTAACATGAGAGCTTTACCCTGCCACTCATGAGTAATATGGTGTAAACAAACTGCAGTTTAATTCAGTATATTCCCAGCAAGTTTCTGCTATCATGTAGTGGATTTAAAAAATGTCTAAGGCTTGGTCTATGCTAAAAGGTTAGGTTGACCCAGGTACATCACTCTGGGGTATAAAAATCTATACCCCTGAGCAATATAGTGAAGTTGACCTACCCTCCTCGACATTGCTAGGTCGACAGAAGAATTCTTCCATTGACCTACTGGCCACCTCTTGGGGAAATGGATTACCTACTCCGCCAGGAGAACCCTTCCTGTCTGCATAGGTAGTGTCTATACTAAAGCACCACATGGTGTAGCAGTGCAGCTGTGCTGTTGTAGCATTTCAAGTGTAGACAGGACATGATTTGCAAGAAGGGGTTCTGTGTAAATATGTCCCTGTTCAGATGGACTAGCTATACCTACTTTTTTAAAATTATTATGCCACTACTTATCAATCCATCAGGCAGCAGAAATCAAATTAGCCCTGATTAAAAGTCGTACAACATTTTATAGCATAATACCTCAATTAGAAAACTCTATTTTACTTTCAATTCCCCTAAACTGAATTGAAAACTAATATTAGCTTGTATTTTTGTATAGTATCTTTAATTCTGAAGGGTGCCAAAGCAATCTATATAAAAAAGTATTTTGTCCACCAGTGAAATGCAGCTGACAAGGAGATGGAACACTTATACATCTAACAGTTTGACCGTAAGAATACTGTAGCCAATTGAAGTGGCATTCGTGAGTTCATAGTAATACTGATGACCACAATTTGACTGGCATGCTCATGAAGAGCTTCAAAGGAGTAATCATTTCTCTCAATACCAAGAACACAAATGTTGGAATGCACTTATGTAACAAAAGGTTGTTCCAGATAGAATGTCATATTGTTTGAGTTATTTTCCATCTATTATGGTGCACATAAATGCATGTCGTCATGTTTCAGAGATAACATTCCTCAATTAATACCACATCTAGATGAGTGGGACAGTTCATGACTCTCTGAGCTATCCTTTCAGGCTCTTTGCAAACACAGAGACCATGCTGCATGGATTTTATACTTGGTTCATGTTTTTAAAAGGTTATCTTTGCAAGCACAAGGACTAGCAATTTTTTAATGAAAACTTAATTTCTGGAACTCAGTTCTGCTCCAAGGTGACTTCTATGGCAAATTCTTTAGCCTCAAGACGCACAGGGCCTTGATTTTACAACTAACATATTGGACCAAACTCTTACTGGGTGATTTATAACATGAGGGCAAGTTTAGTTGCCAACTATTTCTGCACCTGGAAAACCCTTCTGTTGGTGTCACATGAGACTGTTTCTTTCCTATTAGATTCTCAGATGTTATGAAGGCATTTTAGGACTGTAAATTATGGAACTGACCTAGTGTTTCTACATCAGCAAGAAAATATTTCTGCTGGTGGTCTATCTGTGACCAAATAATGCTGGCAAGTGCGAGGTGTTTAGAAGACTTGTGACATTTAAAAATGCATTCTAAGGCCCTTGTACATGTTTCTCTTTAAGCATGAAAATGGTACAACTATGTGGCTACAGTTGGAACAGCTGGAAGAAATGTGAGATTGAGTTTTAACTACAGTGATCATTCTAATGCTTCAATGCCACTTTTTCACAATATCCTCAGATTTGGGATGTTATGCACAGAATTCATTTAGTGGTTATTGGCTGGAGGATCAAAGGAAAAATATTCTATATAGAGAATGGTTTGGTAAAATCATCTATCTTCCAGGGGAAGAAAAAGAAGAGGAAGAGAGAAAAGCTACAGGAGTCAACAGCAGGTATGTTGTGAGTGGCTCTCTTGTTTTTGTTTTTACTTTCCACATGTGTATCTTAAACACACACCCACACACACACCAGCACTTACTGTTTCATTTCAGCATTCTTTCACTTTTCTGATTCACTTCTTTATATTTAAAATATTTTATTTTGAATGTGAGTGATTAAACATGCATCAGATATGCATTTTCACTCTCTGATAGTAACTGAGTATTTTCATTTTGGATGAACTTGTCCATTGCCACCTTTGTCTGTTTTGCTTATTTATTTCCTTTATGCCCATTTCCCTATCAGACTTAGACCGAAGAAAGCGTGTCAGACACTAAATAATCCTTTCCTGTAACTTCAGTAGCCACTGTTGTATTTCCATTGTGTTTTTACATTTTAGATTTTGTACACTAACAGCTGCCTTATAGGTCGGCTCAAAGCATCAGTGAGGTCTCTTTTCTTTTACTTGAAAAATATATTTTAAAAAAAACAAAATGGCTGGTATAAGAACCATAAAAAAGAACAAAACAAAATAAATAATATTGTAATATAAAACTTATTTGGAATGTGCAAAATCTCTTCAATGGAAATTTGTTAAAGAGCAACAATCTTCTACAGGTACAGGCCCCAGAATGACAGCTGCCTACATCTGAAGCATGGTAAGAACATCTCTAAAGCTTTACTGCTAAAATTCAGTTGTAAAAGAGACTCTTGTAAAACTACTTAGATTTAATTCTACAATTAGATTTAATTCTATAATTAAATCTAAATTTAGCACAAATTATAGAAATATCATATCTCAAAGAAACCTTGTTTTGATTATTGATGGTTTTTATACCGGCTATGTATTAGGGATTTACCACCTCCCTTTTCTTATTTACATTTTTCAAACAGACCATACCTCACTGACTAGCTGCAAGTCTGCCTGTGAAGCACAAGGATAGCTTTATTAAGCAATGTAAACCCTTCCAGCCAGCACACCACAAAAATGTATAAAGGGCAGGTTAGAGTTGTGCTTTGTAGCACTGCAATTAACTTATTGCTGACTTCAAGATGCTGGTTGGCTGGGTGCACTGGTTTGCTTTTTCTCAGTCTCTTTAACTGAAAATGATTCATAAACACTAATGAAAAGCAAGCTATAAGAAAATAGCCTATGTTTTAGCTATTAAGTTTTCTCCCGTGATGACTGGGCTAAGTCTCAAAGTGATGTAAAAAAACAACACAATTTCTGTTTCCCATTTTAGAGATTTTTAGAGATTCTTCTCTCTTCATCTCACTCTCCAATGGTAGATCACTATTAGTTTACACAATTGATATCCACTAAAGGTGTCTGGTATGTTTATTAGTATAGAATCTATTACAGAAGAATTTTTGTTTCTCTATCTTTGTATTGGAAGGATGTTCAACTTCCTCCTCTGTAGTGAGATCCATTTAGAGAGGACATTGAATCTGTTGAAATATTTCATTTTCACAATCTAATAAGTCCAAATCGTACCTACAAAAGTCCTCAAGTGTTTTAGGAACTGTAACAAGGTTAAATACTAATTTAACAGGTCCTGCTGAGCAGTGACTCACCAGCCAGCATGCCCTTTCATGGCTGGGCTTGGCAGAATCTCCTCCTCTGTCACCCCCTCCTTACAGGTTTGCTTCTTCTCAGGACTCAGCCCTCTGGCAGGTCACTTTATTATCCGGGTAGGGAGAGACTAAGTCCAACTGACAAATGGAGTTCAATGACCTCATGTCAGGGTTTTGGCCCCTAAACAAGAGTCCAGTGGTCCTTACACCTTTTTGTCTCAAGGCTTCCAGTAGTCTTTATATCTTGCATCGGGGGTTTCACACCATATTCCTTAGTTTGGGTAGGGGAACCCAGATCCACATGCCCCCCGTTCCCACATTCTGATCCTGGAATCTGATCCTGTCATGAGCAGCCCTTAAATCCTTGCTGTTCCCTGGGTTCTTCCTATCTTAGTCTGTTCCTAGGCCCTCTTGCCCAGCTCTGGTAGTGAGCAATACTGCCCAGAGTTTTTTCCCCCAGGAGATCTGGTTCTTGCCCTTTTATCCACTCCTGTAGTTTTAGTCTCACTCCTGACCAATTCAAAGTTCCTTTCTCAGGAGAGAACTACAGGGCCTGCTCTCCTGGGCTTCTTTCCCCTTCTGCCCTGAAACCTTCTCCTATATTAGCCACAAAGCTCCTCCCCTACATATTAGCCTTAATTGGGTCTGAGTGTCCTGTAGTTGCTAATTGGCTCACCAATGCCCTTTAACCCTTTCATTGTCAGTGTGGGGTATGAACCATATTCCAGGTCACTTCTTTCTCTCCTTCCTCCTGAAAAACTCTGTTACAGAAAGAGAATGTGTGTAGCTACTGAATCATCTGCTATTGTTTGTTTCCATGGCTGATGTCATGCTTTAAAAGTGGCCAGTAAAACTGTTGTCTACTGGATGTACAGCTGCTTGTGCTCTACAAGAGGAATACAAGCTAAAATACTCTGTTTTCCCTGTGCTATATGCCACTCAAAATACAACTCGCTATCTTCTGCATTTTATGCTGTCATGTTGTTCAGTCTATACTGGGTTGTGTTGAAGAGCTACTTATTGTTTTCAATAATGAAATCTGAGGGGTGCTGTTTTGTTGAAATGAAGAGGGGGGGGAACATACAAGTAAATGTAAGATTGGATGTTTTGCCTTTTTATGCAAAATTTCTGGAAATCTGACCCAGACCCCTTTCTATAGTAAACCTGACTTTATCAGAGTCTGCATAGCAAATATTGCTCTGAAGTCAGATTTGTCAAAAGTAAAAGTGAATGTCTTAAGTATTAATCTCAGCAGCTCCTTCCTGGCAATCTACCATACATAAAAAGAGGCTTGTTCTTTGTTAGAAACTCATCTGCGAGCAAGTCCTGTTGCTTATTCACCTGAAATCCTATTCTCTGAGACCTTGCTACTATTTGTAGAGGAGATTATATAGTGGAAAGCTCATGACTGCAAGCTGAGGAACAAGAAGCGGGAACAGATTGATGCCTAAACAGCAAAGATTATATCTACATATCCCTAATGATAAAACAGACAAAGGAGCCTCTAGTAAATATTGTCAATTGTATTGAAATTGAAAATACTTAGGTAGGGTCTCTTTTGTGGATATATATGCATGTAAATCATGTAGAACTAGTCTACTTTTATTATGCAGGTATACCAGGTAGGATGGTTCTTGTTTTCATGGAATCATTTGCCCAAGAAGAGAACAGTAGTGGCCCAAGTATTAAAATTGGGAGCTACAAACCATCATACTTCAGTATGTGAATATCATCCTGCTTGGCTCAACCTTTAACTCCTTGCCAAATTCAATAAAGATGTCACGTACATGGTTTAATCTTGGGCTTTAGAATTATGATTAAACTGATCTTTTGACTTACTATTATCACATGTCCAAATTTTAAACCCTTTCTGAATTCTTGTGGGGCAAAATACTTAAGTAGTTAAGTCCTACACATTAACAGATTTTATCAAACTTCAATATATTCCACTCCAGATAAAAGCTCTTGAACATTGGGAATTTTTCAGTTTTTCTTGGATTGCTTTGATTCTCAGAACAGATGTCCTGCCTCACGTGAATTTTTTGTTTGGAATATTTTTATGAACTCTGTAGATAACAAAGAATGTTCTTGCTAGATGAAATAGAAGTGGATGAATGTGTGGGAAGTGTTTGTGTGTTTTTTCCCCACCTGGAATGGGAAATGTTATAATACCTGTCTCTGTCCTCACGCAGTTTGTAACATGGAATTTAAGAATGGTAGGTATCTTTTTCTCCATTGGAGCTGAGCTGTCTTTGTCTTGCAGATGGCTTTTTTGAATGACACTTGTTGATACAATGATTCTGTGTGTGATTTACAAGGGCAGTGCAAATGTGTTCCAGTGAGAAATATGAATGGGCAGACTGATTTAGAAAACTTAAATTTGGGGGACTTGTAAGAACGGACAACATTTACTTTGAAGGCTAGGATAGGTATCCCTTCCAAGCCCAGTTCAGGGTATATTCTACCTACAATAGGCATCCGTTTCCTTAATATACTACAAAGTTCGTAATAGGGCTATTGCAGTCTGTACTGGCCAGACGTTTCTGAAATCTGTCTTTGTGACTTCCCTGGGTATGAGCAATGATGATGCATTTGGGAGTGCCCTTAAAATGAGATTCACTAAAGGGCCTGAGATCCGAAGATCTCAGGGAAGCAGAAAGCGCTAAATTGGCACACCATCTATAGAAATGTAGTGAGTCCATTGGAAGTCAGAGTGCAAGCGATCAGGGCTCTGAGGATAAAGATAAATCAGTTGAAAGAGAGAGAGAATCCATAGGTCTAAGCAGGGGAGATCTGAGATTTCTGTATTAAGGGGAGTGTAGCTGAAAGAAGGATGAGATGGAGGAGGGGTCAGAAGAAGAAGAAGAAAAATGCAGAAGATACATTCAAAGAGATGGGTTAAGGCAGTGGTTCTCAATCAGGGATACGTGGAGGTCTTCTGGGGGTACATCAGCTCATCTAGATATTTGCCTAGTTTTACAACAGACTACATAAAAAGCACCAACAAAGTCAGTACAAACTGAAATTTCATACAGTGACTTGTTTATACGCCTCTATATACGATGCACTGAAATGAAATACAATATTGTAGGTTCCATTTGATTTATAATCATACGGTAAAAATGAGAAAGTCGGCAATTTTTCAGTAATAGTGTGCTGGGGCACCTTTTTGTATTTTTGTGTCTGATTTGTAAGCAAGTAATTTTGCTGAAGCTTGGGGGTACACAAGACCGATCAGACTCCTGAAAGGGTACTGGAGTCTGGAAAGGTTGAGAACCAGCAAGTTAAGGTATATGGAAAGGTGTGCCCACACGTGTTTGAGTGTATCCCAGTTGAGCCAGGGTTTTGCTCATCCATGGTTTAATGAGAACTAATCGCTTTACAAGTTGCTCACCTCTCCACATGTGAACACCAGTAAACTTGTTACTGCTCCACTGTTGGTGATTTAAAGCTAGTTTTCATTTGAAACCCTGCTCTAGGCTGACTTGTCTGCTGCATGAGACTTGGAGATTGGATCCTGACTAAGCTTAATAAAGTTGTCTGAAAATGGCATGCTGCAATGTTGAGCTCAGTACCTGGCAATCCAGTGTTTGGAAACTACTCTGTGATCCTCCAATGCATAGGACAGATTTCAAAGCATTACAAAACTGTCTCCAAACATTTTTGTGGTGGTGGTTTTAAGCAGATATTGCCTATGACAGTCTCAAAAATATTGCTTATTGTTGGAGAAGCACTTTTTCTAAAATCAATCTGAAGGGTCCATATGACTTGCCAATGGCAAAAGTGGCATTTTTGGTGGGGAGGGTGGCTTCAGATCAATTAATTGATAACATAAAGGTCACTCTTCTGGGGGCAGGCGAGGCAGATTGTATACTCTGAATGCAAGCATCCTTAGCAAACCTGTATACGGTAGCAACTTCTGTACAGGAAGTGGAGATTTCAGATTCTTTTATTGAATTTTATTCTTTTGACAGAATCAAACAAGCTGCCTTTTCTCATTATGAACTGAGAACAACTACTTCTAAATTGCTAGAAAGGTGCAACTAAAGAACTTACAAAAACTCACTCTAGATTGTTACACTGAAATGTGGAAATATTTAACTTGACATATACAAGGACTGTGATTGCATATCACTTAATGATTTGCACCCTCCCATATGTCAAGCTCTCAGATAGGTAAGAAGTGATAAAGTAATTAGGAATAAAGCTGGGAGAATTAAATGTGTCCTTATTTGCAGCTTTCAACAAATTGTTAGGACTAGCTTTTAGTTCATAGGAATGAAACCTGAATAATTTTTATTTACATTCAAGACACATTAAAGAGGCTTATTTAAATTGGGGTTTTTTGGGAAGCTTAAGTGGAAGACTAATTATTTTAGATTTAAGTATCTATTCCCTTCCAGGAATACTGGAGCTAAGTTCTATTTAAAAAGGGACAAGATTTTGAATAGTGGGTAACTAACTAACCAAAACAAGAAAATTCATTTCTAAATAGTAGTGGAAATGAATGAGACAGTGACAAGAACAATGTAAACTAGAGTAAACCCACTGCTGTAAATGATATAATGTGTGTCAGATGACTGCAGTTGACCAGGTAGTTTCCTGGCCGAGGTCATGCAGAAATATAAAGATGAAGTACACATCTTATCGCTTGTCTGATAAAACACTTTGAATTGCTAGTAG
This sequence comes from Dermatemys mawii, assembly GCA_007922305.1. Classification (NCBI taxonomy): domain Eukaryota; kingdom Metazoa; phylum Chordata; order Testudines; family Dermatemydidae; genus Dermatemys; species Dermatemys mawii. The sequence goes on from ML677329.1 coordinate 2,970,833, forward strand.
ATTAGCAAAAAACAAAACCAGTCCAGTGACAGATTGGAGAACTCAGTAAGTAGAGATCCTGTAAGTGTTGAGATCATCAAAAATGTACCCTGGATGTGTCAGGAGTTGTCCCGGGGGGAGGGAAGGGAAGGAAGAAATTCAGGTTTTATTTATTTTAACACTTATAAATGGCCTTTGTGGCTCATAGTTATTCTAATAAAGTGTGTTTGGATATAGGCAAGGTGACTGGCAGCAAAAATGTTTTTGAGGTGTAAACATTGTTTCCCTGTATGCTATGTGGCAGAGAAGCAAGAAAGAGGTGTTCACTCCAGTATGGCTTATCAATACCCTAAACTATAATGGTGAAAATAATTACCCTGCCACTTTCCCTTAAAAATGGCAATATGACAACTACAGTGAATCTAATTTCTACATCTTAAAAGTGACCAGCAAAGTGCATGGTCTTCTCTGATGCTTTATGATGTATAAAGCTTATCTGCATTTTTAAAAAAACTTATCACATGAGAAATTAGGTCTTCTCTACCATGGAAGCTCTCTGGTGGCTGGAAACTAGGGTGATGACCACCTCATGTACTGAATGAAAACTGGGCCACTAAGCAGAAGATCATTTTAAATAGCTTGACAAATATTTTTGTTGAAACAGGTGTTAATATCAGGGACTAACATTTTGGAAATAGGTATCTTTTGTTGAAGCTTCAAAGAATGTGTAAAAGCGCACATGGACTTAATGTATACAGCAGGTCTGCCAGAAAAACAAGGGGAGATCAGATTTGATAGTGACATTTCTAAGGCGAAAGACAAACAAAAAGGAAAAGTCTCCTCCCTTCAGGTGTTCATACGTTATGAAGAAACAAAAAAGACAAACTTATTTTTTAAAAATTGTGCCTTTTCCGGTCTCATGTAGAGAATACGGTGACACCTACTGGGAGAGATGCAGAATAGAACATTCTTCTATTTCTCTTTTGGCATTTGTAGTAGATACTAGAATAAACCTGTTAAGTTTTTCTGCCATGTCTCCCTCTGTTACCTAGGGCATGGTGTGTGGTTTGTTTGATTTTTAAGGTACCATTGGCATGCGAATCTAGAAAATGTGCATGTTCTCTCAACTTCTTTTTACAAATTTAAGGTCAATATGATTCAATGGATTTAAACTATTAAGTTGATTGATATTGAAATCCCAACCTGCAATATTTGCAACCCACATACTTTGCTACAAGAGCTAGAAAGTGAAATCAGGTGATTTTATACACAAGTGAAATTGACTTGTCCCTTTTCATGTTCCAAACTTATTCCAAAAAGTAAGTAAATCAGTGTTGACTATTTAGTTTTTAATTAATAAAACAAAACCCTGTTTCAAAGGAAACTTCTGTGAGGCAGGAGTTTACAAGATCTTGAAATTTTCTAATCACCTCCATAGAAAATATTCTTTTAAAAAATGTTTAAGGTGTTATTGGTGTGAAAGGGGAATAGGAAACTTTTGCTCTGATGTTGACCTTTGGGAAGAAGGAGAGAAGGCTGCTGGTAGTCCTGCTCACAGCTGCATGGTTTAGTAAATTTCGTACCAGATAAGCAATTGAGTAGAGTTCCTGGTAGACCTCGTATTGAGGATGGAAATTGTTTCACAAATTATTTTAAGATTTCAAAATCTAGATTCATTTCAAATGAGAATGAAACCTGAAAATTTCAGAATTCTCCATTGCAAAAATTATAAAGTTTCAAAAATTTGTCTTAAAAAATGTTCGACACCCTGTTTTGACATTCAGAATTTTTTTCCCTTCCTGAAATGAAATTTTGACAAAAATCAAGCAAATAATTAAGCATTTCAGTTTCAATGGAACTGGATATGCCAACAGAATATGGTTCTGTTGATATTTCTCTGACCCGCTCTAGTCCTGAGTTCTATTTCCCCTCTACCACGGCTGGCATTTTATAGTACTTTGCGCTTAGGAAACACTCTAACATTATGTAGTAAGTAAACATTGAAAACAACCATCTTACAGATCAGCAACCTGAGGCTCAGAGGTTTTGACTTGGCAGAGTAACTTCTGCCAATTGTAAACTGAACCAGGCTCCTGAGCCTGATCTGGTACTTAAACAAGTAGCTCTCACTGCCCCCCAGACAAGTCCTTTTATTTAATCTTTGACTCTGTCCCCCGTTTAAAGTCTTTGACCCATGAGCAAAAATCTAAAGGTGTACAGGGTTAAGGCTTTCACAGCCACACATATAGATAGGGCCCTACCAAATTCATGGTCCATTTCGATCAGTTTCATGGCCAGAGGGCTTTAAAATTGTTCAGTGTCACATGCTGTTGTGATAGGTTGGGGGGGGGGGGGGTTTGCAAAGCTGTTGTGACAGCGTTGGGGGAGGGGTGTCATGGGATTGCCACCCTCACTTCTGTGCTGTAGCCATGAAGCTTCCTGAAGCCAGGGGAAGCTTCTGGAGGGGAGTCTGATCCCCTTGTGCTGCTGGGAGCTCCTAGCTGCTACTCCTGGCCTGGCTGGGGAAGGACAGGACTTCCTCTTACCCTGCATGGACCTGCTGATGTAGCTTCACCTGTGCTATTATGTGAGCTGGTCCATTTATACCTTTTCTGAGTCTGCTTCCTCATTGTAACCAGCAATAATGTGCTATGCAAGAAAATGTTTATGAAGAGCTACGGAAGTTCAGCTTATGAAATCTGCTGTCATTTAGGTGGAATGAAAACTCTGGACACCCAGATTCCCAGCATGTGTTTTTCGGAAAGCACAGCTTCCCTCAGTCTAGTCAAAGGTCAGAAGATAGAATTTTAGTGCAAAAATAGCTCCAGGATCCATGTGGAAAAAATTTGCATTCACTGGAAAGTTGATGAAAGCTTTTTTGTTAAAACTGTTGTGATTGTTTTTTCTTGCAAATTTATCCCCTCTTGAGTTGTTGTTAGAACTGGAGACTAATGTGTATTGCTATTTGCCTTAAGTACTCCAGCTTGAGATCGCAATAGAGAGAAGGGTTTTGTTTGTTTGTACAGTTAGTGGTTGTTAGGAAATGATTGAGTTTTTGGATTCCATGGTGCTGGGATAGTGAATTTGCTACTTTGCACTGGAAACTTTGGACTTGGGAAAGAGGGAGTTAATGGAGCTATGTAAAAACAGATGGATGTAACAGATTTTCTTCTCTAATATAAAATTATTTCTATATTAACTCATTCATGAGCATAGGCATAATTTTGAGTTAAATGTCTAACCATCTGATGAAGTGAGTTTTAGCCCATGAAAGCTTATGCCCAAATAAATTTTGGTTTCTAAGGTGCCACAAGTACTCCTCATTCTTTTAATCAAAAATTGTACTTGCTGTACCTTAAATATGATTTACAAGGAAAAAAGTGTGTGCCATTTTTTTGCTTCTTTTTTATCTGAAGAATTTTTTACTTGATCTGCTTTTGAAGTATCAAGAATATCAAGTTTTCCCTGTTTATTACAAGCTACTTTCTTGGAACATAAGAGAATTGAAGGGACTCTTTTCTCATGACAGTGTCAGGTGCTTGAGTTAGTGTTGTGAGTTAACAGCATTTGAAACCTTGACTAAATTTCCATCTCCTCTCAATTGTGCAGGTTTTACTTCCTTGATACTTGTGATATTCCACTTTCTTCTATCAGACCAAATCTTTCAGCAGGAATAGTGTAGACAAAAACTGAATTTCTAATGTAAAAAATAAAGCAAACCCTCCCTCCCCTCACCCCCAGCCCTCTTTTGAAAGGTTTATTCCTTCAAATGCTCATTGTATATCATAAAGAAGCAAAAAGGGCACAAACACATTTTTCCTCCCTTGCAGGTCATTTAATATACTGATCATTCTTCTCTCAAAGAAGCTGCTGGAGTCTTGGCTGCCTAGAGGTAACCTGAAGTTTTTATTACAAACTACACAGTTTCTTGTCTGAAATGGAAAGACCGGTCCAGAGTTTCCAGTCTAATCCCTTCAAACACTGTAAGGGCTTGGTTACACTGGCACTTTATAGCGCTATAACCTCCTCCCCGTCCACACTGGCAAGGCACGTAGAGCGCTATAACTGCTGAGTTATAGCGCTATTGTTAATCCACCTCCGCATGGGGAATAAGGGCTGTAGCGCAGCTGCTGTAGCGCTACAGCAAGAATGTGGACACCCACTGCGCTACAAGTGATCTCTGGAGATGCCTAGAGCCATTTAAGGCAATTGACGTCTCTTCCCTTTGTTTTGAACTCGGCTGGAGGAATGCGGAAGTACCTCTTTAGAGTTTCTCTCTTAACTCGGCAGATAAGCAATGAAAATGTTTAAGGAGGGAGCCTGTGTGAAAACAAAGCCTTCCGTGAACGGAGGCTCACTGACAGGCTTTCAGAAGAACGGAAAAATCACTCTCTCTCTCCCTCCGCATACACACAACGCGTCCCCCCTCACCCCCCTTGTTTAAAAAGCACGTTGCACCCAGCTGAATGCTGGGATACCTGCCCTAATGTGCTGCTCTTAATGCCGCATTAAGTGCCCCAAATGTGGCCATGCTATACTGCTGGCGCATCTGAGTGTGGACATACAATAGCGCTATACATATTACTGTATAAGGGGACCGCTATAACCAATAGCGCTATAATCTTGTAAGTGTAACCATACCCTAACAGTGATAGCTTGAGGGTCATCTTTGGGCTCTAGAATGCCTTTAACAAAATCTACTGCTGGTTCTCCTCCACCAGTGGGAGCCCTAGCATAGCCAAGGCTTTAGGTAGCCACTGGCACTGTAAGCCTTGTCATTAACCCTGCTTTGGAGTAGGTTTGACTCATGTCCTATAAAACACTAGCAGATGCTGCTGTATCAGCATAACACTAGTAATCCCACTGGAACTGCCAGCAATGGAGCTGAACTGGTGCTAGCATGGATGAATAAACTGAGAATTTCCTGGGTAGACAAGGGCTCAATGTGACTCTGTGTTACTTATAAATGCTTCAGTCTAAGAATGTACTAGTGGCTTGATTTTTTTCTATTTACTTGTGTCTTTAATATTGAGAAACAGTATTAAAAAGGTAACAGTAATTCTGCAAATGCCAAAGACATATTTGGATATCTAATTTAGTTTTGCTCAAGACATAGTTTGACATGTCATTCAACACACACTAATATAAAGCAGGTTTTGTAATTGAAATCCTCCCCCTCCACACACTACTCTCCCCTTCCTTCCACTGTCCCACCCCAAAGTGCTGTGGAAAAACCAGGCCAATACAGCCCATTTTAAAGCACACTTGTTCTCAGATAACTTTCTCCAGAGGGCTAGTAGTTCTCCCTTTTATCCACCTCCTCTTGTAAGGCTATTTACATACCTCACTTCCAGTAACTGGTCTGAAATGGATGAATAATCTCCAGCATGTCAGCCTCTCTAAAGTTTGTTTAATCATGAAGATGAGTAACTTTACTCTGTAATGTTCAGTGAGATGAGGCTGATAAGGCCTCCAGGGTTCATTCCATTTCATTGCAAGTAGGGAGAAAAAGGGTGCAAAACTTTGGTCATTCTTTTTTAGAAAGTAAAAATAATGTTTGTGGTTCCTCGCCCCGCCCACCCCCAACTTCCAGTTGTGAGTCACATGTCTGGGTTGCTAGTTGCTGAAGTTCAGCTTTATCAGATCTAAGAGCTGTTGGAGTTTGATTTTATTTCCATGTAAGTTACTTCTTCCAAAGCCAGAAAGGGGTGTGTGTGTTCTGCAGTCTGATGTACAGTTCAAATGACAGGCTGTGGCCCAGGCTCAAGACTTCACATATGTGAAATGTGACTTGCAGCACTTTCTTTGAAGCCTAACCACAGCCAGGGAGCTGTAATTGCAGTCTTTGATTGCGCCGACTTCACTTGTGGATTGGGCTTTGCTGGGGCATGCCTGGCTTGGCCAGACTTCAGCAGCAGCCCCCCAGTGAAGTCTCAGATGTGGGAAGTCTTCAGTCTCCTTAGCACATGCCTGTGGTTTCTTGAAAAGAATCCTGATTTGACCTGTTTTATATCTTTAAGGCAACACCATAGTTGTTCAGGTTTTTTAAAAGGTAGCGTTTGGTCTATCAGTGGTAGAAATTACTTTGTCTGTAGCCTTAAAAAATAGGCAGCTGGGGAAAACCATATCCTAGCCCACATTTTCAGGATAACTACTGTGTAATTTTCTGTAGTATTACCCTGGAAACAATACATTTAGGCCTCCTTTTTAACACTCCCTTGTACAATTGGAATCATGTAAGCAGCCTCTTTTTACTGGTGGAAAAAGGAATGAGGAGAGGGAGAGGTTACGAAAATGTGAGCCAGAAATTGCTACAGTTGTACTTTGACTCAGAAAGAAGTAAAGGTCCCAGTTTAAAAACTGAAGACCAGAGCAAGGCTGTGGTCATTATTTTAACCTCCTGACTTCAAAGATGGCATGCTGGTAAGGGAAGGGGGAGGAGGTAGGGAATCCATCTCAACAGAAGAGCATTTCATTTCCTTCAGTGAAGTAGACATTGGTGGCTGCTACCGTCTAGTTCTGAATCACAGCACTTGTATCAGACTGCTGTGAACTACTGGCCTGGCGCCTCAAGGCCATTCCTCAACAGGAAGCTGAATGTTTTCATGTAAGACTGAGAGGAAAACCTTCCCAGGAAGAGCAACCTGGACTGAACCTTTGAAAATCTGGGATGAAAAGGCACAAAGTAAATATAAATCTGCAGGGTTCTCTCACCAGTGTTCCTCTGCTGTTTGCTTGGCCTTTTTCGTGCTCCTTGGAAAGGTAGAGCCCTTCATAACTCTTTGATCCCCATATGTTATGGAGCAATGTGCTACTTTAAAAAAAGTGCAGGAAACTGAAGAGGCTTTTTTTTAGTTGGGGCTTGGGATGGTTTTCCAAGGAAATAGGAACTGAATTAGTCAATACAGTGCACGTCCGTTGAAACAGCTGTTTCTTTGCAATGGGCATTTGATTTTGCTCTTTAAGGGCGTAACAGCTTTACTTGCCCTTTTTGCAGCTAGCAAGCTGAGCACTAAGGGAAAATTTCCCTTATTCAGCTAAATAGGGAAAAGGGTGATTCAGAATGTGTCAGCGCTCCCTCACATTACAGATCTGAATGGATTTAGCAGCAAGATTTGCATTTTCATTCTAGGGCAGTTCTGTGGTTTAATCCATGTCTGTCCTTCACCTTTTCTCTTCCACCAAAATAATGGTTCCTAGTGGACTATTCTGATGATTCAGCTTACTGGTTGGGAGTTAGGACATGATCCTGCACTCACTAAAGTAATGTCTCGATTTGAGTGTGTGTTTGGATTTGGTCTCTAGAGAGCTTTAGCTTGTATAATTTTCAGTTCAAGTAATAAGTTAACCACTGTCTAACCAATAGCCAAGATGCGCTGTACAAACACCTTCTATAATGAGACTTCAATTTAAACTGCTGGCAGGAATGTACTGTACATTTTCAAGTCTGGCACACTGGATAAATATTTTGCACCCTAAGTTTAGCAGGCTTTAGTTACAGCTCTGACATGAGAGTCATTCAGCAATATGATTCTCTAGAGTCTAACCTATTGTCTGATTTGACATATATTATAATAAACTAACAGCAGAAGCCTTGGTATAATGTGTACACTTAACCCATTTGTTTGCTTGAAAAGGAGTTGCAATGTCTTGGCTTACCTCATCCAAGGTGCCATACTATCTTTTTTGTTAAATCACTACCACCTTTTCCTTAGTGTTTGTCATTCTTTTTCCCCCTCCCACATATGACTGGAGAGGCGTTAACTGGCCACTTCACCCTCTGTGATTCCTTAACTGCTTATGCTAAACAATGTGTTCTACCTTATATTAGTAGAGACACTGGGTGCCTTTCTGCAGGCCCCGTAGAGAAGCTCTGTGTAAACACAAAGCCTTTCTCTCTCCCAGAAGTTGGTTGAATAAAATATTACATCTTATCACAGACAGCTGAAGAAATGGATTATCTGTGAAGTCTGACTGATATAATTCCCAGTAATTTTTAAAATTCTATGACAAGGTTTAAGTGACTCGCAGTTGTGCAGTACCTGAAGGATTACAGTTCAAGTAGATGTTAATGGCATAACAGCAACACTGAGATCATCACTGAAGATTGATCTTTATGCTGAAAATACCTGATTCACCATCTAACACTGTGGCATGACTCACTAGACAAGTACTGGGAGGAGCTTTTATAATCCTGCTGTCTGGGTCAGGAGGGCATGGGCGACTGTTTGAATCAGCAGTTACACAGGTCTCTGTTACAGAGGGGTAACCATGTTAGTCTTTATAGGTCTCTGTATTACCTCAACCAGTCAGGACTGTTTATCTCTGGAGGAGGAATGGGCAGTGCTTAAGACTTGCACTGTTGACCTTTTGCATGCCACAATATTAGCCATTCCTAACATCCTTACAAATTCGGCTGTCAGATAACTGAGCCTTGTGGTCTCTGACTACAAGCCCTGAATGACCTAGAAGCCATATCCTAGCATCCATATCCTAGCTGATAAATAGGACAACTTGTTCTCACTGTTTCACACTATCGCTGGGATTCAGAGGACCCTGCTAAGCATTCTCCCATCTGGCCTTCTCCATAGTTGCTTAAAAAAGACACAATTTCTTTGTTTCTTAGGCTATGTCTACAGTGACAACTGAATGACAAAACCTTTGTTGTTCAGAAACGTTAAACCCCCTTCCCCTGCAGTAAGTGCTAGTGAGAGCAGTGCATTGTCAGCAGGAGCACTCTCCTGCCAGCAACAACGCCGCTCATTGGCGGTAGAAGTTTTGTCAGCAGGGGAGCCCCAAACAGCCGCTACATTGCATGGCTTTTAGTGGCATGGCTGTGGTGATGCAGCCATGTGGCTAAAATCTGTGTAGTGTAGACATAGCCTAAAGAGAGTAGGGCATGACGCACCAACCAAGCTGGAGTTCTAATTGATTCCTGCTATGGTTGTAATAAGATGCGAGAATGTCTAATCCTCCAACAGACTTTTAGGTCAATTGTCACAAGGAACTAAAGCTCCCCACAAAAGGGAATTATTTCTCTAAAGCTATGTCTACATTGGCACTTTCATTGTTCAGGAGTGTGAAAACACACATGGCCAGTCCTACTCCCCTGAACAACAAAAGTTTTTCTGAAAAGCGCTGGTGTGGATAGTGCTTCGTTGGCGGGAACTCTGCTCCCATGGACAAAGCTACCCCCTTGTTGAAGGTGGTTTTATTGTGTCACTGGGAGAGCTTTCTTCTGGTGATAGAGCCACTACACAGAGCACCTTACAATGACACAGCTGCAGCAGCACAGCCATGCCACTCTACGGTGCACAGTGTTAGGCAATGTCTAACACTTTGACTTTCACATTCTAGAGCTATGGGCACCTTAAATGTTGTTGTTAATGCAAAGTAATCTGGTGAACATATAAAACAAGAGCCCTGAATATTCTAAGGGGCTTCCAACATGAGCCAAAGCACTGCTAGAAACTCAGATTATTCCCAAAGCACTCCCCTAGTGCAGCTGGTTCATGAGATTACTGTGACCATCATCATAGGCTTCCCCAGAAGACGACAGGTTAAGGTGTGTTTTTTCATATGGCTTCTTAGAGATTGCTTAAAGCAAACTGGTTTTGGTTAACACTTTTTCCCTCTCCTTCTGTAGCTGGGAAAAGAAATGCTTTCTCAACATGCAAAGCAAAGACGACGACGCCGGGACCCCTTCTGGAGATGGAAGCTTGTTAAAACCCCAGGTGTGTCCTTCATCTGTACAGACCACCCCCAGGGTCTTTCTAGGAGGTCGGATTCACCATGATGTCACTGCTAAAGACACTGAATCATAAAGACAATCACTGCCAAAACCCTTCACTACCACAGGACCCCAACCTTGATTATAGAAAGGAGCAAATGAACATTTCAGAACTCCCAGGTCAGCAGAACATCTTTAATCTTCACCTTGGACTCCTAAGCCTCTCTCTCCTCTGTCTCCATACTGAGTCAGCAACAGGTAGGTCAGCTGTCTCTGCCTGCTTTAGCCAACTGAATAACATAGACTAACAGCTACCCCCAGATAGCACATTGAAGAATGGAATTCATCTGGTTGAAGACACTCAAACTTTTTTTATTTAATGGTGCAAAAGGATCAATTTTGTTTTTAGCTTTAAGAAACTTGAATGCTTTTCTATTTTAACTTTTAGTTTCTAACGTCCTTGGTGTATATTTTACTAGCTGTGAGCTTTTAAATAAGTATCAAGTATCTTTTTTTAAGTCTTTTTTTTCCTGCCAAACCTGTATGGAAAATGTGGCTTTTTGTTAAACTATTTGTAACAAATAGTGGCCTCTCAGTCTATGTAATAGAGTGTCCTAGAGAACTAAATAAATGTAACACCACAGTCAGCTGGTCAGTAGACATATCACTCCTGTTTCATTTACACTCTGTAAACATAAGCAATACATCCAGTAAATTCAACTGCAGTGAGTTCTTCTCACCCTTTTCCCTCCTCCTTGTAAAAACAAACAAACAAACAAAAGAAGCCCAGCACTTGAATTTACTTCACTTGTTCTGTATTTGTACCTGTTTTTGTTAGCCTGTTAGTGGGATTTTATGCCAGTTACTGAAATGAGCATCGATGTTCCCATTTTTTAATAGTAAGGCCCAGCCTTTGCCAAAAATACTGTCAACTGAATTTTTTTGTCATTCCAGTTTGAGTAATGTGCTGAGCATTTGTTTTTTTAATAAAAGCTTTGTAATAAAACATCACTTGTCTGGTTAAGAGTAATTTCATGATTTAGCATGAGCCAGTTCTAGTTTAAAATGACTACAGACTCCACAGCAGCTAGAACAATCCTAAGAATTCTATCAAAGTGAATCCATATTTTGGGGCTTACAAATCTTCAGCTCAACCCCTTTCATGAAGGAAGTAAATGTAAAAGAATCATGTTACCCATAAAAGGGTAACATGATTCTTTTACTCACCCAGACCTTGAATCATTCTTAGATATTTACCAAACCTTTTCCAGTTTGTCCACTGCTGTTCACTACACACCAGTGTGGACTCTTACAGTAATGATCTCACAAATCCTGTAACAATGGTAGTATCTCCCAACTTCTTCTCACTGGTCCTCTGTTTATACATCCAAAGCTTGCATTTGCTCTCTTGGCCACAGCATTGCTGTATGTGCTCATGTGCAGTTGGTGAACTACCATGACCTCAGTCCAGCCTTTCCTGAGTCACTACTCTCCCGAACAGTCCCCCATCTTGTGTTACCTTGCATTTGGCTACATTAAATGCATGCTGTTCAAGTAAGCCCAGTTTGCCAGGTGATAGTTCTCTATAGAAGTGATGTCTCTTTACCACTACACTAACTTTTGTAATCTACAATCTTTATCAACTATGATTTTTTTTTCTTCCAGATCACTGACAGACACTTAATGGCACTAGGTCAAGAACAAGTCCCTGTGCTGTCTCAGTAGAAATGCCCCTTACATCCATGAGGACTTGCACACTAGTTTGAACTTTGCCTGTGCTTTTACAGTGTGCTACCCTACAAGATTTGAGCCTCAAACTGAAAACCATGTTAATATAGCTACACACAAGGTCACGCTTACAGGATGGGACGACTATACTTGATCTAATGCCCCTCACCAAATGCTATTTGGAGAAAGAGAGAAGCAACATTTCTGGAAAAAGTCTTTTCTTTCTTTTATTTTGTCCTTTCTTAAATTATTTGTTTGAATTTCAACTTGGGCAGATCATTTAACTTGTTTCAGTTCCTCACCAGGTCCCTCGGATTTTGAGAGGAACTCAGATATTGTGGTAATAGTCATACTAGAGTAAGTCACAGAGAGATGGATTAGAGGGCAGACTGCTTAAAACAGGCAAAGCTGCATGATGCATGTAATCTATCGCACTGCTATTACTGCCCCACAAGATTATAGAAACAAACAGATGACATGCAATGCATTAGTCACCCAGCTGGGAGGGACATTCAACTCTGCTTTACTCTGACAGTGGGCTGGGTAGAATGATTACTTATCTTTTGTGGTTTGGAAGTGAGACAGCTCCCAACAACTCAGTGAGTAGTACTGTAACTTGAGCAGCAGTGTGGGTCTCTTATGCCAGGGGTTCTCAACCTTTTTCATTCTGAGCTCCTGCCCCCATCCCAAAACCCCCCCAACATGCTATAAAAACTCCACATCCCACTTGTGCCATAACAACTGATTTTCTGCTTATAGAAGCCAGGGCCAGCATTAAAGGCAAACAATGCATTTGCCTGGGGCCCCATGCCACAAGGGCCCCTACAAAGCTAAATAGCTCAGGCTTTGGCTTCAGCTTTCTGCACTGGGCCTCAGTGAGTCTAACACTGGCCCTGCTGGAAACCTGATTGAGAACTGCTCTCTTATGGAATAAGGTACAAATTAGTACATGTGAAACATTCTATCCATCTCTACTACTGCTTATAACAATATTAGGACTTCCTGTATGCAAGGTATATTTAGGGATGCTAGGGCTAACACAATTTCACTGAGAAGCAGTTAGGGTTGCTACTACCAACATGCCTGACACAACTACTTTGTTTTGGGGGGGTTTAACCCATCTAGCCATATGCACCCTATCAGTGCTACAACTGCTGCTCATTACACACTAGCCCCCACAGCCTTCCCTTGGCTCTGTTTACACCCTTTTGCACCTAACCCGTTACCAGATCTTCCCTAAGCACTTGCACATGTTAACTGTTGGGGAAAGAGTAGACTGGTATAATTTAAACACCAAGCTTGCTTGCTTATTCTAAAATAAGAGCATCCATACACACTAGTCTCTCTCTCTCTCTCCAGGGAAACCTATCACCCTCTGAAGCATCTGTCTGATACCAAAGAAACTATCACTTGGTACAATCACTCTCTTTTAATAAACCTCCAATTCTTGAGCAAACTAGCAGAAGTTTGTCTCAGGACCCACTTCTCACTCCACACTGATACTTATGCTAAAGCCATCCTACTCAAGGTTAATGAGAGAGAGCCTTGCTTTTGCAGTTTACACTTGATGGAATGTTTCATTTAATTCATTTCACTGGAGGTGGTGGTGTTTAGGCAACATTTACATCTATGGAATATTGTTTAATATTGACCATCCAAACACTAGCTTTGGGTTTTCAAATCCTGCTGCTCACAGGCTAACACAAATACCCTGACAGTACATGTTAATTTATAAGAAGATCTAGTAACCATTTGGCTAAACAACCACACAGAGATCAAGTGGCAGTAGTGGAACACTTGAGTATTCTTTCAGCCCTAAGGGCCATGCTGTTACTGCTAGTGGCTGAAGTGACTAACTAGCAGCCTCAGTAGGCATGTATTTGTTCCTAGAGTGATGTCTGTCTGTGCAAGAACGAGCAGGCCAGCAGAGAAAACCTTAACAGGGAATTCTGTTCCATTTCTTTTATGCACTGAAATATCTAAGGGAGATCTGCTTTCCCAGCAGCTCTTTGGTGGGAACGTGTAGCAAACTCTTCTTGCTCATCTAATGTAGGGTAACCAGACAGCAAGTGTGAAAAATTGGGACCGGGGTGGGGGTAATAGAAGCCTATAGAAGAAAAAGACCCAAAAATCATGACTGTCCTTATAAATAGAGACATCTGGTCACTCCAGACTAATCTTTGTTAGTTTTTAAGGCTCAAATCCAAGATTATCAAAAAAAAGGGGGCCTAAGATTAGGCTCCCAGATAAATCTTTTAGGCACATTTGAAAATCTCAGTCTTTGGGCCAGTTCTGAAGAGAAACCTCAGCAAGGGTTAGGTCCCCAAGGTGGACTTAGGTTCACTCTTGCAACAGCTAGGCATCTTCCTTCCCCATGCAATCCACAGCCCAGAGTCAGGTGCCCAAGAATGGGATTCCAAGAATGCAACAAGCTGAGGGGGAGCTACCTAAGCTAGACAGGAGTAAAATGGGAAGTGCCTATCTCCTGCTCAGCCCTTTCTCACTAATATGGTGGTGGTGGCAGATATGCACCCACCCCCTTCCTCCCTAAAAAATAAAACTACCCTGCTGATAACCATCAGCCCTGAAGTTCTAGCGCTAACCTGGGATGGGGGAGACCAGAATTCAAATCTTCACTCTGTCTGATTTGGATGAAGGACCTGAACCTACTTTCCAGAAGAATCAATAGAGCAGGCCTCAGAACAGACAGTAGCTGTACAATGAATTGATGAAGTTTACAGCCTAGATGTGGACATGCTCAATTGGAAGTGTGCTATTGCATGTCAAGAGGAGGGGCTAGAAGACATGATGCTCTCTTAATAGGAGCATTATATTACCTATACCAGCCCTGTCTTCACCCTAGCAGCCAAATCTCACTGATCAGTGCAGTCTCAAAAATCCATTTTTACTGTATGTGCAGTTAAGCAAGTGTCTACTGTATTGTATACATGTTTACTAAATCAATTATGCTAACTTACAGTGACAATTAAGCAAAAGGGGAATTTAAAAAAAAGATTTGAGATATGCCTATCTCATAGAACTGAAAAGACCTTGAAAGGTCATCAAGTCCAGTCCCCTGCCTACACTAGCAGGACTAAGTACTGTCCCCTGACAGATTTTAGCTGGTGTTAATTCACCATGTACATGTACAGGCTGTTTATTGTACACCAACTTTCTTCCCACAGCTCAGCAGAGAGCCACTTGCTGGTGAAAGGGGTTAATCTGCAAGCCTTTCAATGCTAGAGCTAAAGCCCCCACAGGGAGGTTAGGTTACCAGTGACAAACGTTTTGCATTCTTTTGAATGCTGTGTCTACTGCAAGGGTTTGTCCAGTTATGGAAAGTCACCCTAGAAGTGGTTGCTGGCAGAAATGTAGGACCAGAATAGCTCAGGCTGTTACTAGGAAGAAGAGATTTGCATCAACAAAATCGTATCAGAGAACAGAATAGGAAAAATCCTATTGTCTGGCAGTCTGGAATAGCCAACACCCCAGTCAGCATATGCGCAGTTACTTTTGACTTGATCCACCGAGGGACTTAGGCACCTAAGTCCAACATTTAGGTACAACCGAGATCCTCAAAATCTGCCTGTCACCTAACCCTGAAGGCAATTAAATACCCTAGGTGCCTATGTTTGTGCCAGAAGCCATGCTCAAAAGTCACCTAAGGTCCAATGGCATTCTTATACCAGGCATTCTCCTGCTTATCTAGCCTGCCAGGCCTGATCCAAGGTGCATGCTCAGAGAGCACACCTACCCCACCCAGAAGAGAGCCAGAGGTGATCAGAGCAGAAAGACAGTGTAGTATGTGTATATCCGCACCAGAAAAATCAAAAGCCGGGTGCTCAGTGCACTCACCACAATTATAAGAGAGCCAAGTTCAAGCCAGCAGAGCAGGGATTTGAAAAAATATCTTCCACACCCCAGGTGTGTGATCTAACCACTGGAGTATGACTCTCACTCCATTCTAGCCAAATTTCTCTCTCATTTTTCTCAGGAAATGACTGAGCTGGCATAGGTGCCCAACTCCAGAAGAGGTTCAGAGCTGTGAATCCTGAGCAGAGACAGGTGCCTCCCTTCATCCCAAAAGACAGGCACTCACCTATCTTTGATGGGTGGGAGTTAAACCCTCCTCTGCTTTTCTCAGGAAATACCCCATTCATCTTGCTGACTTCTGAGAATCCCTCTGAGGTCCCGAATTCTTCCCACACCACGCAGGGTGATCCTGCATGTCTAACTGGGCAGCAGGGCCCTCTGCACTGTAGCACCCAAGACCCTTTGTGGATTTAGCCCTTAGTGCCTGCTAAGTTGCAGTCCTGTACTTAAAAATCCTCTTGCACTCTGCCCAACCTGCAGCATCTGAACCAAAGCTGAAAACCAAACCTGACTCTCTGCTGCATTTTTATTATAAACATCACCACATGCAGGAGAAATACATGAGTTAGCCAACTGGACTGGCACTTTACATTACTTAAAAGCCAGGAGCACTACAGGCCACAGGCAGGAGTGGAGCCCCATTTGCATTAGGCCATGTACAAACACAGGGAGTCTCTCTTCCTTGTCTCTGAGTGTTTGCACTATAATTTAAAACAAAATGTAAGAAGTGACTAAAACACTAGAAACTTACACAAAGGGACAGAAACACACGTAACTACAACATAAGCACAGAGAAGCTCTATACAGACACAACTGGATGGTGAATTAACATAAATATCAACAATCCCATTGCTCTGCACTGGTTCACTGCCAGGCCCTTATGTAGATTTCCTGACCCAGATCACAGTTACCTCCCCATGCACCAGTAGGAATATATAGTGTATATGCAGTCTCCTGAAGTGCAGTGCAAGATACAACTCCCCTTGTGGGGACAGTTTCTAGCATGCTACTGGCAAGTGGCTTTTTCCAGTTTTGAGAATGGCAAAAGCATGTTACGTTATTTGACAATTATGGGCTGATTTTTTTTTTTTTTTTTTAAGATGAGGATTTTAAACATTTGAAATCATCATCAGGAATACATCGGAATGAACACTTGTTTGAAGAGCATTAGTCTCAATGAGACAGAAAAAAATCCTAGCTCCTTGATACCCCAAGTATCCAAGACAGTAGGAAGACTGCACTTGAAAGATTGTAATTTAATTTTAGTTCTCCTGCAAGAACTGGAATAATTCATCAAATAAAAGCTAATAGTCATCCTTCAAAGAGCAACAGCACAAGTAGTACAGAGATTTCTAAATGTGCCATGCTTTTTTATTTTTTGTATTTTTTAAAGGAATGGTGGAATCCCACCATGTGGAAGCTGCTACTATGACAACACACGTCCTAAAGGAGAGGAACACAGGGAAAAAGGCTTTGTCTTAGACCAATTATCCTCACCCCTTTCCACAACAAGACTCCCGCGAGGCTCCTCTCCCATCTAGCTAGGATCTACTTAGCAATATGAGAAGGGCAGAGTAGTTGCAACCCCACATTGACAACTCTCATGATACAGGAAATTTTCTTAAAGCTCCTGGAGGCAGGCAATTACCTGAGAATCTCAGCATTCATTTAAAAAGAGAGTAAGTTTCTAGCCTGATAGTTGTAGAGAGAAGCTTTAAAATGTAGCCAGAATGCACATGAACAGCTCAGAAACCAGGTTAATAAAACAGGCATTTATCGTTTAAAAAAAAAATCTCATGATTTTTTGAGGCCAGACTCATGGTTGTTGAATGTTTGGTACTGAATCCCTGACACACAGTTGTGCCTCACAGGTTAGGAGCCCTGCCCTAACTATTGCAGCAGTTCCATTTTTGTCACAGTTCTCTGACATTTTAGAAAACGAAAGGCTAGCTTAAAATGACATTTGCACTTTACCTCCCAAACCACTGGGTCAAACACTGTGGGAGAGACAAAAGGGCATCAGTCTAAGAGATGAAAGGTTTACCTTTTTCAAGTAGCTTCGTTTGCTGCACAATCGATCTTTCCTCCTGGCATACAAAATACAGCAGAGATTCTGAAGCTGTGGTCAGTGGAGAGCTGCTAGGTCACACGGTGATGAATTCTCATTTCCAGCTACCAAAAGTGCATCTAAAAACAGCTACAATACATGTAATTGTTTCTGTACTAGTTTTTTTAGCTAAACCACTGCTACAGCTGCCACAGAGATGTTCTGTGATTGCCAATGGAAAAACGTGGTGCACAGGACAATCTGTTCTCAAATGTTGTCCACACCATTTAAAAAACAACTACATATAGGCCCATCCTAGATTCAATTAAATATTGATATCTAGCTGCTATCCTCACTATGTAGGGAGGAAAATATCTACTGCAGTGTGGTGAAGTGTGCACTCCACACCGGCCTGCAAGAGCTGAATTGGGCCAAGGGGCTCCAATCAGCCAATTAGGCTGCAATCTGGGAGAATTAAGCCTGGTGGAAAGTTCTAATTAGGGAAAGCTCACCTGTGTGGGAACAGGCAGGGCCTAAAGAAAGACAGCAAACTGCCAGGAGGTCAGTCTGCAGTTATTCCCTGGGAGGAAGGAGTGTATAGAGATAAAGAGTTCATGGTTATTCTCTTGGAGGAAGGAGGGCCAAAAGGTAAGGCAGTAAGGCTCAGGAGGGAACCCACCCTGGCTACTGTTTAGGGGGTCCCTGAGCCAGAACCTGGAGTAGAGGGCCAGCTCTGGTTCCCCTACCAGCCACTGAGGGACTGGCACCTAGACTAGCAAACAGGAGTACTGCCTGAGACTGTGGGTGAGCAGGGACTTTGATACACATCTCTATATTCTCCTGGAAGGGGAAACCACATAGTTACCTGGCCTATGGGCCAAGCCACAAAGAGGGCTCGGCAGTTCCTGGAGTGAGAGTGCGGCAGAGTGTAACTACTAGAAGGGGCACCAGCCCAGCAGAGCTAATCCGCAGAACTGCCAGGAGGTGCCATCTTGCAAAGAGTAGTGCACTTATCACACACAGTAACATGCTGGAGAATCAGACTGACACCTGTAAGTACAAATACCACAACCAAAATATGCTTTCATTCATCTACTGGGCAACTGTAATTATGAAGCCAGATAGGAATATATCCTTTGGGGCTGAAACAACATAGGAACGGTTTCCTCTACCAATAGGCAGCTAGATTTACAACCTTTGCACAAGACTTGATCCTTCTTAGCATCCCTGTTGTACTCACTGCCATGGCCTGCATTTTACACCTCACTCCCTCTTGAAGTGAAGGCGTACAAAGCATTTCAATTAAGACAGCCCCATTAACATTCTGGTTAAAACTGCATTGGTGAAGTAGGCGTTTTCCTGTACTTTCCCCAACTGAGTCAGCAGCTAGATGACCCAGATGCAAAGTTCTGAGCCATCTGTCCAGCTGCAGTCTTGGCTTGTGTCCGACTCCTCAGCTGTTGACTGTCAAGCTGCCCCCCAGATGTGTGCCAAGCACGCATCTCAATGCTTTGAGGGAAATGCAGTCAATGCTCCTGCTGAGAAAAAGAACAAGGAAGACAAAGGGTTTAAAAGCAAGAAGAGAAGGAAACAACAACAATCATTTTGTTCTTCCCTACTCCCCAGTTTTTCACAATTTGCTTTCCTTTCCTTTATCAGGAAGAGCATAAGTGGTTAGCAGGGCCAGGTTACCACATCCTCTTTTCATCCCCTTGAGGGTAAGGAGCTAAATCCTTGGGTAATCTTTAGTGAGGAAAGGGGAGGTGCAACAGGTGTTTCCTTTGAATTTCATTAGTTATCATTTAAAGATACCTTTGGGAAATTATTTAAAACAAGTTTTTGCCAGAAAATGGGGGGAAAAGTTCTTCTAAAGTTTTCCATTTACTATTTGCATTTCAAACCTTTAGGATTATGATTCCTCGTGCATCATCACTGCCCTAATCTGAATCTTAAATTGACTCAGAGTATTGCACAATCATCTCTGGTGAAGGGACATCTGAACTGTAGCACAACAGCTTTTTGTAGCTGTTATCACTTCAGATTTATTTTATCATAATCTCTCGAACACAAGTTACTTCCAACAAGTTCTATGCGTTCCTGAGACCGGTAAGCCTAAAAAAAAGGTTTTTTTTGATTTGATGGCTGTTAGCCCATGTTCTCAACCCTGGGTGTCTAAAGCTAG
Source organism: Dermatemys mawii (assembly GCA_007922305.1). Lineage (NCBI taxonomy): Eukaryota > Metazoa > Chordata > Testudines > Dermatemydidae > Dermatemys > Dermatemys mawii. The sequence continues at coordinate 2,990,372 of ML677329.1, forward strand.
CCCCTTATGTCCATATTAAGATGCATCAACAAAAGGAGTCTGGTTTTCAAAAGTGTAGCTTCAATGAGACTTATGCATACTCTATATTTCTGTGCCTTGGTGTGGATTCATGGGGCTAACTTTAGGCATTCAGGCTTGAAATGTTGCTTTGTCTGGCTCAGCAGTCCCAAGCACTCCTGAAGGCCACAGACACCACTCCCTCAGAGTAAGCACCTTCCAATGTCCCATTCGTTTTGGAGGGGAAACTGTTCAGGAATAGCAAGCTGAACCTACAAATGCCACTTGCAGATTTGGGGCATATAGTTTATATGCATGTGCACAAACTGTACCTGTTAGAGCTCTTGAAAAGAAAACATTGCACCTGGGAAAGTTTGTTTTCCCAGAATCACATTTACTGGTGAGTGAGCATATTTAAATTTATGATGAAATAACTCATGCAGGACTTCCAACATAAATGAAAGATGATCTTACAGTTAAAGGGAAGACTATCAACTCAAATTTGGCCCCAAATATTGCTTTTGTGTTTAAAACAAAAAAGCTTCCACAAAACACAAGATTCATAATTTTAACATTTGAGAACCTTAAACTGTAACTGACTTCCTCCATTCCTGTGTCCATGCTGCAAGAATTTCAAAAAGTGACGAGCACCGATCATGAAAAGCTAATTAGAGTTTAAAAATTCATTCAGTTTAAAAAGCTAAGGTGTGATTAGTACCAACAATTTTTGTTGACAGTAAGATTTCTGAGCTCAGTCCTCTTTGAAGGCACAGGACTGAGCATTAGATCTGGATGGAAATCCTGGCCTCCCTGAAGTTAATGATTTCTCTTCCTGCCTCTCTCTGACAACTCCTGTATGACCTTAGGCAAGTCACTTAACCACTCTGTGCCTCCGTTTCCCTATCTGTACAATGAGGGTTTGCAAAGTTCTGCAGGATCTTTGGATGGAAGAATTGTCATCTATTCCTTCAAGTTTATAAAATATAGGCATCCATCCTATAAAATATCACAAACTAAATAACAGAAAAGGGCCACCAAAGAAAAACAACCTGACCCCTCCACAACAGCCTGAGAAAATGGGGGCTTTGCACCAAGCTTGAAATACTAACAAAACGTGGGATCTCACAAGCCCAGGGAAACAGAAACTCCAAAACCAAGGACCTATTACAAAGAGTGCTCTGCCTACACATTTACAAAGTTGGGACTTGATCTTAAAGAGCTCAACTACAGCAACCTGGTACAAGGAGAGTGACACTACAAACAATAAATGTAGTTTTTGAAAAAGTTACAGTAAAAAAAAAAAGACTATCTTATAGGACTCCCCAAAATGTATAAGAATGTTTACAAGCTTTTTATTCTATCTGGTTAAAATAAATCCATGTACTCAAGACTGTAAATTCTTCATGGCTGGGCCACGTCTGTTATATATTTGTACAGCAGCTGGCACAATGGGGTCCTGATCCATGATTTGAGCCCTTAAGTGCTACCCCAATAAAAATAATTACTGCTTTAAAACACAGTATTAAGCAGCTTTTTTCCTGAGGAGTCAGCCACAAATGACAGTATAAATCATTCAAAATTAATTTTTAAAAATACAGAACCTATACAAATAATCTGTTTAAGGTACTACTATTCTACTGTAATCAGGCTCTTACCATGTTCTATAGATTAGCATCATTTTTTTTTTAAATGTCAAAACAAAACCAGACATTGCATTACTGCCTCTACATTTGCCAGGATGCAAACAGACTACCACCCAGTGGATTAGAACCACGTACACCAATTCAAAATCAGTGGATTCAATACAGAATTGTTGACAATTTTATTTTCACTAAAATGTGCATGAGTTGTTTTGTTAATATAATAAACTGTTCAAATACATGAATGCTGTTTTCACCTTTGTCTGCAAGAAAATGTCTTGTGCCTAGAAGATCAACATCTGCACAAAGGCACCATGTGTAAAGCTTTCAGAATTACAACAAAAATTAATCTACCAAATCAGCCCTCAGCACAGAAATTGTTAACTGGTGTAAACAATGACTTCAGAGACAGATTACAATCAAAATGCACCGAACTGCCTGTGACATTCTAAGAAAGGCTTGGTCAAGCAGCATTTCTAGTGTAGTAGGAGAAATGCTGCATGGCACATGCTTGTATGGATGGCTTGACAACTCCTCATATGCTGGAGTTCATTTGTATTTGTAAAATCCTTCACCAGTCTTCTTACCCATCTTCTTCTCCTCTACCAATTTATTCAGCAGTGGGCTGGGAGAAAACAGAGTATTGTTTGGCTCTAACGAATGCCACCCTGGTGAGAGAAAGGAAGGATAGGTTAGTGGTGATATTTATTATTTGCAAAGACAACAGTCTCTTAGATGTCAAGGACACTTCAGTACTCTTCCATGAAATGTTCTCATGTGGGTCTCGTCATTCTCTCCTATTTAAGTTCTTCCACTTTAATTAACTGGACCAGAGAAAAAGTTAGAGTGACTGTAGAGCATAGTGATTCGGGCACTCATCTGACATGGCAGATCCTTTCTCCTCTTCAGGCAGAGGAGGCCAGTCTTGAACTCCAGGTCTCCCACATCCCAGGGGAGTTCCCTAAGCACTAGATTAAAGATAATGAGATGTTATCGGCCTCTCCCTCCCCCAGCTGTTTTGTGTGAACTCACCTGAGGGGGCCAATCTTGGAGGCGGAGCACCCCGCTGACCATGCCTACTGGATCAAGTCCCGCTGTGACTTAAGTGGCCACTTCCCTGAGATGTGACTTGCTCTGGGACTCAAATAGGAGACTGACCAGGTCCCTAGGGAGAGGCTGCAGTGTGCACATCTAGATGCAGAAGGTTAGGTGCTGAGTAAGCTTAGGCACCTATAGGGTCAGGTGGCAGCTGTATAGAAGTTCAGGCCATAAGACACCTATGTACCTTAATGGATTACACCCTAGGTACACTCCACATATTACTGAAGGAGGTTATCCCCATGGTCCCAGCAGCTGGGATATTATATGGAGCTAAAAATACGGAGGAGAGTCTAAGAGACAAGAGGGAAGGATGAAAGAAGGATTTTAATCTGTGCAACAGTCAGAGAACGTAACACTGCTCAGAAGTATTGACTAACAAAGTCCAGTGATTTACTGAAGAGAATTTTCTGGAAGTGAAAGTCTGTTTCAAGCAGACCTTTTCAGAACACCAGCTGAATTGTTTAAACAATTATAGTCAGACAATTTGTCATCAATTGCTTCTCAGCCCCCTATTCCTGATCAGGAAAGCAGAACCAGTCATTAAAACAGTGTCCAACCATTTATCAATTGGGGCGAGAGGGGGTCTTCCCTTCACCTTGAGGCCTCCTGCATGCTGGGGAACAGCTGTCATGAAAGGTGTCACTATGGTAACCTCTGCAAGGACAGCACTTATACCTGACCCTTCAAAATATACTTGCCAGAGTAATTCTGCAGGAACACAACTACTATGGGCCCTTGTTACTGAGCACAGCAAGGGAAGGCATGAGGTTGGAATCAAGGGGAGGGATAATAGGTTGGAATCAAACTCAGTATGAGGTTATAAAAAGTCCCAATTAATTTAGCTTTAAGTTTTGGTTTTTCCAGATCCCATTTAGCTAATCAGCTCAAACATTTGTCACATCTCTGAGGTGCTTCTCCAAGACTATCTTCTTTGGGGTCTGACATCTTATAACTATTGAGAAGCCAAGAGCTTTAGAGTTGCATATTTTGCTGTTCACTTACACATGATGAGACATTTAACTTTTAACAAATATAAATGATTTCCCCAATGGCTCTGTAGGGAAATATGGTTTGTAAAACATGTTGGAAAATGGACTCGAGGGAATACAGTCCTTAATATCTGTCACTTCCAATTCATTACTCTTCTCCCTTTCCTCCCCATTTTTCATTAGCTTCTACAGTTTCACTGGGATTATTAACCTGCATTGATACCTCTCTGTTGAAAAAAAAAGTCTAAATCAGCCAAATAACCATTCCTGGTTTTCCCATTGGTAAAATGGGGATACTACTACTTCCTTACACCTCACAGCGATATTTTGAGGATTGAGCTCTTGCTTGAAAAGGGCTTTCAGGATGTTAGCACTTAAATATAGGGGTCAGCAATAAACATTTTAATACTAAAAGGTAGAGTATGAGCAACAATGACAAACACATGACTGGGAACTCTCTCACATATTTGTTACAGAAGGAAGACTATACCATATTTATGAATAATTCATTAGAAGTGGTATGTACATACTTATGCTTCTTGTTTAAGCCTTTACTACTCACAATCTGAAGACTTACACTCCCAGTTCACCCACAGGAAAGTGCCTTGACAAAGAGACTAGTTTAAGATGATTCCCAATGGTCATTTTTTCTCTGATAATATCAAGAAAAGTATCTGAGCAGACTCTGACTGCTCTTCCTAATGTTTCCCAGTTACTTTTCTACAAAATCTTTACACCATTCCACAAGTACGGAGCTCCTGTTAAATCTATGGCAAACTTCCAAGTTACCTCTCATAATTACCTCCAGTAAACACAAGCCTGCATTTAGAATTTGCATGTCCTCATCATGCCGTAATTCCTATCACATATTTTTGTTCAATGTTTATAGCTTTCACTTATGCTGCTATGAACTGCCACACTCGCCAGTCATTCTGGCACTCAAAAGCAGCCAACTTGTTTTTATACAGTGTGCAATCCATTTTCCTAATTGTTTGATTAGAGTTGGAGTAACCACATTTATTTTAAAGAGGTGGGGTTCTCTCTCCAAAATAACCACTGTAAATCACTTAGTAGAGCTCCTCCAATGAAAACAAAAATTGTGTAGGCAAAAGGGTTTCTTATTTCGCTTCCTGTATACACATGCACCATTCTCCAAGGAAATTTAAGTCAGTTTTACAAATTAAAGCCAGAGAAATTTGGAAGGGATTTTACAGGGTGAGTTTATGGGTATTCTTTGGAGCACATCTCTCCTCACATACTTGAAGAGGAAGAGTTCAACGGTTCAGCTTCATTTCATGCTTCTCTCACCCCCACAACACACTGTGGCCTGGTCTCTGTTAGAGAAGCACCTATATTCCAGCAGTGGTCTATGTTAGCAAACTGCTCAAAGCCTGAGCCATGGCTGCATTAGCAGCTGAACACCAGTGCTACTTTACCAGAGCTGCAACAAGGGTACTAATTTTTCTAGTGCAGACACACTCAAAGAGACCCTCAGAACAATCATAGCCACTTGGCATGAACCTCTCCCATGTCGTAAACACATGCCTTTGAAAATGATGGCGTGTTGTTATTGATGCTGATCGATCATTCAGGATAATTCTCCCAATCCGTAACTGGTAAAGTCACTTACACTCAATTTAAACTGAGGAAAAGTCAGACTTAAGTTGACACCTCCAGTTATAATTTAGCTAAGAAAGAAAGAAAATGTGTATACAGTACCATCTATAATATATTTACTGGTATCCAACCCAACATAGTCCAGCAGTTCAAATGGACCCATGGGATAGCCAGCCCCCAGCTTCATTGCAACATCAATATCTTCCTTTGATGCATCTCCTAGAGAAAATATTGACAATTTGATGAACAGAGAAGATTCTGTATCCATTTGCCATCATTTTTAAATAATTAACACAGTGTTATTTCATGCTGGCACAGCTCTTTGCAGTAACCTTTGCCAGCACACAGTAAATATGTTATGGAAATAAGCATTGTGTTTGGCATAGTTATCAGCAGAAATATAAAACAGTAAATATTAAGTGGTATCCAGAATAGCGCTATCATCCTCACTGGCATACTTTCAAGGACAGATTAAGGCCAAATACATAGAACCTTAGATCAAAGTTGTGGGAAAAGTCCAGAAGCCAATAAACCGATAGATCCCTGGGGGGCTCATCTGCTACAAAATGTGGGCCCAGCCAGCAAAGCAGGGGGAACAGGCAGGAGGTTCTAGAAAGAAGAGTACAAAGGTGGGCCTCTCCCACAGTATGTTTGTGAGCCGAATTCCCATTTTCCTGACTTCGTCCTTATTGTATTGCCTATCTCAGTAGAGGCTTTTGTGATGTATGTGAGGATCATGATACAAAAGACCCCTCATCCAGGGCACACTAACAAGAGAAGAAGGGAGAGCCATTTGAACTAAAGATAAAGTTGTTTGAAACCTTGCAAACAAGTGACTCCGAAGAAATTTTGTACTTGATTCTTTTTAAGTTTTCATAAAAATAGCTTCCTCTGATGTAAGTCTATGCTTTTCAGACTTGCTAAAAATACAAAATATATAGAAATGTCATTAATAAAGTTCCAATACACTGAGACTTGAGACATTTAATTTATAGCTTTATAATGTGAATCTGAAAAATAATTTCATGTGGTTTAAAAAAAAAAAAAAGGAAAAGGAAAGGAAAGGACCATAGAATAGAACTCAGCCATATAGATATTAGATACAGAGAAAGATGTCAGAGACAGGCTAGCCTTTACGAGGACTTACCAAAGCTCCTGGGAGTCAAAGGGAATCTTCCAATTGACTTCCAGGGACTTTGGTTCAAGCTTGAAGTGATCAAGTTAAACAAGTCTCAAAGGGCCTAATTCTCTGGAGTGTCAAGTCAACTCACACAAAGGCTGATGAGAACTGAGAGTGCCCAGCAGCTTGTAGGACTCAAGCTCCATGGGCTCCATTCTTATTCATAAACCAAGGAAAATGCTCTGACTGGTGGAACATGAGCAAGAAGTTTTCAAACTGCCTTTTATTTAAGTAAGACATCTTCAACTGCTGATCCACTTCTGAAGCAGCTGTCTTTCTAAGACTCATTTCCCTTTCTGTGACCAATACATTCTTTTGTGCCCTTCTAAAAAAAATTATGTTGAAATGCTTGGGATCTGCATTTTATTTTTAAAAGATGGTAAGAACCAGCCTGTTTCACTAATGGGAAATATATTTTTAATGACACTTAATTTCAATGTGATTTAAACAATTGGGCCTAATTCATCACAACTGAATGGATGCAACTTAGTTGAAGTTGATGGAATTGTACCTACTTATAACAGCAAAATATTTGGTTCACTTTCTTTGCTATAGTAGACATTTTACCGCTCAGGCTATGTCTACACCTGCGCATTTTAGTGACCGCTGTGTTGCTGTTTGTTGGCAGGACAGAGCTCTCCCCCTGAAAAAAATCTTCCACCCCCAACAAGCGGTGGTAGCTTTGTCGGCAGGAGAGCTCTCTGTCCGCTGGAAACAATAAAGATAGAATACAAATAAGAAGGATAACAGTACAAAAAAAGCTGTCCCCCAATTCATAGTCAGAGCTACCTAAATAGAAAATTCCATACAAGCCAGACTAATTTACTGGGGCTTTTTTTTTTCAATAAAAAGAGCGCAATATGAACTTTCCTATGCTAATTCTCATAATAAGGCACCAAGTTAAATAATTACTTGCACAGTTTCATTAGAGGAATAAAGACTATGCAAAAGCTGAAATATTTATTCAGGCACAATACTCATTTGAGTCAGAGGGTACTTTGCATGCCTAAGGATTGACCCCATAAAATTAAAATTTCAACTATTATTACTGTCAAGAAATATCCTAGATTCCCTGCCAAGGATAGTAGAGTAATGCTCTTTTTCTAACCTGACTCAAGTCACTAACATGAGGATCAACACAAGAGGAACAGATACAAGTTTAAGCTGTTCCAACAGAGAATATGAATCAATGTGAATTTAAGGTCTTCAGGCTTTAATGCAACTTTAGTCAACATCCTAAATGTATTCATAAATAATTAAAGTTCATTAATAAAATTTAAATAACTGTGGAATCCTTGTATTCTTCAACCAAAAAGACCAACCAGAACAAAGCTGCGATCAAAATAATGCCTTTGCTTAGGCAAAAGGGAGTTGATTTTATTATAAAATCCTTGTCAATTTTTTCTATAAGTTTAAAAATGTCCTCTCCCCAAGCGCATAGAATAACATCTATCACTTAACAAAGGCATCTCCTTAACACATTAGAAGACCCACGCAATGTATTCCAAATTGTAATATTTTACTAAGAGAAAAGCTGTTCCTCTCCATCCCCGCTCCTTTGCCTTTCAAGTTACTGTAATTTGCTCTATTCTCCCTTCGAGATGTAATTAGGTACATTTGTTGATGGATAAACAAGTAGCACAAGTTTAAATTTCTTCTGGAGATCAAACCATCACTTCCATAAGCTATAAAGGAGATTTTTTAATATTTAAAGCATATTAGCTGGAATCCTGGTAATGGAATGCTTTCATCTGTAAGAAAACGCTTCTTTCAAAAACAAAACTTTGAAAAGACATTCTTAGTAGCAATGAACAGAGTGCCTGAAAGAAGAAGAACTGCACTAAGGTCTGGTGTACACTACTGAGGTTAGGTCGACACAAGCAGCTTAGGTTGACCTAACTATGGAAGTGTCTACACTTAGATTTCGCTTCTGCCGACGTCACTTCCCCAGTTCACTGACTTAACTCCACCTCCATGAGTAGCACAGTGTCAAGTTCAATGTACTAAGGTCAATGCAGTGTCAGTGTAGACACTGCATTGTTTACATTGGCTGTTACTGGCCTTCAGGAACTGTCCCACGATGCCCCAAACTGACAGTGCAATTGATAATAGGTGCTCCTGGTGAGGATGTGTGCTGCTGATACAAAGAGAAAAGTGTAGACAGGCACAGTGTAATTACTGTGGTGGCTATATGCCAGTGTAAATTAGGTCAACCTAATTTTGTAGTGTAAACATGGCATCTGTAATTTGCCCCTTATCCATTCACATGACTACTTTTTTTTTTTTTTTTAAATGGTTTAGGTTTTTAAGATTAACCGGGTTTGGTCATGGGAGTCAGGATTCCATCCCTTCTAAATCCTAATGCAAAACAGACTAGCACTAAAACAGGAACTCCCAAAGCAACTAGAGCTAGTTGGAGAGGAGCATGCAGTTACTGGGAAGCAATGGGACTGAAGTTCTGTCTATGTTACTGAGCCTATGTTGGTCAGCATTACATGCTAGTATACACGCAGCCTACAGCGGCCGGAGTTTTTCTGTTTGTGTTGGAACACCAGCTGCACCTACACTGAGAATTTTGTTGGCATAGCTATGTTGGTCAGAGGGTTGGTTGGTTTTCTTCAAATCCTTGACCACTGTAGCTATGCAAATATAACTTTTAAGTGAAGAAAGCCTGAGGTTCCGATGTGCCCAAGATATGTTTGAAAATGGGTATTAGGGCTTGTCTAGAAGAGGAGTTATTCCAGAATGCTATTCCAGGTTAACGTCAGGTGCAGAATCTCTTATTCCAGAAATAAGAGCGTCCAACACATGGAGTTAATCTGGAATAGTTAATCCACTTTAAATCCATACCCTACTTTATCCCAGATTAGTTTTCATGGGTAAATATGCTCTTAGGCTCCTAAAACACATTCAAAAACTTCACCTCTTTTAATCCAAGAACAGGTGTTCTAATCAAGCCAAGTCACCCCATCATCTCTAAACTTCAAGCATTTCCCAGCCATTGGAAAATTCACATAAGCAATTTATATACGATTCAGCATCCAGGGATTGCTCAGCATGTCAAAATTCAGATGAGAAATGCTTTTAATTACACGTATAGGCTGATATTTGACATGATCACAACTTTTTATCATCTGATTCTTAAAAGATCAAAGATTTATAACAATCCCAACACTTATCTGAAGAGATTAATATCTAGCAGAGTAATGTCAACATCCCACAAAGTAAACACCACTGGTAAATACCTCTCTCATAGAGCCGGACTGCTTCCATCAGGTATGGCACCAGGAGACGATTTACTACAAATCCCGGGGTATCCTATAAAAAAAACAACAGAGATTCTAAATAAACCCTCTATACTGATATTATAGCCCAAGGATCAGCAACCTTGGAGAAGTGGTGTACCAAGTCTTCATTAATTTAAGGTTTCGCGTGCCAGTAATACATTTTACATTTACAGGGGCCAGCGGAGGGAACCCCAGACCAGCAGTGCGGGGGGCAGAGGGAATCCCAGACTGGCAGCGCGGGGGGGCAGACAGAACCCCAGACCAGCAGTGGGCTGAGACGCTCAGCCCACTGTCGATCTGGGGTTCCATCCACCGGCCCGCTCAGCCCGCTGCTGGTCTGGGGTTCCAACCATCTAGACTGGCAGCAGGCTGAGAGGGGCCGGCGGCCAGGGCCCCAGCTGGCAGCAGCGTGCCATTAAAAGGTAGTTCGCATGCCACCTCTGGCATGCATGTCGCCGGTTGCCAACCCCTGCTATAGCCAAGTGCTGTATTACAAGTTCAGCAAGGAAGTTGCTTATTAACTCACCAAGTTTCAGTTCACTCTGGTCTACTGGTCTTTTGCCTGATTTACCTGTTCACTACTTCTGTTTAACAGAAATGAATCTCATAACCAAGAACTATTATGTGATCAAATATGGCTGAGGAAAATAAAAGTGCCTTATCCCCATTATTAATTCATCTGAAAGGACTCAATGTTGCCTCTTAGAAAGACACTTGGAAAATACTAGCTAGTCAGAAAAATTCTGCTGATACTGGGTTTTTTTGGTGATCTAATCTAGGGAGAGACATTCTTCCCTTTCGTGTCTGAATTTATTAATAAACACATTCAATGTTTAAGAGCTTATCTACTCCTGCTGTTTATTCATCATTGTAAATCAAACTTCTGTGACATCATAATCACTTCAACAGCAACCAATGTCCATTTTACAAACAGAAGGTGATGATCTGGGTTGAGAATTAGGCAGCAGGGGCAGGTTAACTCCCAAATAACCAAATTTTGTTTTAATGTAAGCTTCTATAGTAATCAAAAATGTAAAGGGAAATGAGAAATAGAACATATAAAAATACCAATATTATTTAATATACCCCGGACCCTCTCTATAGCCTGCGGGTTCACGTACAGCGCAGTCGTTGGCATGGATCCCAAATTTAAATATTTAAATTGGGATTGATGGCAACGCATCCCTTGTGTTAACGTGGTCCCTGCGTTAGCGCAGGACTGTGCATGGATCCGGAACCCCGGGATATAACGAGGGTCTGGTGTACTATCAAGTTAGGATAATAATTAATAAATAATAGTACAGAATATCACACCTCACTCTCTTACACAGCAAGTATATACTCCAAGTGCTTCACAATGTTAGGTAAGCATTTAATCCCAATTTTACAGAGGAAAAATTAACAGAGAGAGAATGGCAAAGGAATTTGTCCAATGTCTTACTTCCATAGTTCTCTTCAGTCATGGAACTGAAAGTACTTTACAAACAGTTACTGATGAGAAGGGAAAGAGTTATCTACACTTTACAATTTGGGAAACTGAAGTACAGAGATTTTAAAAAACCTGCCAAAGACCACAAAGCAATGCAGTGGTACAGCTGAAAACAGAACCCAGGATGCCAACAACTACTTGACAATAATTCCTCCTTTTTATGGACCAGATGCTTCCATGAAAGGTGGGGAGCCATCACGCTGCCTCCTCCCTCCCCACAACTCCAGTTCCCAGAAGCCCTCTATCAGGCTAATGAGCAAAAAGAAGTGAAGATTAATACTGGTCTGACCCGTACTGAAAGGGAATAACGTGCATACAACTACCCATAGTGGAGGATCCAAAAGCAACACAGCACACGAGCTGGCTGTGGTGCATCAGGTGTTTGGAGGGCAAGGGGGCCAAGATTCCAGAGGGAGGGGTTTCTGCTTCTCCACTTCTCCAGAGAGAAGGGTCTGAATGGACTGGAGCAGTTAACTGTGATCCCTGACCTGCACTAGGTTTGCCAGAACTATCCCTTGCCCTTTCCACACAACAGCCAGACCCACCCCATTCACACAGTGATATGGCAACTTGGGATCTCTCTCTCTTTCAAGGACTTTTAGCAAGCAAGTTGTTCTGCATGGGAACAGAAAATCTGCGCCAGAAGCAGAGTGCAAAATTTTCATTGTGTTCATGCAATTACACACCACCTTAAAACAAATAGTTTTTTTAAAAATGAGCAGACCTGAAGCTTCCTGAGCGTTGCTCGTCTCTCCTCACAATCTAGATCTACTTGCCTTGCAAGATATTGGATTCTTTCCCAATGCTTTGGAGAATTCCATGAGCGACTCAAAAGTCTTCTTGCTGGTCATTGGTGTCTTGATGACCTAGCAGGGAACCAACAAGTGTTAATAAGCAAACAGAAGCCATTTTCTCTTCCCATCCCGGTACCTGTGCCAAAAATTAAACCATGATTCAGGATGTTCTCTGAATATTCCACAAAATATCTTTATTACAAAGAACAGTCACACTAAGCCAGATAAATATACATGTAACAATAAAACAGTGAAACCTAATCTAAAGCACTGCAAAGCATCCTCCACATTCTGAAATTGTTACTGTAAGACAGTTAAAACATCCACTGGCTTCAAAGCAATGGAGTTCATCTTTTAAGAATTCCACTGCAAAGGCTCCTGTGTGGACAGTATAAAAACTTCAAAAGCCATATGGAAGGGGTGGCCAACCTGAGCCAGAATTTACCAATGTACATTGCTGCCAAAGAGCCACAGTAATATATCAGTAGCCGCTCATTAGGTCTCTTCCCCTGCATCTCCCATCCACCGATCAGCACCTCCACCTCCCTCCCTGCACCTACTGATCAGTTGTTTTGTGGGATGCAGTAGGCTCTGGAGGTGGAGAGAGGGGAGTGAAGGCAGGCTCAGGGAAGGGGGCAGGAAGGGATGAAGAGCAACATGTGGCTCCAGAGCCACAGGCTGGCCACACCTGCCATACGGTTTCTAGTGCTCAGGGAAACACATTAGTGACATTCTAAAGAACCATGTTTACACACAGTTCTTGATAGAACGGGTGTAACATTGCTTCCTTGGCCAATATAATCATGTGCACAGACACAGACACTGTATTATGTCAACCCATGAAGTCTAAAGAAAACAGTTGTTAATTTCTACTTTTCAAACTGTGTAAAGGCCTCTTATAAGCTTACCAGTAGGAAGGACCCAACTTATTTTCTTAGCAATTTTGTCCTTATCCTTTGGCAAACTTGGATTTTTCTAAAGAGTTTAACAGAGTTTGAACTTAACAAGATATCTGTTTACTTATTTATTAGTGCCCCAGGATGAGAAATGATGCCAATACAGCTCTGGGAATAACATTTGTTAGATAACTTGGACTCTCTATGCAGCCACTCAGAATCAACTACTCTACATAAGCAGTGAGAGGCAGACTATATCATCAAGATTTTCAGTGGAATTTGGTCTCCTTAGCACCAGAATGACTACTGATGACATCAACACAAAAACACAGTGAGCGTGGAATAAAAGCAGCAGGATTTGTTTCTCAGCAGTAACATGGTAGTGTATTTTCTTTTGAAGTTGGATCTAAGCATCTGGAAGACATTCACACATAAGACTGAACACCAGTTTCCAGGAAGCTCAAATTATTTTACTTCTCGGAATTCTGAAGCCTAAATACTAGTCTCTCAAATTGTCAAAGAAAAAATACCCCAAAACTCTGTTCTACTTTTCTGAAAAGGAGTCATGGAGGCCAGAAGGGATCACTAGATCATCTAGTCTACCCTCTTGTTCATCACTGGCCACCAACACCACCCAGCACCCACATACTAACTCCAATTACTAAAATCAGACCAAGTTTTATGGCCCATAGGAGACTAGACTATTGTGTGCTACAGACAGAGAATAGGAGGGACTGAGACCCCCCAAGTGGCAGGGAAATGATTAAGTGAGATAAATCCAGATAATCCTGGCAAGTGACCCTCCCACATATGCTGCAGAGGAAGATGAAACCCCCACATGGTCACTGCCAATTTGACCTGGGGGGGAATTCCTTCCCTACCCCACATATGGTGATCAGTGAAACCCTGAGCATGCAATTAAAAACCAACCAGGTAAGAGAATATCGGTCTGTGAAAGGTGTCCAGTTAGATTCAGCGAGAATTTCTGCATGGACTAAATAAATGGCCTTTAGACAATCTTCAAAGGGATTTGCGACAGATTTGACCCCAGCATCACAGCATCTTAACAGTGTAGTTTTAGACAGTCACTTGGCACTGGCATGTCCAGAGTTCAAACCGTTAATCCCTAAAGCAAGTGCTTAAGTGTCACAGAGTCAAAATGCATGTCCCACTGAAAAATCTATATAAAATTTAAATACACTGACTGGAACATTTCAAATCGATACTGAAGCCTGCTGTAGTGGCATGGGTATGTTCTCTCCAGATGTATAATCAAAACTATCACTTATCCTGCAGTTCTGTTCTGAATCTTCATCCCTTCAAAGATGTTTGCTTTCTTCCAGACCTCCACTTCTAGGTAATGCAATACAAGTGGATTTCACTTGTTCTGACCTCAGCCCTTTGTTATTCAGAAACAAAAACCTGAGTGCTATTCAGTTATCATATCAAATCTTTCAGACAGGGCCTTAAAAGACACATAGGTTCATCTTCTCTAAACAGATATGAAAAATTCCATGGCACTTTAGGAAAGATAGGATAAGACCCATTGTATATTAAGACCTGTCTATACACAAAGATGTCCAAGATTAATATAAAGTGTGATTTTAAACAGATTTAGTTAAGCCAGTTCAAAAGCCATGTGGGTATTTTTATTTCAATTTACATAAAGTTTATTACAGTTCAGTTTAAGTTGGGAACATGTTTAAGATAAACTGAAATAAACCACTGTTAGTCAAAAATTAAGTGTTCACATTGAAGTTTGCACATTTAACTAAACTAGTTTAATTAAATTGGTGCAAAGCTATGGATTGACAAGATCCATGTCATGGATTTAATAGCAAAACTATTAATCTAAAATACTCTATATATGTAACATGGATGAGTTACTGTTACTATAGGAATCTGAATTTGTATTTCTTTACATAAATGTTTAATGTCAAGTGGAATTAGGCACCAAACTGAGGTTTCACAAAAATAAGCTTCATGAGACCTCAGGTAACTGAAATGTTTCTATGTGTTGGTTACCACTTATTCAATATTCAGACAGAGAACATTCCACCTGCAAAAAAACCCAACATACCTGTCGAATTTTATGTATGTTAACATTTGTAGCCATGCCTGGTTTGTTAAATGTACAATCAGAGTTTTTACTCAATTCAATAAAATCACCGGAGATTACATGTCATGTCTAGCGTAAAGATGTTCACTACGTAATATGGTAACATCCTGTTAGAGAGGTCTGATTGTATTCCTGTATAATTTCTCTCTAAACAAAAGCTCGTTGTAATAATGAAACACACATTTCTATGGATTTGCTTTATTTCCATCTGAAACACCTGTTCTACCTAGTGAACACTGGTCTGCAGCATTTGCCAATCCAAACATTATGATGCTGCAGGACAGCCTGAAATTGAAAGAGCCTCCAGATAAAAGACAGAACGAATGTGTGTCTTTCAATTTTTAACATTGGTTTCAATTCTACAAAGAGATCCCAGACAGATATTTATGCCCACATAAAGTCCTAATGCCAACACCCTTAGCAGGATCAGGCCAGTAACAGCTATAGCTGATTGGCAATTTTGAAACAAAACTTTTTTCCATTGGAAAATGACAATTCCTCAAATCAAAATGTTTGTGGAACTATTTCAGTTTGACAAACTTCTGTCAGTGTACTTTCACTCTTGGTGAAAACCTGCTGGCTACATGCCTGGTGTTTTACCATCTCCCTTGGTGAGGGAGATGCTGGGGAGCCTGGGCTTGGTGAGCCTGCAGCTCTGGGGCAGATGGGCCATACAGACTATCTCACTCACAGACCCCAGGGCTTCCAGATGCCCTGTTGTGGAGCCAGGATCATGATAGCCTCAGCTTGAATCAAGGCTCTCAGGACTTTTAAGACTCCCCACTCCATAGCAGCAGACTCCCCAGGCAGCTCTCAGAGTCCCTTAGAGCCAGGAGCTGCTGGCTGCTCAGTTTCATTTTGGAAAAAGTTGAACAGAAACATCGTGAGTTTTCCAAAATGAAATTTTTTTCTGTGGGAAAATTTTTTCTCACTGTCAGAGTTTCCCCATGGAATGGAAATTCTGAGTTTTAACCTGCTCCAGCGATGATACATTTCTGCCATTTCACAATCCCATAAATACCACTTTGTAAGTTGGCCTAAGGATCAGTCCTCAGTATTCACTACTAAGGTGGAAAATTTCAGCTAGCAAAGATCTGCTATATGATTAATGCATTAAAGAGAGACTCAAATATTTTTACAGCAGAAAATGTCTATCATTTGGCATTTTCAGAACTCAACAAACTTTCCTGAAATATCATTTATTTTAGGACTGAGAACGCATGGAAGATTTCATTCAGAAAATTATTACAAAAAAATAAGCCTAAGAAACTAGGAAGTTATAACAAAAGGCACAACATAGGTGAATATGTTACTGAGGAAACTTTAGAAGTATTCATATGTTGGGGGCAAGGGGGAAAAAAATAAAAAAGAGAAAGCAGCACAGCACTTTAGGGAATGAGGAGGAGGAAATCTTGCTTCGTAGCAGAGATGGGCCCAAAGTTCACTTTCAGACAAACCCAGAAGTTCATAGGTGTTTGTCTCTGCAGTTTTTGGTTTGACCTATTTCAAAGATAGATGCAGCTATGAAATTCAAAGTTACCTCCCCGAGTCTGAGGGAATTATGTTAAGTGCTTCAGAACTGGGGTTCTGGCTCACCCATATTCCCACTGCAAAGGCATCAGATGTTAGAAAAAATAGTTCTGTTGGTTGTTATTTTTTGGTGAGGGGGATAAAATGGGCAAGGATTATAGTAATGTTGTTATGATGGGATGGACTTCATGTGCTCCTGTACACTTCCACAGGGGATGCATTTATTATTCTACTCTAAATATCAAGATGAATACATATTTTATGATCTATTAAAAAGACAGACACCAAACACATGTGCCTTTAGATGAATGGTCAAGTAGCTTTAAAATAACTGTATTTTTCATACCTTAATACAACTGAGAAATAAAGATCCAAACCTGGTATTAAAAACAAATTATTTCAAAATCTCCACACACTTCACCTGAAACATTGTAGAAGCATAGAAATATATATTGCCTCAAAGATCCTGAGGATTGGATTAAGATGTTCTCAAACATTCATAGTAAAGGAGCTAATGACTCAGGGGACTGGCAACAGGAAATGGGATCTTTCACCTCTTTTAACATCAGTTCATATCCAGCCTGGGCTCATAGAAACCAAAATTCCTCTCCCCGTTGTCTGATGACTTAAAACACAAAAAGTTCTTATCAGATAGCTGTCCATGTGACTGAAACCATCATCAAAACTTATGCTCTTGTTGGCAGTCTCAGCAGAGAGGCAAGAAGCTAACTGGGCATGGAGATGGATCAACCAGAGATTCTTAGGAGTCAGAGATGAAAAAGTCCTGTTGGACTATTCAATCCATCTCCCTCTCTTGGAATGGAGGTCATTTTATCTTCTTATCTCTAAAGGTAGCCCCTCCTGGTCAGGGATACATCCTATTATGGTGGGATACATCCTATTATGTTGGGATACATCCTATTATGTTAACGAACTCTCAGTAGAGTACAAGTATATTGCCATGCTATAATATTTATCATCAGAATACTATCAGACACTTACCTCCACAAGCTTCATCACAGGCACTGGGTTAAAGAAATGGAGGCCACCAAAGCGGTCCTGCCTGGTGGTGGAGTTGGCTATGTCTGTTATTTGCAAAGATGAAGTGTTGCTTGCAAATATTGTTTTTCTGTGGGGAAATGAAGTGAGGATTGTGTAAATAACAGCTATCTTTGTCAACAACAAGGTCTGTGCTCTAAAGATCAACAGATTGGGCATTCAGTGGCTAATCATGATTGTCTTTTTTTTCCCCCCCAGCTAGCCTATTGTAGGCCAAGTATTTTTAAAAGTACCCTATCATACATAGCTGACACTACCCTTCACTATTCTTTCCATAGCATGCAACTAAAATAGCACCACAATGACCAAGAGTTAAGCTTGTCTCTGAAAACTATATGGAATTAACTCCAAGAAGAATATATAGGTCACCTCACTGGATCAATAAATTAGTTTTTTCCATGAAAAGTAGAAAAGTTTTGTGGTCCCCATCACAAATATCTTATTTCAGGAAAATTCTTCATTGGCTCAATGGGACTTGTGCTCCTAAGTCACTTACATGCTTTTGAAAATCCTATTCTTAGAAACAAATATGAATCTAAGAGTCTAGCTTTTGAAAACTTTACACTGACAGATCTAGACAGCAAACATATTGCAAAAGGAAAAAGTAGAGCAGGAAAACAGAGATGCCACAAAGAGACAAGAATTGCTGCATACAGCACAGTCATTCAGTAGACAGGACCATATCCAGATATGTGGTTGGCTGGATGATTTTTTTAGATTTATAATAGCAAGGGAAGGAAATCCATCCATTGGCATAAACCAGTTCTTAAATTTAAATAATTCATAAAGTACCTTCTATTTGATTTCAGAGCATTTCTCAATTTTTAAGCCTCACAACACCTGTTAGATAAATAAGGCTTAATTTCCTGATGGGGAAATGGAGGAAGAGAAAAATTAAATGACTTGGTCACATAAGTCAGTGGCAAAGTCAGGAATGAAGTTCTTACTTCCAGTTGCCTGCTCTAAACAGACTCCCTCTCAGAAAAATATCCCCTTGGGTCAGTCAGATGTTAGGTGCCAGAGTTCACTCAGCTATAACTATGTTCTGGGATAGGAAAAAGCTTTGGAGAAACTGTTTCTTCTTTGAATCAGGAGAGCATCATAGATCTTGAGGGGTTAGAAAAACAATTGTTATGTAAATGAGACTGTGAAAGCCACATTTTTACGTCATGTACAATATCTGAATTTCTGAGTCTGACAATCACAAACGTGTCTCTAAAAATCCTACCTACATATCTCCCCAGCCATCCTTTAATCATTTCTCCCTGGCAACAGCACCACAAAACAAGCCTTAGGGCATGTCCACACAGTGCGCTAGGCCACACTACCAGAATGTAAATTCTAGTGTGCACTCCTTACATTAATCTTCACTAGGGAACTTTTAGTGAGTGCCAGCAGGGTCCACATAGGGCAGTTAGTACACATCATGCTAGTGCACATTAGCATTTACACCACTCTGGGCAGACTAATGCACTGTGTAGACAAGCCCTTAGACTCTTTGGGGAAGGGCACTGAAAGAATGTTTTGCACCCACAATTCAGATATCAGTTGTTTAGATTTCCAAAGGTCAAAGAATATGAAGGATAACAATTCATGACCTATCCTTATTCAGAATGTTCACCATTGCTTCCAATGAACTTCTATACGGAAGTCTCTCAAATATTTAAACAAACCCAGAAGCAAATCTAACAGACAAGATTTCTTCTCACAAACTAATGGATCAGAATTTTTTAGTTAAGCTTCTAATCTCTGAAATGCCCACTTCTGTGGGTAAAAAACAGAACTTTACTGTTAAATTAAATCTTTGCATTGTTCTATAGATACAATTTCAAAAAAAAATCCTCATTAAAGCTAGATTGTGTCCAAGGGTGCCTTTCCCACATTATCTACTTAAACAAATATACTGGTCTGAACCAAATTTAGATAGAGGATAAACACCTCCACGACTTAGACCTCATAGTCAAAGTTCTAGCCTACAGCAAAGTTTTACAACCTTGGAAAATAGCATTTAGTAAATGGAAATGTTGACAAACCTTTAATGAAAGCTTTTTGGCATCAGGTGTGCTTTCCTGCAGTGCCACCTAGTGGGTCCCAGGAAGAATTGTACAGAATCTCAAAACTCAAGAGAAAAAAAATGTAGCCTTCCAGTGAAGTTACCCAGACTGTCCAGCTCCTTTAAAAATGCTAACGTTTTGGATGAAAGAATCTCTCCTTCTGGCCAGTTTCATAACACAATTTCAGAATACAAACCACAATCCAGACACATTAGCCAGCTCCCTGCTGGGGTTGCTGCCTTAACAGAAAGATAAAACCTGAATCAACAGAAATGATGATATGCAATGCCCACTGCACAGAAATTGGCAGTGTACAGTTAGGGAGGCAGAGAGAAAAGGCAAGGGGAGCTTGCAGAACAAGAAATAATGAAGAATTCTCTCTATACGATGACTAATGCTCTTGTCTAAAGTAGGAGCAACATAAATGGGTGGCACACATAATAATGAACGTAGGAAGTGACATGAAAATCCTGCACTGGCTCATTTAGAGCAGGACAGGAACTGATTCAATGACAGTAGGACGTGCAGTGCAAAAGGAGGGGAACCCACCCATATTACTTTGCTGAAAATCAAACCCAGAGACATTACCAGGGTCATTGATTACTTATGAAGAGGAGGCATCATAACTACATTTCCAAATAGTACGAGGAGTCTCAAATGTAATACTGAAAACAAGATAACCTACAAACACAATTAGGCAAAGCCCCAGGAAGTAATTACACTTCTCTATTTCCCTATCACACAGTGCTGCTGTGAGGGTATGCTCCTTAATGTCTGTAAAGTGCCAGCAAATCCTCAGATGGAAGGTGCCATAAGAATGCAGAGTACTATGCATACAAATCAATGGCGTGATTCACGGAAGCTGAAATAGAAACCATGGGTGACAGCTGCAGCCAGATCCCTTCAGCTTGCTGGGTACAGCTTTGAGTTGTGCTTGCACAAAACTT
The DNA here is from genome assembly GCA_007922305.1 of Dermatemys mawii. Lineage (NCBI taxonomy): Eukaryota > Metazoa > Chordata > Testudines > Dermatemydidae > Dermatemys > Dermatemys mawii. The sequence goes on from ML677329.1 coordinate 3,011,071, forward strand.
CTGTACTGTTAAAGCACTTAACTGGCTTAGTTTAAGTCAATTTGTATCTACAAGAATAAAATTTCAAGCCGCAGGGACAACAGCTACCCCAATTCCCCAGTGCTCTCTGGGGATGCTAAATTCCCATGAACTACCTGTTTGCCCCATGCAGCTTTCATTCCCCTGCAAAAGTATTAAGCTGTACAAAGGGAGAGTTGGCAAGCCTGATTGCTCGCCCCCACCAACAGAGTTCAGCAACTCCACAAAGTAATGAACTGCGTCGGGCTGCCAGGTAGCTTAATGAAGCTTAGCATCACCACAGGAAGATAGAAGCAGCCTCACCTTATTTGAGCTCCTTAAAGACTTATGATTGTAGAACCAAATCTGCTTAAAGCTCACTAACTTGGCTGAGCTATAAGCCAATTTACCTCTACAAGTTCCTGAGAAGGTTCACAGCAGCAGGCTCCCCTCCTGTGAACCTTAAGCCTTCCACAGTAGAAAACAATTCACCTGACACGTTTCTTGTGTCCAAACTCCTTGGAGAATTTATGTGAAAAACTATTCCCTCCACATAGAGGAATCTCAGTTTTTTCCCCCTCATCTCTTATTTCTTTAAGGGGAGGGGGGCAAGGGGGAGGAGAAAGAAAATAGGCTAGGTCTCATTATGTGCTCTGCACAAGCGTTATGTTTCTTGCTGCAATCACAGCTATAAAGTTAACTAAGTTTACTGTGTAGGATAGAGATGTATACCTGCTTCTGCATACTAAATGGAGGTAAGGGCAGCAAAGTACAATAAGTAACTTATTTTAAGTCAACTCAAACAGTTTCCTGAACAATAAGCTGAAATGTTACTTCTTACTTATGTGAAAATAGTTTACAGTGCCAGCTCAAACCTATCCATACAATTCTTGGTCTTCACTTCAACCTAAGCAAGCCACAGATATTTTGGGGAGGAAAGCTCTGTACCATCCCTTGCCAAAGAGAAAAATTGTGACTGGATCGCTCAGGGTTATAGAGGTTGCTGCACTGTCACAGGGATTAGGTATATTTTCAATAGCTCCCACAGTTCTTGGATTCTTCTGATAAAGGAGAATGGGCTGATATCTCCACGCAGTGTTGACACCGCTCAGTGCTTTGGTTAATTAGGAGCATGCTGGAGTTCTAAGGGAAACTACACCTAGCGTACCCTCCAACACTGCAACTGCTCAGAGTGCCTCCACAAAGAGCTGCCACCACATTTGCTGAGCAGGAGTCTCAGCTTTCACCCTGCCCAGATTTCCACTGCCAGTGGTTTGGGTTACAAGGAAAGACCCAACCTTTCATCTGACATACAGCAACATACATGACCTGCAAGAAGAAAGGGAGAGGAGTCAACTAACCCCACACCTCATTAGCTCTTAAATCCATCCAAATCCATCTCACCAGCTCTTAAGCCAATTAGGCTTGTGGCTGGTTAATAGTGGGAGAAAAAAAGGAAGCAACTTAGGAACCTGTCTCCTTTCCACAAGCAGCTCTTTTGTGGGTATGAGAATTATAGGCATGTGCATTTTCAAGGCACGGGGACCCAAAATTATTCCAAGCTACGGGGAAGTAACAGAAAGATGGAGACACAAAAATAAAAGCAAAATCCTACATTCTAGGGTGGGAAATATATTAGAATTCCTTTTGGCTACAATCCTATCATTTTATTGAGCCAGTGGGGAAAAGACACTTAGAAGTAACATAATTCCCTACTGCCACCATCCTTTGATTTCTGTGCCAATTTGAAGAAAACATGGGGGCAGGAAGATCGTCTTTCTTTTTTTCCTTCACACCCTTCCCCCGCACCAATAATGAAAATAAAAGCCTAATATCAATCAAAATACACAGTAGGGCAAATGCAGTAGTAGTTAGAAAAAGTTAAAACCCACATCTATCAGCATTTACAGATATCCATTTAGTGACCCATCAAAGATATGTCTGCTTCTGTCTTACCATTCATTTTCTCCATGTAAGAAGTCATAGATCACTACCTTAAATCTCAGTAGAGAGCGCTAGGCATCCCAATGCTACATAACGTTTAAACATATAACATGCAGCCACTACTGCTGGTGCAAAGAATGAGAACAGTTAGTAAATACTGTGCTAACATTTTATTTTTTTATTTTTACACAGAGTGCCTCAACCACTTGTGCATTTCCTGAATTTTTTCAAAAAAGTGAGACCAGTGAAAGGAAATCAGATATACCGCACTTTAGGCTGAAGCACACTCTTTACTTTCATTACAACTATCTTTCTAGTTACAACTATCTATCTAGTTACGCTATCTTTAGAATACAAAGAGAATTATTTGATCCTGGGTACCTATCCAGGTAGACAATCTCCCTCAAATACAAACACTTCTCCATAGCCTGAATTGAATAATCTGCAGAGGAACATGAAAGGGATAAAGCTCTTTAAAGGGGGATTCTGTAAGGAAGTCTGCTCCCTGGGGAATTTCTGGAATCTACAGTCTAGTGGAATCTAGACTGTATTTACATGTAACTTTGTAAGCCACAAAATAAAATGTCACCCCACTCTGGATGGTTAGCTGTACCTAGCAAGAGAGGAAGGAGGAAGTCATTTTCATTAGACGCAGGGAAATCTCACATTTTCTCCCAGAGCCCTACCTGATTTTAATACCACAGACTGGAACTGACTTATTGTGTAACTTTAGTACAATCTGTATAATAATCCTATCAATACCTGTGTCAGGAGAACTTTAAATTACCATTCTGTGGGTACATGTGGGTTAGGGATTGCATAGATACTTCTAGTTCAACCACCTTAATGCAGGATTACAGCTCAGTGGTACCAGCAGTATTTGTATGAGTGCCGGTACCCACCCTAGCCAGTGTATGTGTGTGATGTTTATCTCAGAGCACACAGGCCGCCTAAATGCAACTCTGACATTTGCTAATCCTCTACTGATCAGAACTTCTGCAGCCATTTTTGAAAAGCACATAACAATATGGGTTTGAAATCATGACTCTCACCTCTGCAGTTTCCTTGACTGATTATTTATCAGCCTGACAATGTAACTAATAATATTTTCCACTTTAGGACAGGGCCTGTCAGATCTCCATTTTTATAGCACCAATAAAGATTAAATCTCTTTGGTGTGAGCAGTTGGAGGGGGAGAGGGAGATTTTAGTTAAATAATTCATTCTAATTGGTTCACTGGCTTCTCTGTATTTTTAATCTTTGCTCACAAACTGAGATTGGAGAATTGCTCACCCTTTGTTCCCCTTAGAAGTCAATTCCTATTTTAACGAGGGAAGGGAAAGAATTCTGCACTGCACTGGTGCTGTATGCATATAATTTGTGAAGAATATTGGGGTGAAAGACAGAATATGCGTAAAATATTACATAGAAATAAGTTGGACAATTTGATCTTTTGGTTTGCTGGCTGCCATGTTAAACAACTGTCAATATTAAAAAGTTATAAAAACAAAACCCTAAAACCACTGCTACAGAAAAGGAAAAGCCCAGGCCTAATGTTCCTCTTTGACTTGAAAAACCTGTTGTAGGAACAATTAAACAAACAAAGAGAGCCTTTACATGACATGGAAAAGACTACTACACATCCATGGAACAGAAGGAATTTGTGATGAACTCATTTTCACCACAAAATCCCTTGAATGAGGCATAACATATGAAAATAAACTGGGTAAGTATACTTGCCATGTCTTCAGAAAATCAGCAACTGGCATGTCAAATAATCCACATCACATGATAGTCTGGAATCAAAGAGAGCCTAAAAAAACTTCTTAATTAAGTGTAAAAGCTAAGAAAATGACATAAAACTGACATTTAAAGAAAAGGATAATAGCTATAAATTTCAAAACAACGTAAGAGACAAGTGGGGATAGATTCCAGTTCATTGTGTTTTAATCATACATACTCTGGAGCAAACTTGTCCAGTCTCTTGAAGAGATCATTTTTCACTTGCAGGTTCTCCACAATGGCCTCAACCACAAGGTCGGTGCTGTGTACCACTGTTACTGGATCTGTGCTCACTGTTAGGTTCTTTAAAGTCTTCTCAATGAACTGAGCAGCAGCCTGAAAGGTTAAACAGAAGTCACAAAACCTATTTCTAAAAGGTTTAATTTCTTTGGTATGAAAGTTCTCATAGGTCAATTTATTTCACTGGTCACTTTTTTGAGCCTTAAAAGTATTAGGCGTTATAACTTGCACTATATTACGAGATCAATTAGAAAGCTTTAAGTTTAGGAGAGTATCATACTTCCACATATGGACTAAACTTTCACAGCAACTCAAGTCTTCTCACAAGCAAGGAGGAAATCCTTTATTTCATTCTTGTAGAATGACTGTTTTCCACCCCACCCTTTATTTCAACCTTCAGAATGACAGTTCCAGTGAACAACTGACTTATCACTTCAGTACTTTCCCAGGAGAATTTTGACCTGTGCTCAGTGAAAATGGATTTCTTCAGTTTTAAACCATTATATTGTTTTTTCTTCCATAAGTGAGCTATCTGGTTTCACAGCTCATTGTTATAATCCAAAGCCCTTCATGGACACCTCAGGAAATGAAATGGCTTACAGGCAACATCCTCTGCATTAGAGCTCTGCTGGGAATGGGAACAAAAATTTTGCATCTCTTTTGTGATTGCCAAAACTGTTAATCGCTGACACAGTTTATGAGGACAGATCAAATAAAAAGGCAGGCTTTTTAAACAAGAGAGTATGGACACACAATATAGCTGAAAACAGACACTTGTACACTACATTTTGGGGTCTGAGAACTTGTCTACACAAGGAAATTTACTAGCATAACTATATTATTATAATTATACAGCGATAGTTATGCCAGTATAACTCTTCATGTGGACACTTGTATTCCAGAATAAAGAGTGCCTTTTCTCAATTTAGCTTATACTGGTTCCAGAGCAGCATAAGCTAAATTGGGAAAAAATCACTCCTTATTCTGGAACATGGGTGTTCCTACAGGGACTTATACCACTACAACTACAGCTGCATAATTATACTGGTATTTTTATGTTAGTAAATTTCCCCATGCAGACAAGAGACCTTATTCCTGCCATGGGTATGTCTACATGGTAGTGTAGATATGGGCTCTGACACATGCTTAAACCCAACCTCCCTACCATCCACACATAAAGCCTTCTAACATATGCTTGTTACCACCTCAGAATACAGGCTTGCTGGCTCATGCAGGGGCATAGATATAAGTGTCTTGCTGTAGCCCATGTTCCAGCCTTCCCACGTTGCAGTGAGGACATAGCTAAAGCATGTGTTGTGGTGCTTGTGTTCTGATAAACCATCAATGCTATCCCACAATTCCTGAGGCCTGTATGCTCCAGCTCTTCTATCCCACAACATCTCACTGATCCTCCCATGCATTGAAAGCAATCTGTTAGTTCAAATGCAGCTGCTCTGCATTTAACCCTTCACTGCATGCAGACTGCTCAACTTCAAACACAGCTGAGCCTTGCTTCTCCAAAAAGCAGAGAGAAGTCTATACCAAGTTTCTTGTCGGTCTGTGGTGTGAGGACCACAAGGACCAAGATTTTGGCAAAGGCATCAAAAAACACCACAAGAGCTTGGCAGAGTTGGGGATCAACCAGACCACTACCTAGTGCTGAGTGTAAATCATGCACCTCAACATCATACACTGCAAAACAAAGGATGGGAATGGTCAGCCCAGGAACTCCTCGGCCATTTCTAGTCAACCAGAAGCTGGGAACCACTCCCAGTACAGAGTCTATAGTCCTGTCTCCTGAGTCAGGATGATATGCTTAGAATCCTGGGGTCAGAGAGAGGGACATCACTGGAGTCACAGGAGCAAAACCCCAAACACAGCAGGCTGCTGGCATCAGGTCTGCACCAGGTCATGGAACTGAATCAATTAGGGGACATCCTGGGCCCATATTCACTGTAACTGTTTGGGGATGGATCTGGAATGGCCAGGAGAGGAAATGACAGTGCAGCAAGAGCTGTAGATTGGTAAATGGCACCCAAAATCTTGGTTGTTATAACAAGTGGGAGAGATTTCCAGGCTATGACCAACACAATTATTATTATAGAGAAAAATGACATGCAGGGAGTTGTATTTTACTGAGACCACAAGCCAAGCCATTTCCCCACCCACACCACAATTCCATGTGGGGTCTATGATAGATGTCAAGAAGGGGAAAAATTTAAACAAGCAGCTAGTGATAACTTTTTACGGACTATATGGTTATTGTTAGAAAAGGGGCATTAATCTCGGAAAGCATGGGTGCATATTTCACCACGTAGTGCTACGTGTGCAACTCAGTCACATCGGCATGTTGTTTTGAGTTTCATCAGCAGTGCAGGTCTTTGTCTGGATTACCAGTCCTAATGGCTGCGGTGGCTGTATTTGGTCACCTGGGTCCCTCTCCACTCATGGCCTGCTGTCCAATATCGTCCAGGGTGGAAGTGGCAGTGGAAGGTGATCTGTTCTATAGCTATAAAGCATTTCCTTCCTAGTTCAGCATCTTACTGATTTTTGCCTGAATTTTCACTCACTCCTGGCTGGTAACTGCTTGAAAACTTTTCACGCAGCAGAAACTATATAATCCAGTGGTGCTCAAACTTTTGTACTGGTGACCCCTTTCACACAGCAAGCCTCTGAGTGCAACCCCCCGTATACATTAAAAACACTTTTTTATATATTTAACACCATTATAAATGCTAGGGGCAAAGCGGGGTTTGAGGTGGAGGCTGATAGCTCGCGACTCCCTGAGTGGTCCCAACCCCCAGTTTGAGAACCCCTGATATAGTCGGTCAGATTCCAGGGCAGGGCACACTTATTACAGCCAACTCTGTAGCTCAGTAGCCCATTCCTTTCATAGATATGCTGTTCAGTCACCCGACACTGAAAAATCTCCTTTGCATAGAGGAATGGTATTCCTCTGTTGGCCTGCAATAATAGATTCCTGTGGCACCTCTGGCAGATGTATGTCTTCTAAGACTTACTCAGCCTGAAATAATGTTAAAATAGAAACTTATAACAGGCCTTTTGGTATGAAGACCCACTCCATCCTCCCTCCCCTGCCATCGGTGAACTTTTTTTAAGATGATTTTTAAATTACCTTAATAGACAATTCTTACTATAACGTATCTGGGCTGGCAATGTGGCTGGCTAGAGCTTCTTTAACAGGCCAGTGAATAAAGAATGAACAATAATAAAAATAACACCACCAAGGAGATAAAAGTATCAGCTGTGGTCTTGTCCTAATTGCAGAATGTAAAGAGGGACAAGCGATTGCTTTCTCTCCCCCCCCACCCCCACGGACACAAAATAATGTACTCTTTCATTTCCTTGGCAGGCCTTTCCACCTCTGTTGGACAGGCATCAAACTAGAAGTCTTGGGGAACTGACAAGCAACCAGCTGGAAAAGTATCCAGGACAAAATGCTGCAGGACATTGAGGCCATGGCAGATGAACAACTGGTCTTCCAGAGAGGGAAGGAGGATTGGAAGATTCAGAAGGGGAGGGAGACAGCTAAGCGGCAAGAGAAAATGGTAACATCATTCCTTGTGCATGAACAGAAACTGAGGGAGGAGGACAGAGAGCAGCAGAAGGACCCATGTGAGAGGCTGCTTGCACTCACAGCCCCAGCAAACACAGAATCCCCACCATGCAACCACTTCCTGCAGCCTGTACAGCCACTGGACAATTCAGGGGTTCGGTGGACCATGGACCACTCACAGAACAGTACATCTGCAGACAGCCCAAAGAACACACTCCACCAGGGCAAAGGAGAACAGGCACACAGGAGACATTCAGTTTCACCAGCAGTACAACTGTAGTGGCTGAACTTATACAGTTTGCCACTTCTGTCTGGCTATTTGCTTATTCTGTTCTTTTTGTGTGTTCATTTGGGCTTTTTGATGGCAGCTGGGATGCCAAGGATTTTTCAGTGTAATTGGAATGAATAATTTTCAATAAACTATTTTGGTTGCAAAAAGAATTAAGTCTCAAAGTTCTATCCAAAGGAGTTATTAAATCCAAAAGAATCAAAATCCACGATATAGCGGTAGCTTAATGCTTACATACAAAACAGTGGTACAATGTGCCCTGTTAGTTAGCATGTTAAAAATCACATCCTCTCATTCATAGCACCCTGTGAACACACAAGGCATCCCTGATTTCCCTTGCCTGTCCAGATCCAACCTCAGTAGCGTCAGGTACATTGTCTACTTATTTGTACCAGGCTTGCAAACCAGCAGCATCCTGAATCCACTTCCGGTGAAAACATTTTCCATTTTGCCTTGCAGAAATTGTCCAGTGGGCAACGGGCCACAATAATATGGATGGTACTGACAACACTGTCATCCAAATGTTTTACCAGATGACTGTTGTGGTCCCTTCTAACTCTATGGTTCATGATTCTAGTTCCATCTTGCCTTGAGTCAGCCAAATGTGCACTCCACCACTATCCTGCAACTCCTAAATCTTCTTTGCCAAATCCTCTAACACTAGGATATAGTTTCATGAACCATGGCAGAAGAAGGTATACAGGGTCTCCTAATACAACAGGGGGCACTGAGACTGCACTGATGATAATTTGGAGGGTACATGGTTCCTACATGTCCAGAATGGTAAATGCCTGATCTCCACAGAACCCTGGCATCTCACAGTGTCCATGGCAACTCCACAGAACTAGTACATCTCACAGTGTCCAGGAACCTGTGTCTGTGGTTGACCAAGGCTTGCAGAACAATGGAGTATTACCTTTCATGGTTGACATACTCATTTGTTCCTGCTGGAGGGCATATTATGGGCATATGGGTGCCATCAATGGCCCCAGTGCAGTTTGGAAAGCCCACTAGCCTCTCCCCTCCCCCATGCAGCAACTAAAGCAAGTCTATCTGAAGTTCTTTAAATGGCTTAATTACAATCTTGTAATCTCAGCTTTTGGGTAAAGGTGATGTATAGTACTTTACAATGGTTTAAACAAATCTTACTATTAGATAAGGATGAATAATGTACCAGTCAAACTTTGGGCTTTAACCTTAGTTTTCAAAGACTTCCCAGCTTTTGAGGTTAGTCTATCATTTAAGACTACACTCTGAAAAACCAGAAAAAGACATGATGCACCAACTTTCCCCAATCAAAAAACCCTGAAAATATTTTAACTTCTTATCTTTCCAGCTTTTTGAACGCATTCTTAATACTATTCTACCAATCAGATTCTCCTGTATTCATCTGTGCACTAATTGTCAACAATCACAACATTAAATAGTAATTCTATCAAATTCAATAAAGTTTGTCCAGTGGTTATAAATACCAAGGTGTCACCTCAGGCTTGTCTGCAAACATCTTCTTTGTCATTCTTTTCAAACTATCCTCAATTCCTTTCCTGGAGTTCTTCAGGATTTCATCTGTCTGGTCCACTAACACCACAGTGTGACCAGTTGCTGCAGCAACCTAGGGAGAAGTGAGGGGGAGAAAGGAGCTATTAAGAATGTAAAATAGACAAGTCAGTTGGGCTAATAGGAGGAAAAATGAGAAAGAGGAGGGAAGAAAATTAAATTTAAGCAGTTACACTATAGGATAAAGAGAACTGAGGTCATATGAAATAATCCTGATTTTATATTTGGCACCTAAATATTGGTTCATCCATAAGCAATATCGAAAAAAAGAGAGAGTCAGTTTAGGTGTTTCTTAAGATTTTAGTTTTCTTACTTACGTTACAAATAACTCAGACAATTACAACTCTAGCTTAAAAAGTCAGCTTTTTACTAAACATGCTACTTCATTATTTATTTGCAGTGATGTTGCAGCTGTGTTGGTCCCAGAATATATGACACACAAGCTAGGAAAAGTAATATCTTTTGCTGGACCCTGCTGCTAAAAGGCACAAGCTTTCAAATTTCACAGAGATCTTCACATCTGGAGAAGGAAACAAGAGTGTCTGAGTTAAATACTAGTTGGGATAGACTGCTAAACATAAGGGGTTAAACCAGGGGTGGACAAACTACCCATCCTGACGAGCCCCTGAGCTCCTGGCTGGGGAGGCTACCTCGGCCCCTCCCCTGCTGTCCCCCCTCCTCACAGCCTAAGCGCGCTGCACAAGCAGCGCTCTGGCCCACTGCTCCTGGGCAGCACTGCAGCCACGTACTCCGGCGGCACCATGAGTTCCTGCAGGGCAGCGTGTCTAGCTCTGGTGGGCCACGCAGTTGCCAGATGTACTGCTCTGAGCAGCATGGGGTAAGGAGGCCAGGAGCTTGAATAAGAGGCAGTGGGTTCCAGGGGGCGATCAGCAAGGGACAGGGAGCAGGGGGCGGTTGGATGGGGTGGAGGTTCTGGGGGGGACAGGGCATTGGATAGGGCGTGGGAGTCCTGGGGGGTCTGGACAGGGGTCAGGGAAGTCAGAGGACAGGGAGTAGAGAGGGTTGGGTAGGGGGTGGGATCCAGGGAGGGGCAGTTAGGGTGAGGGGAGTCTCGGGAGGGGGCGGTCAGGGGATAAGGAGCAGGGGAGGTTGGATGGGTCAGGGATTCTGAGGGGGGAAGTCAGAAGGTGGGAAGTGGGAGGGAGCGGGGTCAGGCTGTTTTGGGAGGCTCAGACTTCCCTACCCAGCCCTCCATACAATTGTGAACCCCGATGTGGCCCTCGGGCCAAAAGGTCTGCCCACGCCTGGGTTAAACGCATATGGTGGGAGACCACTTAAAATGAAGTGGGCAATTAAGGGTTATCAGGCAACCATGTTACAAATGGTTGTCATGAGATATAAAACCAGTATCTGTTGAGTTCATGATTTTTAGTGTCTAACAAAGTTATGACTTTAAGTTCCCAGGCTCGCCTTTTGAATGTATTGTGCAGATTTCCCTAAAGGATGAGTACTGAGAAGTCTGATATGGAGTGGCTGCTCTGTGAAAAGTGTTTGCCCACAGGAGATGTGGAGGTATGTGTCTTTTTAGATCACTTTTCTGTGAGAGTTCCTCTAAGGGCATAGTGACTGTCAGATTTCACCCACATAGTTTTTTGGGCATTTGATGCACATGTTCTGACAGGTATGTAGGCACCAATGATTCTTGAAAGGGGTGTTGGGGGTGAGGGTTAATCACTATTCACTGTTTATGCATTTGCATTCTTCTCATGTTGGACAATGAAAAATATTAGTTGATTTCATTTGCCGGTTTCTATGCACTAATGCAGGGTGGGTCCACACTCCATTTGAAAGTTTTTAGGGGTCTGTAAATGTAAAAAGGTTGAAAATCAGTGTTCTACAGGCTGCATTGCAATGTGCTATAACTATGTATTTCCTGTCTTTTGTTTAGTCTCTCTGTATGGTGCTGAACAAAGTAATGCTTCCAACTTGGACAAAGAAAAAAAATGCAACAAAAATTCACTTGAACTAGTTTATTGTTTCATACGGTGCAATAGTAAAATACAGCAGGTGGCAAAAACTACTAGAGAGAAGGGAGTTCTTGAAAAGACTACCACCTCTTTCAGGCCCTCACTCTTACCACAGCCACATTCAGTTTCTTCTTTCAAAAAAGAGAAGAAAAACAGGAAGAGGTGCTGGTCAGTTTACAATAGTAACATTGCACTAATGGTACTTTCTATCCAAGAAGCCAAAGCTTTTTACAAATGGTCAATGAGAAACAAGATAACCCTGAGAGTTAAGTACCACTGTCCTCATTTTACAAGAGAAACTGGCAGAAAGAAATGATGTGACTTGTCTGGAGTCACACAAGGTGCATGTGGCAAAAATCAGAAATAGAATAAAAAAATCCCTGCTCCTGACTCTATTGTGACAGACTGTACTCTTGTATTCACACCCTCCATCAGTGGTTCTCAAATTATTTACCATTGTGGACTGCATATCCAGCTCTCTCTGTGTTATGTGGGCTGCATCTACACAATATATATATACTACCTGCACGGCCCTGAGTGTGTCACATGGGCCACAGATTGCAAACCACTGCCCTACATACTATTGGAATAATCTTTGTACAAATCATGTGTTTTGAGGTATTACTTAAAAACTTATAATTTGCTGGTCGTTATTGTCCTGGTAAAATATTTGTGGCAACACTGAATGGGAAGTTATAAAATTCCACTGTGTTATTAACACATGTTCCAAAAAGAAGTTGAGACACAAGTCTGTCCCAAACAAAGGAATATTTGCCCTGCTTCATTTGCATTTAAGCAGTAAGGAGAGGCATCAAGCAGGAAGGGAAACAAAGGAAGCACAACAGTTGAGAAAAAAGCAGCAGGGCACATCATTACACACAAACTTTTTGTCTCCTGGTACATAGCTGGAAATGTTTTTCAAGGGGAGGTGTTCGAGAACTGAAACTACAAAAAGGAGGGAGAAACACATCAATGGACCACCCACCCCCTGCCTGTCAATTCACTGCACCTGACAAGACAAAACAGCTGTTGGACTGGAGGAAGAGTTCTGATATAAGAAGTTTGATCAGTAACACTGCTGAAAGCATGTGGTGAGAAAACACTTTTTTAATTTAACAAAAGAGACAAAGAGTCTTGTAGCACCTTATAGACTAACTGATGTTTGGAGCATAAGCTTTCGTGGGCAAAGACCCACATTCATCTGATGAAGTGGATCTTCGCCCACGAAAGTTTATGCTCCAAAACATCAGTTAGTCTATAATGTGTTACAAGACTCTGTCGCTTTTGCAGATCCAGACTAACCGGCTACCCCTCTGATACTTTAATTTAACAGTTTGTTAAATTAGGCACCAATAGCATTTTATCTTTATTTTTCTTGTAATCAAGTCTGATGTTTATGTCTCATTACTTCTACTCATTTAAAATCTCTCTTTGTAATTAATAAACAAATGTTATTGTTTTAGCTAATCTAGTTTGTTTAAACTGAAATGTGTGAGAAACTTCAGTTGTGGGGGGGGTCAAGTTGCAATACTAAAATACAGCAGGTGTGTATATTATTTTTATTAAAGGAATAACAGGCTTAATATAAATTGTATTGTTCAGGAGAGGGCTGGGGAGTACAAGACACACATTTCTGTAGGAAATCTAGGACTGGGAGTGTGGTGGGATCACCCTGTAGTATAACTGAGGCTAGTGAGCACAAGAGTGTTACACAAGTGAAGCCGGCAGGCTACAGTTGCACACAGACACTGAGGGTGGGGCATGCATGCTGGAAGACTGTTTGTGAGGTATTGTAAAGCAAGGTATTGCAAAGCAACCAAGGTTGCAGGGCAGGGGTGACACAACTGCTCTTTAGTCTGGATTGTACTCTACGTTACACCTATATTTGAGCAACAGCTAACCTCCCCCACTCACAGTATGGAAAGGTTTAAAAGTAGGCCTCTTTCACAGCCTTAAAAGAAAAAACAAGTCACTGCAAATAAAGAATGAAGTGAGGCTCTCAGGCTGTACACTCAGTCACTCTGGCTCTGAGATAACCCCATATTTATAATTACAATAGGATGCAGTAACCACAAGGAAGCAAAGACACTCAAGACATCCCTTCACCCTAAGGACTTGCATCCCCATACATAAGAGTCCCTGTCAAGAACCATGTTGCTTCTCTTTTCAAACAGTTGTCAGTCAATAAGAGTCAGAAAATGTAACGGAATTCACAATGGACTTCAGTTGTCTCTCTGGACTAATGAATTTTAAATAGTGTGCAAGTTCCTGAAACTTCAGAGCACATATTTATGATTTTACCACACTTGTGGCACTGCATTTATTGAGAAAGGCCTTGAAGACTCTTTCAGAAGAAATCCCAAATTCCAGTGATAGGTGTGTGACAGATTATTTTTATAGAGAAATTAGAGTTGTAGATGACTAACCTCACTTTAGGTAGCAGATAAATGCATGTACCTCTTTCCACAGGAGATGCAACAAGAATATCAGAAAAAGCTATACTTCTGAGGGAGCACTACTGAGTTGTTATAACAGGAAATCCAAAGTTAGGAACTCCTGGGATTTACTCCTAGTTTGCTTTGTGACCTTGGACAGATCACTATACCTCTCTGTGCCTGTTTTCTGTCTGTAAAATGGGGAAAATAAGAGCAACCTACCTCACAGGAGTGCTGTGTGGCTTAATTATTGTTTGTAAAGTGCTTTGAGATCTGTAAATGAAAGGTGTTCTAGATGTTCAAAGTATTAATTTCTCTGTAAGATATATTTATTTATCTGAAATAGTCCTGTCCCTGGTTTAGCAATCAGCCACTCAACGGATAAAAATGTCAAGTTAAAAGTGAACTTTACAAGTCAAAGGCTATAATGGCTGAACACTCAGGGAAAACAAGCAAATCCCATTTAAATATTAACTCACTGTAAAACATTACAGATTACAAATAAGGATACATTATCTTAACAAAATGAAATTTAGTTCTCTTGCTATTTAGTGAGACTGTCAATCAGTCTATACCTCATCAAGCTGGTACTAAATAATTTTCTTAGGGCTTTCTCTTCTGCCTTATCTGTCAGACAGCATTGAAAGATTCACAAGAAAAACCCAAACTTTGTACTCCTCTGTGACAAACAGTGATTGAAGCACTGCAAAGAACATTGTGAACACCAATATACATTGGAAAGGCACGGCTTATAAAATTTAAAAAACAAATAAATCAAATCTACATATTTTGTATCTCATAGTGTTGCAAGTAATCCCTCTGGCATGATCCTGCACTGAGTCCAAATGAACAAGCTGCATGTCACATACAGAACCTTGTAACTTCAGTGGGACTGCACGGGAGCTAATTTCAAGACTGAGGTCTAAGATAAGGATAACAAAAACAAATATTTTTAAAATCTTTGCAGTATTTGCTTTGTTCATGACCACACTCTGTATATAGTTACCATTTCCCCTACATAGTCAGTTTCTCCAAACCCCCCCCAAACATTTTAAAAGACTGGAAAATGTTACTGTAGAATCACAAAACAGGGTAACTCAGCAGTAGGTGCAATATCTGCAACTACTTTTAAGTCATTTTTTGAAAACGGACCCATATACATGTTTACTCTGTCCCTACTGAAGCTGAATCCAATTCCTAACCATTCTAACACTAACATGGCGCACAAAGGGGATGAAGAAAATGAATGCATCAACTCTTATGCCGAATGGGTCGCTGCAGTTTCTCACATGTTTTTATGCAAAAATAAGAGATGATCACATACAGGTTTGAACATATTCAAAAGCTGAAACAGAGTGTTTATGTAAATCCAAAGTCTCAGATTATGATGTTTAAGAACAAAGTTTTGAAGACCTGCCTACATAGGACATTTACGCAGCGAATTATGCTCAGAGTTAAAATATCAAACCAAGTTAAGTGACTCATGACAGAAAGGTTTTTAAGCCAACCTGTGGCTGAAACGATGAGATATATTTAATAACAGAACCCATAAGAGCGAAGAGGTGGCAGAGGCAGTGTTATTTGGACTGTGCTAATGTTCAGGATCAGGGCCCAGAGTGCTAGGCTCTGTACAAACACATCCCAGGAGGGTCCTGCTCTCAAATAATCTGACAGTTCATATGCAGTGGCTGGGGTGGGTGTCAACTGGCTGAGCCGGTACGGGACGAAGTGGGAAGAAACACCAAGAAAGCCAGCAGTAGCTAAAAACCAGGGGGCTGCTCTCCCTCCAGGTGCACATCACCCCGCGCGCCAGCCCGCGTTACTCCCGCAGGGCGAACCACCCGCTCCGTCCCGCCCGCTCTCCCAAAGAGGCGCCGAGCTGCACGGAGAGGTCGCGCCGTCCCCGCCGAGCGGCGCCCCCTGAGGCGGACGCAGCCGCCTCCTGCCGTGCCCGGGGGGCGCCGAGGGGCAGGGAGGCCGCCCCGCACGGGGAGCTCCGTGCTGAGGGGTGACACGGGCCCGGCGGGGCAGAGACTCCAGGGGGTGGGGGCGCCCCTGGCTACCCGCCTCGGGTCTCCCTTCCCCAGCGCGGGGAGGCCCGGCCCGGCCGCTCACCTGGGCGATGCCCGAGCCCATCAGGCCGCCCCCGATCACGGTCACATGCTTCACGATCAGCTTCTTGGCGGCGGCCGTGGCGGCGGCGGAGGACGCGGCGCGCGCGAAGCGGCGGGTGGCGAAGGCCATGGCGAGCCGAGTGAGCGAGCGGGGGCGGCTGCACGCAGCAGCCCAGCTGGGGGGGGCGGTGACACGGGCGGGGCCGCGGCGGCCTCTGGCTACGCCCAGCCCGGGGGTCACCCCAGGCCGCCCAGAACAGCGGCCGCCCACAGGCCAGTCTCGTGCCCAGCCAGAGGGCAGCGCGCCCGACCCCCAAGGAAAGAGCCCGTCCTAGGGCCTGCTGGCCCAGATACTAGGCAGGGGGTCCTCCATATGTGCAAGAGGCTCAGAGCCACCTCCACCACGCCGCTGTGGGCATCACACCCAGCCCCCTGGGCAAGAGCCACCCAGCCACTCCAGGGACCTTGAGCTGAGGATCATTAACTAGCTTGACTTCGTAATAAACAGCAAAAGGCAAAATGCGTAAAAGAAAAAAAATCAGTAACGTTTGCCCCATGCATCACAATGCACGTCCCTTTTGTCTTCTCTTTGGTGGATGCACCAGCCATGGCTGGCAGGAATTCTCCTGCTAGAGATAAGGGCCAGTACAGCCAAATCATCCTTCCCTCTTGTATGAGTAAAAAAAAAAAAGAGAGAAAATTGCATAGAATGGAGGCCCTACTTTTGGTTCTTAAAGGTTTTACCCCCTTTATAAAGTGAAAGAGGTATTTGGGGGAAGCTTGGTGCTTTCTGCATTGCCACCCTCTATTTTGATTCCTCAAAGGGCTGAAACAGGTCCCCCACAACAAAAATCTCATGTATATTCAAAACAGCCTGCTTTCGGGAATCTGTTACTGGTAGACTCAATGAAGCAGCTGCCTAGATAAATATAACAACAAAGGTCCAATTTTATTGCATGCAAAGGTATCACAACTGGAGTTACTAATTACAGTAATACCGTTCAGTAAAATGTATGCTATAACACAGTAAGTTTAGGCTAGTAAGTTATAGTGTTAGTTCTAATGGGCAGTAAACAAAAATGACCCCTTATTTAACAGACAATCTTTTCTTTAAGATACTGAGGGCTGAATTATATCAGGCACCAAGATTAATGAATTCCCACTGACTTCACTCAGGCTTCAGGGGACTCAGGAAAGGAGCTTTAAACGTGACTATTTATAATCATTAATTGGAATATTCTTCTACACCGTAATAATAGATCTTGGAGGCAGGTTTTGATACTGTCAATTTAAGTAAAATTTAAGGCCTAGTTACATGCAGGGCCGGTGTAGTCTACAGCTGGCTCTAGGCACCAGCAAAACAAGCAGGTTCTTGGGACAGCACAGTTGCAGGGACAACATTCAGGCCATCCTTTTTTTTTGCTTAGGGACCAGCCATAGCACCCCATAACACTCAGTTCATCCCCTCGCAGGGAGCCAGCATGGGAGCTGGGAACCCACAGGGGGCCCTGGGAGCTGTAGTTCCTTGGCTAGCTCCCTGGTTATAGAGCCAGCCCTGGAGCAGGGAAATAACTACATTTCCCAGCATTCCCCTGGCAGCTATCAACAAGAAAGGGAGAGGGAGGAAGCTGAGACCCTATGCTGCAGCTTGCTGTGAATGGAGAGCTGGCTGCTCTCACAGGGGATGGCCCTGTGAATGGGAAACAAGTATGCCTAAGTAGTAAAAGGTTTTGGCCCAGATATCCCCTTCAGATGACTTCCCCAGACTGTATTAGGGATACTGGTGTGACCTCACCTTGCAGCCTACAAAGAAGGAATTGTAGGGGGGACTAAAAATGGACAGCGCACCTTGCTATCTGAAGCCTAGCAAGGGAGGTGTGTGGATCCCTCTAGAATTTAAAATGAAAAGTAAGGGATGGGAGGTTCTATTGGAGGACCTAAGCAGCTTTAGATACAGTACCAGGCACAGAGGAGGATTTCCTCTCTGAGCCACGGAAGCAGAAATTGACTTTTCCTTTCCAGATTTAGCTAATATTCAGAAAGGGAATCTAGCACCCACCTTCCACATTTGAAAACCCTCAAAATTCAGAAGTGCTCAAGCTCAATTTGGGCAGCTGTTACTTCATTTCTCCCAAATCAAATATACTGATCCACTGTAACTTGGGGTGGCAAAAAACCTAGAGCCAGCTCTGGTTACACGTACAAATAGGATACAGATTCAGGCCCTTAAAGCTGATTGGTTCCATTTGTTTTGAATATGGAAAAGAATATTACACATTTTTGCTTCTGTATGACAAGCACAGTCCAAAAGATTGTTGAGTTCAAAAGATTGTTAAACATTTGTAGGAAATATGGAGTTTGTGTAGGAAAAAAAATAAAAACATTAAATTCACAGGAACACAGTTTGAAAATAAAAACAAAATATATTTTGGCATTTTGCTTCTGTTCAAGGCAAGTAATAATTTTACATTCCCTTTTACCCAGCTTTTTCCATGACAGAGAAATCTGTTTTACCAGCAACTACCCCAACATGAGACTATTCTAAAGATTTTAGCTCAACCTCAATGCTGGCCCAAGCATAATCAACTCTACTGGCTTATCCCAATGATTACCTGCAGTTTGGTATACAGGGGAATCTCCCTTCTCCCTCTCTAATCTACTAAAGGACATCCTGAGCAAGTACTGACAGCACAAGTGTTCTTTTTGGTTTTTTTTTTTTTTAAGTTTAAATAAAGTATTATAATGGGTTACCCCCCATTCCAGGGTGCCACCTGATGGGCACCAATGAGCCATCATTATTCCATCAGCCTGGGCTCCCTGACCTTGTCCTGCTGAGCCAGGCCCTCAAGCTTCCTCCAAACACAAATCAGTTCTACCTGGGAAGACTCAGCTAGGGAATTGCCCACCACTTAAGTGCACCCCCACTCTGGAGAGTGAGCCCAAAATTGTCTTGTGCTGCACAGAGAACTGTACAGCATACAAGAATAGAAATTCACCTATGTGGAGAGAGCTATGCACAGATTCCTCCACCTCCCACAGTCATGAATTTCACAAACCGGGATTAGAGAAAACAAAACAAGTTTATTAACTATAAATGATAGATTAAGCGATCAGAAGGGTTAGCAAATAGATCAAAGCAGATTACCTCAGTAAATAAACAAAAGCCACAAACTGAGTTTAACACACTGGATAGCTGGGGAATAAATTAGCAAATTCTTATGCAGAGTGATAAGCAGGCTGGCCAACTCTTAAGGCGCAAGTTACTTTGGCTTTTCCAGGTTTTCATACACAGGCTAAAGATCCTTCTCGCCTGGCACCACCACTTCCCACAGTTCAGTCCTTGCCTGCCAGGTGTTTCCAGGTATGTTGTTGCAGGGACATTGAGATCTCCCTATGATGTCATTGTCCTCCCTTTTATATCTTCTTCCCATTTGCTGGAAAGCTCTTTTGCTGTGACCTGGATCAAACAGTTCCCACTGTGTAGTGCTGTCTCTGAGAGGTTTCTATTGTACACAGTTCCTGGGTAATCCTTGTGCTTGTATGCATTTCCTCAATAAGACATTAACATTGTTTGGCCTTTTTACTGGTGTGCCTGAGAGGCTGTGTGTGAGTGCTTTCAAACTTACAACATGTTTCAGTAACACATACATAGCCAAACTTCATAACTTCACATACGATGATAGCACATACAATCCAATGAAAGATTAACGTCTAGCAAATCAAGACTTTTAGAATAATGACACCCCACAAGACATACTTGGTACAAAACATATCCTAATTACATGACAGTGGTGAATACTGGGGTGTCAGGGTGTCACAAGTATATTGTGTTTTTATTTGTTTTCAAATGTTTGCTTGGGCATCTTATTCTAGGTAAGTTCTATGACTTGCGGTATAAAGGAGGTCAGACTAAATCCAACAGTCCCTTCTGGCCTTAGAATCTATGTAGTGTTTTGAGTCTGTCGGATTACACTTTCAGGCTTTTCTTCCCAACCAAATGGGTATAAAAATGTTCTTTTCTAATTACAATCTGAATGACAAGAATATAGGTGCTGGACTTTAAGAAAAACACCTAGTATTATTAAGAGAGACTCTCTATAAATTCCCACCAGTTGGCAACATATTTTGACAAATTTTATTTGAGCAGTTCACCAAATTAAGTTGGTTCCTCAGGAGAAACTAAGTGCACTCACCTGTCTGGCATTTTGTGCTAAAAAATTACTGCAACAAAAGCTGGTTTTGAGATACAGATAAGGTGCTTTGTTCCTTAGTAAACTTTATCTGATTGAAGATTATTCAGAACCAGCCAATTACAGCTGGAAACAAGCTTCACCCAAACAGAAATTCTACTGCTCAGTATTCATAGGTATGAACTGAACGCCTGCATTGAAATCACCCCACTCTGCCTGAGGGAGACTTTACCAAACACTCAAATCCTATTCACATAGGCAGAATAATATTAAGCAAAATAAGCAGAACTCCCTAGTCAAAACTCCCAGGAGCACAAGAGAAAAAGAAGATTCACTTCTCTTCAGCCAGGTGAACCCCACAGTATTTTGTATGAAAGACGTGAGGTGGGGAGAGCTCTCCTATGAGGTTCAGTAGGAGAAACGAAACGAAACTGCTCTGACCTTTATCTGATGCATATCTTGATACAGTAATCTCTCTCCTTACTGCATCTCCAAAATGCTGCTGCTGACATCTTCCTCTGCTGCAACCAAACATACACCCCCACCACTAACTTTCTACTCTTCATTTTAAATTAAAAATCCTCTCTCAACAGAATCATCAAATAACAGGGTGGGCTTTTCAGGCAGCACTTGCAGCCTACATGGCATCAATTAAAGTTATCTTCTATACTTAGATTGTTAGCTCTTTAGGGCAGGGTCATCTTTTCATTCTGTGTTTGTACAATGCTTAGTACAAGGTGGTCCTGGTTCATCACTAAGGCTTCTAGGTGCTACAGTAATATAAATAATAATATAGAATTATTATGATTTTGGTACAGACAAGGTTCCAATTCTTGGTGCTATTAAGGTGACACTCCCAGTTCCCATGTTCCCTACTTCCAGGTGTAGTGTTGTATAAACAGTAACAATAATGTTTTATATACTCTTGCCATGTTAAATGGGTAATTTGTCACATGGTCTGCTTGGCTTGAATGGTACCTGAACTAACATCCCTTTTTCAAGGAGGTAATATAGTCCACTGGCATTTAAGTTACCTTAACCTACTGTGCCAGGGTGTGACCCTGTTCAATTTGTTTGCTCTCATGAAGTTACCAATTTAGTTATATCTCTACAAAGGCCATGTCTACACTACAGGGCCTGTAGCATCATAACTTTGTCACCATACCTTTCATAGAATAATCCTATAGTGGAGAGACAGCCTACAGTGATGGAAAAAGTTTTTCCTTTGTTTTAGGAACACTACCTCCCTGAGTGATGGTGGTAGTTAGATTGACAAGCATAGACCCAGATATATCTTGTTAATAAATTGTATAGTCAAGTGCTTAATCACACTTTGGTCTCTTGACCATATATTTCATAATAAAACAAATAATCACTCAGTGAGGTTTATTAATATGGTACAGGAAAAAAGTTCTATACAATACCCATCTGAGGCAGTGATGTTACAATCACCTTATACAGAAGGTGTGCTCCCCAAGTTACACCATTTCAGCTGCCATGATTTTACAAGTTACATTTCCTTACATGTAAAATCCAACACAAATCCACCTATGCATCACTAAAATCCAACCCCTCCATTTGTTCCAGTTCCCTAACTTGTTGTTCTGTTCCTTCCTTATCTTTGTTTTGGATACCAGCATTCCAGGTACTTATGCAAGAAGGTACTTCCCTAGCTTTGTACTATGACAGAGAATCAATGTATCTTGACATGTTCCCTAATTTTTTGCCCCAAATGCTTACTTCAGCAAATGCAAGGTGTTATGGGATACCTAAAATAATTTAGAAGCTGGCTATCATACACTAGTCAACGGTTTACACTGGGGTAAGTGCAGCATAACTATGGCACTACAGGATATGAATTTTTCACATCTAAGTGCTGTAGCTATGCTGACCTAGATTTTAAGTATAGACCAAGCCTAATTCTATTATATTTAAATCTTGGAGCTGGTCTAACGGTTCTTTGCTGCTGTCCCTGTCAAGGACTCAAAGATTTCACATTGCTAAAACCTAACCAGGAGATCAACAAATTGATGTATCGTAGCCTTTTGACAACATCTGTTGTGTTAACAAAACAAACAACATGCGTGTCCCTAGCCTCTGTTTGCCAGAAGCTGGGAATGAGCAACAGGGGATGGATCACTTGATGATTACCTGTTCATTCCCTCTAGGGCACCTAGCACTGGCCACTGTCAGAAGATAGGATAATGGGCTAGATGGACCTTTGGTCTCACCCCACTAGGGCCCTTCTTATGTTCTTATTACCATGCTACAAAGAGCTTTGTAGACATTGCAGTTCAGGCTCTTAAAACTAGAGAGCGGGGTGTGCCAAGCCACAACTTAAAAGCTCTGTCTACAGAGCTATTTCTAGAACAGTAGGGTGAGCTCAAGTCTATCGACCCGGTCAGAAGCTTGCTCCTACTGGCTGTGTAGATGTACCCAGAGAAAGCATGAGATGGGACTCTCCTTGGAGTGTGAACCTGAATTTTCACAAAGTCCCAATACTCAGGAGTGTTCTGATCAATGAGGCATTTTGGTTTGGCACCATATCTATAAATTACAAACTACTTAGATTAAAAATTAAAAGAATCCTCCCAGGCTACAGAAAGTGTCCTCCAGTCCAGTAATACTCAGACCTCAGTGGTTCAGGAGCCAAGTTAGCAAATCAACATTATCCAAAAGAGCCATAGTAGTGAGAATTCATTGATTCATTTACTACAGTACTATATATTCATATTTCAATAGTATGATAGGGAAATACATATAGTTTATTATAGATATTTTCTCACAGCAAAATGACTGACCAAGTATTATTTTATCACCTACAATTGGTTAGTTACATAGTAAAAGCATCTTCACTGGTTAATAATTAAATCACAGTGTTTTAATATCTAGTGCTGCAAAGAGCCGCAGGACAAAACATTAAAAAGCCACATGTGAGCATTACTCCGAGTATCACTGTTCTTGTCATTTCTAACACTCTTCAGCAACATAGCATTTAGTCACCATGTTTCTTCATATGAACATACAAATCCCTTAAGTCATTTAATGCTTCCTCTAGTATTGGTTGATCACATCCTTTTTGCTTGGCAAGTGTATACACAAAACACTTGAAAACATATTGACCAAAATGACACTTGATTCATGTGTTATTTTGATCCTTTGTCCCAAAATTAATGTTAGCAGAAACTAATGTTGGGTAACTGTATCTTTAAAAAACAAAAGTGCAGAACATCAGATTGACTAACATGCTCTCATCAAGTCACTTTTAGAACTCAGCAGCTAACCTTGAGTTACTAGTTCATATTCAAGGAATATTCACCAATCATTTTTGTTGAATATGGTTTCATACCTTAGAATGATAAAAATATAAAGTGCAGAATCTCTTTTAGTCTTTTTTGAAGTTTCATCATCTCTTCAAAGCAATTATATTGAATGGAAATGGAGCTAAAGTTAGACCAAATCTTCCTTCCATGGCTGGTTTTGGTGCACTCTCAGGATACACAAAGGTGAAATTTTGCATGAGATTTACAAACATCAAGAACAGCTCCATTTTTGCCAGTTGCTCTCCCATGCACACACGTTTACCTAAAGATATGTTAGAAAGGTAAATATTACTGATCCTAATACTGTTGACTCATTCAATTACAACCATACAATTTTCCTACAACCTTGTTCCAAGCAGAGAACGACTCACATCTGAACTTTCTAAAGTTGGGATTCAGAGTCTTGGTTTGGATTTCACTTGGTTTTATTGCTTGACATTAGAAGCACATACAGTCTTAACACTTTATGGCAGTAAAACCACTTTTACAGTATCCCTTGATCCATCTTGGGGATACTACTGGGAGAAGGTTGCATTGATTTAAACAGGCAGCTGGGTTGGTAGGAACTAAATTACTGTGTTTTCCAGGATACTCCCAAGAGGTTTAAAAAAAAAAATCAAACAAATAAAATCTTATCAGTGTGCACCATATGTTCAGCTTTTTTTTTATTTTAAACAATAAAGATTATTTTCTATGATGAAATAAGAAAATGGCAAATGCCAAAGGCTTTTTGGAAGTGTAACTCTGACCCCAAACTTTATGCAAAAAAGCCCATTCCAACTGTATCTAGATACTTCACCAATTCCAAAAGGAATGAACGTTTCTCTTTTGATTAGCTGGCCATTTTCATCCAGAAATCTTGCTGGTTGGAAGTCATCTGGTCTCTCCCATATATTTGGATCTCTGTGCACTGACCACAAGTTGGGCACAATCACACTGCCCTTAGGAATAGTATATCCCCGTAGCACTACAAAACAAAAAAATGGAGACAGGAGATTTGACAGGTGTTAGAAGCAAACACAAGAGATTTCACGCATAACAGAAGGACTATAGTAATTAAACAATAGCCTAGATCCTCAGCTATGGACAAGGAACTCCCAATCACATCTGAGGAAAGAGGGTGGAAGTCCAGATGCAAAAATGGTCCTTGTGCTCCCCTGATTCTGGGCTGGCTGTGCACCACCTTAGTCTCTCCACACAATTTAGAGTGGCTAGAAGTAAACTGAATTATGCTAAGAGTCAGGGATCAACAGGGTGAGGGAAAGTCCCAGCCATGCTGTGTTTCCAGAAAGTCCCACTCAATATCCAGCAGCATACAGGAAGATTGAACAGAAGATGTCCCACCAGAGGAACCTCTTACATTGGGATGATCCTCCCATGACTAGCTAATGCTAATAAAACTAGAATTCACCGGTGACTAACTTCAAAACAAACACTGCATGATGTGCACGAATCCCTTTACTTTATTAAGATCATTTACCATTATCTAGAATAGCAAAGACATTTCAGATGTTCTACTGTTGCAATCATTAAGCTGACCCAAAATCTTTCCACAAGAACACAAACAGGACCAGGCCTATACTGCCAGCATTTTGAACACAAGACTTCCTCAAAATGTATTCCGTTTCAACAATATTCCCCAGCCCACCAAAAAAAAAATCCATTCCTAAACCTTGCCCTCTCCCCCATGCCCATTAATTCCATCTTCCCTTCCTCATCCTCTCACACGTAATCCTTCCCAATCTCCAGTCTAGTAAATCTTGGCCTATCACGTTTCCCCTTTCTAGTTCCTAGTAATTCACTGAGGCTCTCCTATCTGGCAGCTGTGTATCAGAGCTTCCAGGCCATCCCACAAACTCGGATTGCAACTGGCAGTTTGTCCTGCAGTCCGTCTGCAAGCTATTTGACAGGGTGGGAACGATGTCCCCTCTGATGTCCAGCTCGGTGGTCAGTTGGATTCTTTCTGGCATTGTGCTAGAGGTGTCAGAGCTCCAGGCCAGAGCACCCTGTGTCAGCTTCTAAGACCCTGACGGGAAGGCAAACATTTGCAAGGAGTGGGTCTGCCTACAACTGCTACAGGCATCTCACTCAAAGCAGCAGTGGCTTGGCACCAGCTCTCTTCCACATACGCTGTTGTACAGCCTAGTAGAAGGATGCGGTAAAGGGAACTATGTAGCTCATCTCTCCATGACCATCTTGAGGCACTGCTCGGGGATGAAAAGATGAAATTCTCCCTGAAGCAGCTAACATCACTGTAGTAAGTGTTGAAAAATGTAAAGGCAGATATGCTTTTGGGTGGCTTGCAAGATGATTTTTTGCTACCTCCAACACAGGTTTACCAATTCCTGTCTACCACCATCACATCCCTGGCAACAGGGACCAGCAACAGGACTTTGGGAATGGGTGAGATTATGGTTTTCTGTAGAAATAAAAACAGCACATTCCTTTCCAGCTTAGCAATCCGTTTACATCATGTTAATATTTTCAAGGCTGTGTGTGCCAGGAGAAGGGCTAGAGACTTTTTTGTTTTTGTAAAATTGTTAGGATTGCCTCCCCACTCTGAACTCTAGGGTACAGATGTGGGGACCCGCATGAAAAAAAGAAATAACCCCCCCAAGCTTATTTTACCAGCTTGGGTTAAAATGTTTTTCCTCAGAACACAACTTCTTCTGTGCCTGGAACTAACTGCTGCCACCACCAAACTCAATTTAGGGTAGTTTGGGACCCTTCTTTCCCTTTCCACTAACCCCCCCCCCCAACTTCTTTCTTCCCTGGGAAGCTTGAGAGAAAAAACACAAACCTTGCCTGCTCCTGCAAGACGTGCCCGATCCAAAACCAGGATCTTACACAATGGAAAACAAGCAGCCAGATTTTTAAAAGAAAGATTTTAATCAAAGAAAAGAAGAAAGGAATAAATCTCTTATAACCATTAATAGAACAGCATTTACCATAATCAACAAAAGGATTCAGAAACCAAACCTCTCCCCCGAGGCAACTTTTTTCCACTGTTGATATCTCTGCTGAAGCTTACAATATCAAGAAGCACCCAGCCAACACTTACCACTGAGAACCCTTCAAGTGATAAAAAGAAGGTAAACTTACTAACTACAGTACTTGATAGAATCTATAGTTACAGGGAAAGACATAGCTGTGTTCATCCCATAGCCAAGGTGAACAGAGAGAGACCCAGAGAGAAACTGAAACTTAAAATCCTTTGTCTCCTGAGGAATTTTTCATTGGTCAGTTGTCCACCTCTCAGGTTACCTTTAGCTTAACCCCTTACAGGTAAACACTAATTTTAGGCTACTTCACACTTATGACAAAAATGAAAGCTGAGATTCTCTTTACTGTTCCCAAAGGGTGGGTCCTACAACAAAGGCTCATGGAATTCCTGTTCATCAGCAGATAGGACTCTAATTATGAAATACTTGGACATCTTAGGTTAGCCACTTTGGATGATCAGATGAACATTCTACGCCCTGCTGTCTAAAGAGACAGCATTTTACACCCTGCAGTTAAATCTGTACCTGAATAACTGCAATCTTCATAAAGTTCTCACCACCTGTCCCATCAGCCATTTCAGCCACAAAATGTAAAAAAAAACCCCAACCACTCCAAACAAACAAACCTACAAACACTTACCAGCAGTTTCTGAGGCCATTCGAGGAACAGAAAGAGGAACAACCACAGTCATCCTCTGTACCTCCATGAGGGTTGCCTCTGTGAAAGGCATATGAGCCTTGTCGGTGAGAGAAGGAGCCCTGTCACGCCCAATAACCACTTCAATTTCTGTGTGAACCTTTTCTATGCAAAAGGGAGTAGTAAAGAAAAAGATGAAAACTAGGAGCAAAGGCACTGACACTTTCAGCTTTACATTACACTCAATCAGGATATAGTTGAGGAAAACTATGGGTACTGAAAATAGGATGGCTAGAGAATTTCACTTCAGGCAGCCAAGTGCATAGGAGTTTTCTAATGATAGTTCAGAAGTTGCTGGTCCTGTAAAGGGAGCCTGTGCTCAGATTACCCAGGAGGAGCTAAATTAAAGAGCCCATCTGGCTAATGAGCACCTGGGCCAATAAAAGGTCATCAGAGCTCAGTTACAGGTAGATGCTCACAGAGAGAGAATCTCTCCCCAATGAAAGAAGCTTTGAGGACGGAGAACCACAGGCCCCCAGGAGGGAGGTTGTACAACCCCCGAGACCAGGAAAACAGCCCTTTTAAAATGCCAAATAAACTGGAACTAAACTATAACCCCAGAAGGAGACTTGTGTCTCACACCCAGGTGGGCTGCATGAGGTCTTAAATGCTCCTCTGAGAAATGAAACCAAGGCAGGGATTGCCTCAGAGCCCCACTAGCTCAGTGGTTGTGCTCCAGGGCAGGCATGCCCCACAACAATTAGTACCAAAAAGGGGGATGCTGTGACTCCCCCTTTCCCCGGGCCCTGCCATCAAGGAGGGATGACCAGGCACAGATACCTTCCTTAGCAAAAGGAGATTATTACCTTCCTTTATTGGCATATGGAGGGGCAGCCATGGCTGTGGAGGTTCCAGCTCCAGTATATGAGTACCCGAGTAACAGCAATAGTCCTCTCAGATACACAGCGGACCTCTGTAGTAATGGACTGGAGTTCTACTTTATTAAATCCAAAAATCAACAAACTAAAATCTCTCCTTTTGGGCCTGCAGTTCTCAGCCCTGGCCTCTCTGGCAGTCTACTTGGCTCAGGCATTGCACAGTCTTCCTCAGAATCATGGGGTAATGGTTTAACAAAACACAACACCCATTACCAGTACACAAAAGTCTGATCAGCCAGAGTGTTGGAAAGAGTTTCTACCCACTTTCTCTTTCCTCCTTGCTGCATCTCACCCAAAGGATAAATGAAAGCCGACTCTCTATCCTCCCCTGTCATGTATATTAGGCCCAAAGTAATGGAGGAAGGTGCAAGTTCCTTCCTTCAACCTATTTATCATAGCACTGAAGGCTCATCTTATTAAGTTCACTACAGCAGCATTCACTAAGTGCTTTCCATGGAGCTGTAAAGGCGGAGACCCTGTCCCAAAGAACTCTCAATCTAAAAAAGACAAGCAAGAAATGAGGACAGGCCAGAGGGGGGAAAATATCCAAACTGGGCTATTTGTTTGTTTTTTAAGTAATAGCTAATATTAGTTATCCACGTCATCCTTGGAAACCCTATGCCTGGTTGTTCTGCTTATTGGTTCTACCTATCAGCATTAGACCTGCAATCTCCTCAACAGCGATTTAAGATTAATTATCTGCTCAGTCAGCATGAGAAAGAGTTCTGTGTATGACCACTAAGTCAGGAAAAGGGATTCAGCAATCGTTACTTGCTAAACAGACACCTGCTGCCATCTATGGATTTGCTAAGGAAATTTCTGCTCACATGAGGAACACAAAGTAAACAATTCTTTGCAGTGAGTTACCCATTTGCCTGTTTAAAATAACAGAGTTGCTTTTCACATTGACAGATTTTGATCCTTGAACATGGCATGTTCAGAGTGGCTCAATGGAAAACAGTTTTCAAAGGGCAGAAAATAATGCACCATCTCAGGGTTGTTCACTTGCTTACACACACTGTCACCAAGCATTGTATCCCCATAGTGCCGACTGTAAGATCTTGCAGAAGTTTGTGGGACTGCAATAAAACTACCTAGAGGCTTTGCTGTTTGCACTGCTCACTGCAAGATGCAAGATTTCTTGACTTTTTAAACTAATGGCATGTCTCGACTGCTACCTTTGCCTAGTTAAAAAAAAATAAAGCAGTACTTAAAAAGTCCCTCAGATCTTGGACAAATATACTTATCTTTGGAATTCAGATAGGACTGGAGCCAGTTAGTTTTGCCCTCTCTCACTCCTCCCCTATCTCTCTCCCTTTTTAGCTCCCATAATAGCTAAAAGTAGAGCTCCACCTTCCAGTAGATAGCAAGATCAACTTTTTCTGCCCACCTTCTTCCTTGACAGGAAGAGTTTGCCCTCAACAAGTGCTATTTCTGTGAACTGGCCTGACCATGCCTCTTCCTCATACGAGCTGAAGAAGCCTCATGGTCAGGAACAAGAGGTGACGCAGCAAAACTCCCAGGCAGGCCAAATTAAAGCAGAGAAAAATATTATGATGTATAAAGGAGATAGTGCATTTATATAAATCAATCTTGCACATTGCCCTGGAATTCTACACTCAGTTCTGATCACCTCATCTCAGAACAGCAGAAAGAGATGGGTTCAGAGACAAGTGACAAAAATGGTTCAGATCAACAGCAAAAAAGAGAAAGATTATTAGCATGTGTAAATGGAGAAAGAGGCTAGAGACACTGAACTCACAAAAACCTTCTAAACCCCAACCCATGACGTGGATTTATAATATTTTTCATTCATATGATAGCTCTGTTAGCCAAAGTGGTAAAAATATCCCAAATCCTCTTCCAGGGACAAAGTTGGGTGAGGAAATATCTTTTTACTGGACAAATTTCTATTGGTGAAAGAGAGAAGCTTGCATGACGCACTGCTGCTGATCCATCATACCCCTTCTTCTGCATTCCCCAAGCAATTTGCTTGCAGATGTCCACATTTCTACAGCTAGTCTGTAGCTGTGCCTGCACAGTCTTTTCTCCCCACAGGCTCAAGAGATCTCCTGTTTACTGCAGGACAGGGCATGTCTAGAGTATGCAGCCAGCATGGTTAGCTGTGGAGTGGCACACCACAATGGAGAACTGCTAGGTGGGCTCACCAACTTCCAAGCTGAACCACCAGGAAAATGCATTTAAAGTTTTTGTAGGGTTTTAAGAAAGAGGGGGTGATTTCCAGTCCCCGTGAGCCCTCGGCAGTAGAGTTCAGAATTGTGACCAGAGTGGTCAGTACTGGGCTTTGTGGGACAGCTACTGGAGGACTGTTAAGGTCAGCATAGGTAATGCAGTGGCTTGGGCAAGCCCCAGGCCATCCCTTTTTTTATTTTAAGAAATATGGTCACCGCAGAAAAGAGTTTGTCCCTAAGTGATAAGGTGTTTGCCTGTTGCTGTTCCAATCGAACAACAGGCAATAAAATGGTGTTTTAAATTATTACAGAATGAACGCTTATCTCCAAAATGCTGAACTGCTGTTCTATTGTACAATCTTTGCCTGAAAAAGATTTATTCTCCAATAAACTATTACTTTGACCTTTTAAAAGAGATTACTCTAGATTAGGAGGCACTGACAGAAGCGTGGTAGGCAGTACCTGCTACAGCCACGTCACAGTGCCTCATACTTGAAACCTTCTTTGTCTATTGCAGCTCAGGCTGGAGTTCAGGCTCTGAAACCTAGAGAGGGGGTTCCTGGCCAAAACATCAATGTATCCAAGTTTGACGCATCAACTAGCTGCAATTCTTGCCATAGATACATACCTAGAAAATTTAGGTGGCAAACACACAGCACGGCAGGGATTGCACGGGCAATATTAATACCATTTGGGGCACTTATGTGGGTTTTTTGGGGGGGTGGGGGGGACACTTGACTGATTGTATTACATATATAATAAAACTAGGATGCTTAAGTGGTCTATTAAGTATTAGCCCTTTAAGTTACTTATATCTATTTATAATTTTAATTTCAGATTAACATGATTTTAGATTACTTGCCTTCCTGATAAAATACAGCACTATATAAAAAAAACAAAACACAGTCTTGTAGTCCAGTGTAGAATAAATACGATTAGAAAAGTCTCATTTACCTTGTACTTCTGGGTGGAGAGACATATAGAGCAGACACCAGAGCAACGTGTTGGTAGTGGTGTCAGTGCCTGCAATGAAGAGGTCACCAATGATAAAAAACAAGTAGTCTTCATTAAAGCTGCTCTCACTGTTGCTCACTCTCTCTTCTTCCACTTGGAGGAGATACATATCGATGAAGTCCCTGGGATTCTCTCTATCCAGGGTGTCCCTGTGCTGTGCAATTATTTTCTTTAAAAAAGCTGTAACATCAAACTCAATTTGTCTCAGTTCTCTGAAGGGGCCAAAGGGAAGATAATACAGCCAAGGACAAATGTTGACCAGAAGTACATGGCTGTTTACACTTATCTCTAGCGCACGTGACATGAGACTTAGCATGGTCTTAAACTCAATGTCTTCATAGTCAAAGCGCCTGCCAAAGGCCATAGAACATATAATATTGGACACAGAGTTGCTGATAATAGGAAAGGGGTTAAATGGATCCTTTCCATATCTTAGCATTTCTTCTTTCACATACTTCAGTTCTTCAATGATTTTGGGTTCCAGGCTATGCTTTCCTAATCCAAAATGACGAAGAGTTGAGTGAGAAAACTTCCTCTGTTGTCTCCATACCGGACCATATGGTGCAAAAACAACACCTGGGGGGGAGACAAAATGTGAATCCCTAATTCAGCAGCTATATTCACAAGGTGACACATTTAATTTCCCCCTGCTCCCAAAACAAAATGAACCCTCAACTAGATCAGGAACTTTCCAAAAAGGAAGGAGAGTCTTGTGATCAAGGCACAGAACTAGGAACCAGAGAAAGGTAACTCTGTTCCAGCTCTAAGACTTATGTCACCTTGCGCAATTCTGTACCTCAATTTTCCAATCTGGGCTACTTCAACAGGCTTAATGTTCGTAATATGTTTTGAGATCCTCAGCTAGCAATATAGAACTATTATTATTGCTTACCATCTTGTAAGCCTTTCACAGGAATGTCAAATTTTGGGCATATGTTAGCAGTAACCCTTTAAACAAAAACGAAAAAAAGGGAACCTCCTACACAAATGCCATGAGCAAGATGGAGATAATCAAATATTCAAATGCAATTTGTTCTGCGCTGTGACATTACGGGACAACTCTTTCCCTGGTACATGCCTCCCAGTACTGTCTGTGTGCATGCATCTCCCATGAGAGAAAATTCAAGTTAACCCCTACATTTTTATGAAACAATCAGGCAACCGGATATAAAAGCTACAAAGACTGGGACGGTGACTATATATTTAAAACTTCTTGGTAAAAATGCCCTTGGATTTGCATCACTAGGGAGTTTTCAAAACATTATAGACACATGTTCTCCATAATAAGAAATACCCATGAAGTCTACCCCGAGTCAATATTTTAAACATTTTTTGTTCATGGGCTTCTTTAGAGTTAACTATAAATATGAATTTACATGCAGATAGATACATCTTGTTGGATTTGACAATAGACATTGTACACATTTACAGTACAAACTATAGAAACAAAACAAAAAAACCCAAAACAGCTAGCTACAGTAACTTAACCAAATTCATCTAAACCTCAGAGTAACTTGGAAAAGTATTTTAAGCCATCAGAGCAAGAACCAATGTTTTAGTGCTACTTATAGTGAACTCACATTGTTTTCTTAGAAAGAGCAGCTTGTTTCACAAAAGCTACCTGACAACCACGTCTATTAATGTTAACTTTCGAAGATCTTTTTTTTTTTAATTAATTGATTTGTGAAAGGCTATTTGATAAGAGTTTAATACCTAATCTAACACATGGCCAGATACATAGCACAAGAGAGAAACTCAGTGGCCATTAAAAATTGGTAATAGAAAGGTATGTCTTCTTGATACTGGACAGGCATCCACATTTTGATAAAAGGACCTAGTGGTCAAAACACTAAAACAAATCCAGAAAATGTATTTAAAAATGAGTGGGTATAATAATGTACAAAGGGTAGTTGTATGCCAAAGAGAATGTGAACTATTCAGGGTCAGGACAATCTAAGAGATTGGAACAGGCAAAATAAAGATTGGTATGTGGTCTTCATGATTAGGCTTTCTGTCTGAATTATCTATTAAAGTGATCATGTTAGGCAAAAGAATCTGCACTCATTATTTAGTTCCAAAGGTCTTGAACAAAATAAGTAGAGTATTAGAGTCCTTGATTAAGAATAAAGTCACTGTACTATGCCAACTGAGTGAGGTTCATTTGAATAACCGTTCATTTTGTCTCCATATAAATATGCCTTGAAGGACAGTTTCTCAGCAATACATTCTCTGTACAAAACACTTTGTTAGTTTTCTTAGCATGTCAGATTACCCACCCCCAGGCAGTGTTTCTACGTAGCAGCAGTAACATTAATTAGGACCGGTGAAAAAATAAGGCACACCTGATACTGAAATTGGCTGACCTCCCATAAAACACAAATCTATGTACTTTAAATTATATAAACAGGACTTCTGGGTTAAATCCAAAAATGGAGTTGTATTAGTCACTAGTTTTTAAATTAGATGATAAACTTAATTAACTTGTTCATGGTATAAAGTGAAGCAAGACAATTGTTACTTTTTGGTGGTATTTGTCTGTGGGGAATGTGCATTACAAAAAACGTGTACCGTGTTTACTTTCTAGGCAATTTGCATCATGTATTTGTTTATGAAATAAAAATGTAAATCTATGGTAATATAACTAGAACAAAGTAGTTGCATTCAAACTGAAAATGTAGGCTCTTTTTAAAAAAAATTGGATTGGATAAGAGGAGAAGCATGGAGAATGGGGCATCAATGATGATAATATTATGTTGAAAAGGATAAAGTAGCACAGGGATCACTGGTGCCCAACTAGAAAATAAACAGTTATTTGGAGCTACTGGAATTACTAAATTGGTTTATCTTTTTAGCAATTTTAGTTTGTTTTGTTTGTTCTACTAAAAGCATATACCCTACAAAGAATAGCATGTGACTATATCCCTTTCTGGATAACTTAAGTGAATGAGAGAAAGGAGAATGGATTGCACTGAAAACAATTATGCATTTCTTTACAATGGGAGGCTCCAAAGCCCAGAAGAAAAAGGTAGTCAAATACACTGTTTTGAATAGTGTATTCACTAATTTGGAGAGTAGTCATTTTCTTAACAATACAACAACATTAAAAACCAAGGATCAGTATTTTATCATTGATCCTGGGCTATTATGTGGAAAAGTTGATTAGGGGGTGTGTTATTTTTTTGAACCAATGTCCCAATTCCAAGCTCTGACAATTCTGTGAAACAAGAGATCTTAATTCCAACCATCAATTTACTTCCACCCACACATGCTGATGTGACAGTTACCACCTTGGCTAACAGCAGGGATTCAACTAATGGCCTCCAGTCTTAAAAGCATAAGTATCTACAGCTGGAGCTAAAGACTCAAACACTCTAGCAAGGAGCTGTAACATCCTCTGTGGATCAGGGCAACATAACACAGTGGATTACAAAAAATTTCTAGCCCACGGAACCATATCACCATGGGACCCTTCACATTTCACTGGCTCCCCATGAAATACAGATCAAATTCAAAACTTCTGGCCTTGACATTTAAAGCCCGCAGTGGGCCAGGCCTGGACTACCTCAGAGATTAAGAGCCACTAAATCTATTCTACTCATTAGAAATAATGAACACATTAATGAGCGAAATTAACAAGAGAGGGGGAAGAGCTCTCAGAAGCCAGCCTTCTGACATGGAGCTCCATGTCTGGATTGGATGCAGAACATGGCACAGTCAGGACAAAATACAAAACTCCCCCTCTATAACCTAAATTTCCCAAAAGTAAGATGTGCCAAAGGCTAAGAACTCTAACACCTACTATTAGGAGGAGACAGACCCAGCGTCAGGAAAGCGCTTATTTAATGTAATTGTTATATACTCAGAATCCAGCATGATGGACATGGGACAGATTAGATGACATTAGCCCTTCAGAATTATAGTGATATTCTGGCACTGATCTGGAACTAAATATATCAAGTTTTGGACATCAGACCAATAATACAAAACAATCCCTGTTCTTCTCACTCATCCCCACTATGGGCTTGCCTACAATTTAAATGCTAGAAAGGCACACCTGCACAGTTGCAGCTATGCCTTCCTGACAGCATAGGCAATTCACCTCCGTGAGAGGCAGTAGCTAGGTCAATGGAAGAATTCTTCTGTTGACCTATTGCTGTCTACAGGAGTACTTAGGTTGGTTTAACTATAGTGTCAAGAGGTGTGGATTTTTCACTCCACTAAGTTAGTTAAACCAACCTAATTTTCTGGTATAGACCAGGCCTAAATATAACCAATTCCTATCCAACTTTTATCAACACAGTGATGGGATGGAATCTATCATATCTGAACATCTTGCAAAAAGGTAAGGGATTTACTGTAATATCTCCCCATTACATACAGAAATACTGTTCTCCCAATTTTAAAATATGGAATAAAGAGGGAGTGAGTCCTGCCCAAGCCTTGAAGGAAGTCTGTGGTAGATCTGATAATTAAACCCAGCTATCCTAAGACCCAATCCAGTGACTTAGGGCTTGTCTGTACTTGAAATATTACAGCAGCATTGCTATAGTGCTCAATGTAGACACTCATTACAGTGGTGAGAGGGGTTCTCCAGTTGGCTTAGTTAATCCACCTCCCCAAGAGGCAGTAGCTATGTCAAAAGAAGAATTCTTCCGTCAACCTAGCGCTGTCTACCCCAGCAGCTAGGCCAGGTGTGGGCAAACTTTTTGGCCCGAGGGCCACATCGAAGTTAAAAATTGTACGGAGGGCCAGGTAGGGTAGGGAAGCCTGGCCCAGCCCCCTATTCTACCTCCTACCACTTCCCACCTTCCTCAGAACCCTCAACCCATCCAACCTCCCTTGCTTCTTGTCCTCTCACCACCCCCTCCGGAACCCCCAGCCCCTAACCATCCCTAGGGATCCCACCCTCTATCCAACCCCCTGCTCATGATCACCCCCCCAACCCCCCCCAGCCGCTCCCCCAGACTGCACTCCCACCTAAGCCCCCCTGCTCCTTGTCCCCAGACCCTCCACCCTAACTGCTACTCCAGAACCCCATGCCCTACTCAAGCCACCCTGTCCCCTGACCGCCCCGACCCCTATCCATACCCCCACCTCCTGACAGACCCCAGGGACTCTCTGCCCCTTATCCAAGAACTCAGCCCCAACCCCCTTACCACGCTGCTCAGGCCCGGAGCAAGACACGAGCCCTGCAGGAGCTCACAGCCCTGCCCCCTTACCACAGCACTCAGAGGGCAGGAGCTCAAGCACTGCCCAGACATAGCTGCGGACCAGAGCGCTGGGGCTGCGAGGGAGGGGGAAAAATAGGGGAGAGACCGCAGCATCCTCCTCTGCCGGGAGCTCAGGGGCTGGTCAAGAAGGGCCCACGGGCCAGATGCGGCCCACAGGCTGTAGTTTGCCCACCCCTGGGCTAGGCCAACTTAAGTATGTCACTCAGGGATGGGGATTTTTCCCCACCCCTGAGTAACATAGCTGGGTTGACTCAACTTTTGAACGTAGATGAGGCCTCTGCTACACCATCCATTCTCCCTGCACGCAGGGCCTAAGACTTTTGGGAAAGGCAGGCAGGCCAATTCATCGGGATACACCCTACACCCAGACACACTTTGTCTCATGCTTGTTTGTACGTATGTACTTGGAGGAAGAGAAAAACAGCCACCACAGACAGAGGCTATTGACTCCAGCTGCAAAAGGAACCTTTAATAATCTGACCCACGTCAACTGACTGGGACCAGGAAATAAAAGCCAATCTCTTCTCTACACTGCTGTGTCTCAAGCCCCTTTTTTGTTGGGAGTATGGGCAATTCAGCAGGCCACACCCTTAGGCTCCATTCCCAGGGCTAGGGGCTTCCCGGTTTGGAGAGATGAGGTCTACCCCTTTCCTGGCACCCCAAGGCCGGTTGGGAAGCCCTGCTCGGAGAGGACGCTGCACCTCCAAGGGAGCCACCCGGCCACCCATCCCTCCTGCGGGGACCCCGTGCAATGTAGGGGAGGCACCCCTGGATCTGCAGCCCTGGCCGGCGCCAGAACAGTGCCTGAGCCGGGCCGGGGGGCTGGCTCGGCTGCTCCCCCAGCCCCGGCGCTCACCCTTCTTCTGGGTGAGCATGGCCACGATGGGGACGCTGGGCCGGTCGCTGAACACCTCGGCCTGGCTGACCAGCGCCTCCCGCACCGCCTCGAAGTCGCTGAGCACGATCATGGGGCGGCTGCCCACGAAGAGGCAGAAGACGCTGCCGTACACCTGGGCCAGGCCGGTCAGGAGCAGGTGCGGGGAGAGGGGCCGGGAGCCCCCCGGCCGCTTCTTCCGCAGCGGGCCGGGCAGCAGCGCGAAGCCGAAGTTGCCCACCAGCGGCCAGGGCCTGGGGCCGGGCGGGAGCCCCCGGCGCGGGCGGCTCAGCAGCAGCCAGTAGAGCCCCAGCAAGAGCCCGACGGCCGCCAGCAGCGCGCAGCACACGGGGTCCCGGGGCGGCCAGGACCAGCCCGCCAGCCCCGCGCAGGCCATCGCGCCCAGGCAGCGCAGCGCAGCGCGCCGCTACCTCCCCGAGGCGCGGTGACAGCCAACCAGCGCCCGCCCCGCCCCGCCTCGCCTCCTGGGATTGGCTGCCTCCGGTGGGGGGGCGGGGCTGTGTGCGTCGCGACTCGTCCCAGACCCCGGGGAGAATCCCCGACTCCGCCCCCCCCAGCGCAGGGGGTTCCCTTGTCCTGCCTCCGCTCAGTCCCCAGCAGCCCCCACCCGCAGGAATTTGGCACCTGCCTGATCCATTCCGGACTCCTAGAGATTTGTAAACAGGCCGGTCTAGAGCCAGGGTCAGTAAATATCCCCTTTCATTTTCCTCTTGGCCCCGCCCACCCCCGTGGCACCTTCTGGGTGTGCTAAGAATTAAAACCAGCAGAACAGTCTGGGGCCACCTCTGATCAGGGACACTCAGGAACATTCAGCCTGAGCACGATCGTGGGGCGGCTGCCCACGAAGAGGCAAAAGACGCTGCCGTAGACCTAGATTAAGTAAAGGCACAAATTTAAAGTGCATTAGTTAAAGTGCATCAGCCCCTTTTGTAGATGCTCTTATTCAGAAGTAAGGACGTTTCTTTTAAAAGGAATAAATTAAGCACATCAACCTTAAGCCTCAGTCCATCCCTATTTACCAAAGCACTTACATGTGCTGAATCAGCGTAGAGCTCGGGTGGGCCACCAGTGATGACAATGTCCCAAAGCCAGACATCGTTTGAGGAAGTATAACAAATAAATGAGGAAACTGCAGAAGCAGCAAAACCAGAGGTGGGAGGAATGGGGGCTATGCCTCTGCAGTGGAAATATTGTGTGTGTGTGTGTGTGTGTGTGTGTGTGTGTGTGTGTGTGTGTGTGTGTGTGTGTGTGTGTGTG